>JASFXZ010000002.1:31500066-32100066 GCA_032209605.1 Mactromeris polynyma | reverse complement strand
ATATTTTCATCTAACTGTAGTGATTTCTTGTATTAAAACATGCTTATTGGAGATTTGGAAATGTCACTAGGTCAGAAAATTCTTTATCGTTTTCCTTTCTGGATAATTAAGAAAATATATATTCACGCATTCCTCTGCATCCATTAAACGCTACTGTCTCATAACCAGATGTGACGCGTGACCTTTACGAATGCCTAGGACAGAAACATTCATTCGAACCTCAAGGGGGGCACTGATAGATAATACTCCACGCCATTAAAAACGTAACTAAAAATTGTTCCCGTCAGCACGGTGACATTATAAAGAAATACTTAAATTTTAATTCTCAATTATGATTTCTTAAACTTAATCAATTATGAATTGTGAATACTAGGGCCATGATTTGATTTCGTTTTGATGAATGATTCACACATTAGTTACAATAAAACGCGTTTAATACTCGGAATAAAATGAAGGCTAAGTGAAATAGTTTTTTTTTATGGCGTTAAGTATATATACACGTCTCTCCTTGTTTAGACAATGATCAAATGCAAGCGAATACTTCATCTGATAAAATAAAACCTCAATAATAAGACCCCCTTGAGACTCTTGAAACTGGTCTTATTATTAAGGTGGTCTTAAAATCTAGGTGGTCTTTAAGTCATGTTTTACTGCATTATACGTATATAACATCACAGCGATGGTGACAGTACGGCTTATTAACTCAAGGAAAATAATATTAACCGAGGTTCCAACAACAGACCATAATGTTTTGTTCAGGAATACATATTACTATTGCTCGCTCGGGGTATTACATAGTTAAGAATAAGCTTGATTCTCGGAGTTGAACCTTCTCACGAAAATGTTTACTAACTAACTTACCTTGAACAATCACGTTGGTGAAGTTGGCAGACTATACTAGGAATACGAATCATATGATCACCATCTAATGAATAGTGACATTTGTTATATCGCCTGCTATACAGGGTTCCTGATTACATTCTCATAATTGAGGTTATCTTACAATAATAGAAATAACGTTGTTTTGACTTCAGCCTACACTATCTGACCGAATAACATTTCACCTGGAAACAGACAACAATAGGTATATATTGAGATTTTTTTTGTTTTTATATACACACTCTAAAGTTGTAAGCACAGTGAAACTTCAATAATAAGACCACTCTCATTGGCGTATAGCTGTCGTTACGTACAATTCGCCCGTGCGTACAATTCGTTATCGAAATATAAATATTAGAGACTAAACATTAAATAAAAACAGAGGGTTAATCAGGGTGAAGCGTTTGCAGGCCGTATAGTTTGAATTCGTCAGGCGATGACAGCTCAAACACACAATAAACAGAGCCACGTTTACCTTACATTTGAACGACCACTTGTTATTCCCTGCAGTATACAAAGTGAGTTATACGTACAAGACTCAATTTTGCAGTACAACTAGGTTTCTCTCCTATGAAAACGTCAACCGCCCCTTTGAACCCCAATTGTGCGTACACTTCAAAAAGGCCTAGCTACGCCCCTGACGTTTGGCCCTGAAGGAAGCCGGTGTTTGTGAGATGGTTAAAATATCGAGTTAAACTTAGACACTGATCCATTGAAATACGTTCGTATTAATAATGCGATGTCGATGTGGTCATTCAGTGAGCAGTTACTGTACTTTGATTAAATATTTGTCGATATCAACTTAACATTTCTTAGGAGCGAACTTACGAAATGTGAATGTCACCACGGGTCTATCCTATGGCTGAGACATCGGACACTGTGTGCAGTATTGTGTTCCAAATCATTATAGAATGGAAGAGAATATATTCCTCTGCCGTGTGCGATTTGAATTACATATGGTGTTACAGAAAACAGAAAAAAACTACTAACAGATTTTCTGCCCAGTTCGTGAACGTGGTTTCTATATATATCCTGACTTCCGACACGAGCTTTCTATTAATGTATTTATACTTGAATTATAAGCATTCACATTGTGTGCCAACAAATCAAGTCGCCCTGGAAATGTATGGATAATTAAAACCGCACGCAGTGTGAATCAAGCATAACAATTAAATATAATCACGCAAAGTTGATGCATGAAATCTCTACAGACATTATTGCTTTTTAATTAATTTGTATTTGGTTTGATTGCAATGAACGCGTGTATGTTGCATATTTTAAACACTCTGAAATTCCTTCAATACATTCCCTACAAACACCGCACTAATGCATAACAAACAGCTCAAGTCGCGGATCCATAGTTCAAAACTTCAAGCATTCAATGGTATCATTATTACCTTGCCTCCGAAAAATATTACTTGTATATCAAAACAACAATGGCCTTGTTTAGATTATGTAAAAAAAGCGCAGGTGTATCTAAATTGAAATATTTATAAACAATCCTCTTACGTTTAAATAGCTACTTATCTTGTAATTATTCTTACAAAATCTATTAAGTTTTAAGTCAGCACTGAAGATCATTGAACAGGAGTGGTATAACACACGTTCACGTGCTCGAGTTGTAGGATTTTTCATAGACATTGATTTGTCGGATATCGCGGTACAACTGATAACTTGACATGCCATTTCTCGGATATCGCGGTACAACTGATAACCTGACATGTCATTTCTCGGATATCGCGGTACAACTGATAACCTGACATGTCATTTCTCGGATATCGCGGTACAACTGATAACCTGACATGTCATTTCTCGGATATCGCGGTACAACTGAAATCTTGACATGTCATTTCTCGGATATCGCGGTACAACTGATAACCTGACATGTCATTTCTCGGATATCGCGGTACAACTGAAATCTTGACATGTCGTTTCTCGGATAGCTAGGAACAACTGTAATCTTCACATGTCATTTCTCGAATATCGCGTTACAACTGTAATATCGCGTTACAACTGTAAGTTTGACGTGTCAATTCTCGAATATCGCGGTAGAACTGTAATCTTGACATGCCAATTCTCGGATATCGCGTTACAGCTGTAATTTTGACATGTCAATTCTCGGATATCGCGGTACAACTGTAATCTTGACATGTCAATTCTCGGATATTGCGTTACAACTGTAATCTTGACATGTCAATTCTCGGATACTGCGTTACAACTGTAATTTTGACATGTCATTTCTCGGAAATCGCGTTATAACTGTAATCTTAACATGTCAATGCTCGGATATCGCGTTACAACTGTAATCTTGACATGTCATTCCTCGGATAACGCTTTACCAATGTAATCTTGACATGTCAATCCTCGAATAGCACGATTTAACATTTGCCTAGACTTGTCAGTTGTCAGATGGCACACCACGACTATAGTCTGAACAAGTGTTTTGTAGGATAAGACGGTGCGACTTTAGCGTAGACTTATTATTTGTCGGATAACGAAGTGCAACTGTAGTTTAGAATTATTATTTGTCGGATCAACTTTTCATGTGTCGCAATACATGATGTGACTCTAACTTAGACACGTTGTTGGTCGGAAATCACAACTTTAGCCCAGATTTTTCATTAGTCAGATAACACGGTGTAATTTTAGGCTAGATCTGTCATCTGCCGGATAACACGATGTAACTTTAGGCTAGACCTGTCATCTGTCGGATAACACGATGTAACTTTAGGCTAGATCTATCATTTGTCAGATAACACGGTGTAACTTAAGGCTAGATCTGACATCTGTCGGATAACACGGTGTAATTAAAGGCTAGATCTGTCATCTGTCGGATAACACGGTGTAATTTTAGGCTAGACTTGTCATTTGTCAGATAACACGGTGTAATTTTAGGCTAGATATGTCATCTGTCGGATACCACGGTGTGTGTAACTTTAGGCTAGACCTGTCATCTGTCGGATAACACGGTGTAAATTTAGGCTAGATATGTCATCTGTCGGATAACACGGTGTAACTTTAGGCTAGATCTGTCATCTGTCAGATAACAAGGTGTAAATTTAGGCTAGATCTTTCATTTGTCGGATTACATGGTGTAACTTTAGACTATGCATTTCATCTGTCGGATAACACTGTGCAACATTAGCCTAGGCAACATATTAGTTGGATGGCACGGCGCTACGCTAGTTTAGTCGGTACGGTGTATAGACAAAATGACGATGCAATTTCAGCCTTTCATTTGCCAATTTTCGAATAGCACAGAGTTGTGTAATTTGAAGTATGATTTAGAGTATCACATCGGGTGTGTAATTTTCCTAAATAATTTAGTTTGCCTTATTCATACTGTTTAATGACCGCAGAAGAATCGCGTCCGTGGCTGTGTTTCAAACACACGACCTCAGGATCAGTAGTCCGGTGCCGTTACCCCATGATACTATGCCTTCCAAGTCAATGAAGAAAACTATGATAATCAAGTCCGATCTAATTGAATCGCACAACATACGTGTATATATAAAAAAAACCTGTAATACGGACTACAACCATTCTATAAATATGTTTTACAAATCTCATATCCGCCGATAAAGTACATTCATTTCTCAAGGACGTCTTCGAGTATGAATAGCATTCCTGACTAGTTGAAACTAATCGTATGAAATACATCATTGAAGCAGACAATTGTGGTGCTATCTGTATGTTAACTGTCTAACAACAAACCGCAGGAGTGGTAACCAAAATATAAATAGAAGCATTTTGTACGGAAATATTCCTAAACATAAGAAATCGTTTTCTGTCTTCCGATTTAATTACAAATTTAATCTCCAATTACCCTTTAAACGTATGATTTATTTATTTGTTTATTTATTTGTTTGTTCCGTCCGTCCGTCCGTTCGGCGGAAGTACACCGAAAATAAGGATAATACGCGAGGTTCACCGATTTAATTATGGAACTACATGTAATACGGCCTTGAAATCTTAATGAAAAAACAACAGAGCTTCGTCAGTTTTTCATTCAGAATAAATCTTTCTGCGGAGAAACTGCGTACAAATATTTCAGCATCTGTTGTTATAATTGCTGAATAATTGTTGATTATTCTTCTATAACGATAATTAAATCTATTGTGTCTTTATATTCAGTACAGACATAAAATGTGACTGGCATACGATTCTTATTAGTCTTAATGGTTTTGCACCGTCCCGTTGAAGCTAGATATTTGTATAACATCTGCAACATGATTTGTATTTATGTACTTTGGTGAATATTTTATATTTATTGTGGTGCGCAGTATCTGTTCATGGGTGTTTCATCAGACTTATAGTGGATTTATCGATGACGATGATTACAGTTTGTGTAGTCAATGAAGAACATTAAATTCTTTATACTTTATGCAGAAATTAAGGCATTTTTGCCCATGATTCTCCATTACAAGTTATATAAATACATACATTTTGTTGAATCATGAACTACGATATACTAGTCATCTTTACAATACTTCTTTAAACAAATCATGAATATATGTTTAAATTACCGGCATACATCATCCTTATAAATGCCTTATAAATACATGTTTTTACCATAGTTGAAGTTAAGCTTTACAATGTATTACTAAAGCATGGAAAACACATATGAACATAATATGTAACACATTGTATCAAGCATATAAAGTACATATATAAACCTGATATAGGAATTAGTGGTGAGAGAAAAGAATGTACATGTGTATCAAACACCATTTAATTTATAGCAACCATAAGTACCTAGAATGACTGAGTAATGTAATATAGAGAATATAAAAAAACAGCGATGTTAGTCATGTAAATCATCAATGTGTTTAGACCGTTTTAAGTTTTTACTGCGAAACCAAATTTAAGACGTACTCACAGAATGATTTGTGTATCTGACACCTGAATAGTAAGCTTGAAATTACATTTCTTAGTGGTGTACACAATGTGTCGCCGACATAATTAATGAAACTTTGAAATATGCGCAGACACTGTCTAGTAAGGATACAATGTGTTGATAGTCAATTTGTTTTAATCATACGCCATAAACTTCTGGTGTATCATAATGTCATTTTTCTGAACACCCTTGTGCTATATCTCGGAAACCGCCGTTGACTTTCTTATTACGCCATTTACCAAAATTAGCTGTCATCTTGTTCATGTTATATAAAAGAACACGCTAGTGCATTTTAATGTCATATAGCAGAACACACTGTTGACCTATTAATGTCCCTTCCCAGAACACACGCCGTTGACTTTATTATCTTGTCATATTTCAGAGCACACTGTTCATCTTTGAATGTCATATCACAGAACACGCTTTTGACGTTAATGTCATATACCACAACATGCCGATGACATCCTGATAATGTCATGTACCAGAACATGCCGTTGACATCCTGATATTTTTTACACAACAACATGCCGTTGACATCTTTATAGTGTCATATACCACAACACGCCGTTGGCATCCTTATAATGTCATATACCACAACACGCCGTTGACATCTTTATAGTGTCATATACCACAACATGCCGTTGACATCTTTATAGTGTCATATACCACAACACGCCGTTGACATCTTTATAGTGTCATATACCACAACATGCCGTTGGCATCCTGATAATGTCATATACCACAACACGCCGTTGGCATCTTTATAGTGTCATATACCACAACACGCCGTTGACATCCTGATAATATCATATACCACAACATGCCGTTGACATCTTTATAGTGTCATATACCACAACATGCCGTTGGCATCCTGATAATGTCATATACCACAACACGCCGTTGGCATCTTTATAGTGTCATATACCACAACACGCCGTTGACATCTTTATAATGTCATATACCACAACACGCCGTTGGCATCCTTATAATGTCATATACCACAACATGCCGTTGACATCTTTATAGTGTCATATACCACAACATGCCGTTGACATCTTTATAGTGTCATACACGGCAACATGCCGTTGACATCCTCCCAATGCCATATCCCACAACCAGCTGCATATTACCCTGTCAGCTGGAGACTGGGGTATTGGCATAAAGTCAGACTGATATGAGATGTTTGTGAAGCTTATGGCTACGAATAATGCTTTATTAATTTTATTCAGAATAATTTCCACCTGCAACTGATATAATTTGAGTACCAATTATGTCTTCAAGAAGGTAAACATTCCAAGGCATACCTCAGCTGTCTTGAATTATAGCAACTCATTCGCTCACAAATCCTATGTTCTAAGCAAAGGGTTTAATGCCAAGAACACAGTGTATAAGCCGATGCGTATTCCTCCATGGATGTGTCATCGACAGAGGGAAGCGTTCAAGACAGGTGAGTAGTGGTGTTCATTTTCTGACCAATAATTCGTAATTTCGATGTTTCTGTACGATCTTTTATCGTCTGAACGACCGTGATTGTCTTCATTTACTATAAAAACAATGCAAAGTGATATATTTTGTGAGTAAAGCTTGAATCAACCGTTTAAATTTGAAATACAGAAAAAATGTAAGAATTCGCCTTCAACTGCTCGATTTCAAGTGTTTTTCGATAAATTTCCATAAATCAAAACAAATATCATTGACGAACATTTCTAGCAAGTTGCAAGTCTGTCGGTGCTCTTAAACCGATGTTTGGTCATTCCAAAGAGACCCTGGTATGCACAAATATGATGACGTATACCGCACAGGATATTTTGCAATAATGACGTTGCCTGTTGAGGAGAGAAAATTACCGATGACGTTTACGGCCGAGGAAAACATTTTATAAAATGACGGATTTTTGCTATTCTAATGGTTTTTATACCCGGTAAAGCATTGAATGTTGAGAAGGATGTATGTTAATCACCAACGATAAATAAAAGGTGTTCTTCGAGGTCATGCACGTTTGCGATTCATTGGTATTCATTCTAATAGCGGATCCGTAGTCCAGTGGTAACGCGCTGGACTAGTAATTCAGAGATCGCAGGTTCGATTCCCCGCTCCATCACTGACAGTACTAACAGGCTTTCGGGCGAGACTTTAAAAACCGAGGTCCCGTGTATGATGCTTTACATCGAGCACGTAAACGAACCAGGGGTGCTTCTGGAACTGGGGCATCTCCTGTATCATGCACTATCCTCCAAAAATCTAAAATGACTAACATTCTACCGGAGGCGTCTCCCATGTGGGAAACCGGTGGCGACGATAAACACAAATACAACAAGTGGTGGTGGGTAAATGTTACACGTGTAACAAATACTTGGAATAAGGAAATGTTGTTTATTTATTTTTTGTATACGGGAATTCCCGGAAACACACGAAGACTAACCCGAACATTGTCGAAATTGGCCAAATGCGATATCAACGAATTCAATCTCCACTAAAGATTGTTCAGAATCAAAGTACTGTAAGTGCTAACATGGATTGTGTAGAATCAAAGTTAGGGAGAATTGTTCGCAGTGTCGACTTTTCAGGAGTACTATAAGGAACACATGTATTTGTTTGAAAATTAATATGATAAAATAACCACTGTATAAATACTCCACTTCTGTTTTAAATATATATCAAGATTAACGAAATTATTTTCAACAAAAAATTCAACCTTCATTTACAACAAGTTATCCATTACATTTTACTTTCACTTTCGTCAAAATCTACTCAATTTTGTACATAACTTTTTATAAGTTGTCAATAGGACATTTTGAGATATGTATTTGATTCAGTTAGATAAAACGTTTGAGCAAAATATGAACTTTGATATTGTTTTGTATTAGTTTGTTTCGAGTTCATTTATGCTGTACAACAAATCTTAACATGCAGGTTGCAACAACTTGGCTTGATTCAGATTGCACCGACCATCTTTTTGAAAGACATTTCTTGTCATATGTATCATTTCTATAAAAACAAATGCGTTGATCATCGGAAACAAACAATGTTTTTGTTCTGTAACCCACATTTCCACTGTTTTCGTCCAGTTCTATCTCTCTATACTACAGCCGCTGTTCTGCATGCTTACATAGCAGGTGGTCAATGACTTCCACATAAATGAGTTGCAAAGGAAACGTCATCATTGTAAAATACCCTCTGCGGTAAACGTCATAATATTTGTGCATACCAGGGCTCCTTTGGAATGATCAAACATCGGTTTAAGAGCACCGACAGACTTGAAACTCGCTAGATATGTTTATAGATGATATATGTTCTGATCTATGGAGTAAAACAACTAGACACTTCTATCGCAAAACACAAAAATCGAGCAGTTGAAAGAGATTTTTTAATTTTTTTTATATATCTCAAATTTAAGCATACGATACAAGCTTTATTCACCAAAGATATCGCTTTGTATTGTTTTTTATAATAAATGTAGACATTCACGGTCGTTCAGACGGTAAAAGATCCTACAGAAAAATCGAATATACGAAGTATTGGTCAGAAAATGAACACCACTACTCACCTGTCTGGAACGCTTCCCTCTGTCGAAGACGCATCACTCGGAGGAATGCACATCGGGTTATACACTGTGAAGAACTATGTAAGATTCTTGCATCAAAGAACTCGGAGCTCCGCTTGGAGAGGTCATATATGTTCGTGAAACAAAGACGAGTAAAGTTTCTGAACTAATTAATACCCAAGTGCATTATATAAAGTGATAGTTCCAAGATACGAGACAGTATTACAATTCAAATGTCACATATTGTTTCCTAAATTGCTTTGCTGTTCGTGGATTTAAATAAGAAAGTATACCAGTGGGTGATTTTTTTTAACTTTCTATGTACTTTTCTCTTTCTGTTTTGACATTCAGTGAAATCTTTCCTGAGCGACCCACCTTTAGAAGACGCAATTTTAGTTGTGTTGAGAGGTTGATGTCCCTGAAATGTAGAATTGATGGCTAAATCTGATATCATGAAAATGGACGATGTTAAAGAGAGGTTTAGATGCTATAAAGGGGGCCGCTCTGGAGAGGTTGTATTGTCAATGTTTTATGATCTGCATCTCGCTAGCATTATGGCTGTGCTTGGACTATAAGGTTATACATTCGAACGATTTTATTTTGATTGAAATTGTCATTATTCAATAAACAAAACAGGATAGAACATTATTTTATTTCGAATTGGAACAACATAAGTTTGCAACCTACATCAAGAATATGCTATAGCGTCCGTATATAGATACAATATACGACATAGTGTGTGGTATGAAGCCATAAACGAGTAATCAATACAACGCCACACGGTTTGCTTTCAAACCCTGTTTGTGTCCCTACGATGCTATTTGATTACAATGTTTTACAACATGTGAAACACTTAACATAGCTGCACACAAGTGCCAAATAAACAAACCACTGTAGATACAAGTACTATGAACACAGAAGACAAAACAGCAGAACATTTATCATCTTCACTTCAATTCTCCACTCATTTCAAGATTCGTTCAATAATAAACTCTTGATATGAATCTGAAATATCAGACACACACAAGAGGCAATCACAGTAAATTCATTATTATATCATAAAAACAATCCTAAAGCTGCCAGAAACATTTATAGTTTTATAGTTTATGGGTGCCTACATTGTACACAGTGTGAGAGACACACTATCAGATAATTATGCAATTTGTAACAGTTTTAAGTGGGTATTTTCTAGGGTTCCCGTGTGAACACATCTATTGCCATTCATGAGTAGAAACCATGTTCTATTTTTGATCTATAGCATTGATATCAGACAAGAAAAAAATATGCTTAACATCGCAGCAAAAAGTGCATAATATATGGTATTTTATTTTGATCTATAGCAATGCTATAAGACAAGAAAAAGTATGCTTAACATCGCAGCAAATAGCATATGTTAAATGCAATAATGTTATGCGCCAGAATGCAAAAGTACATTATAAAAGATCGGATCTATTTCAGTCCAACGTTGTGGCTCTTCTACTAACTCATCGCAGCAGTTACTTCCCTTAAATTAGCCATGTAACCACTACCAACACCAACAAATTCTCAAATTAATCAAACATCAATATGCCGTTAGTCATCGATGACCAAATAATGACCTTTTGTAAGTTTATTTAATCACTTCCGGTCGTTGTATCACTTCCGCAGACGGCAATAAAATGCAAATGTTAGTAGTAACTTCATTGTAGTATTATGCAGCAGAAATTATTTCCAAAACCATAAAATCCACTTTGATACAATCGCAGGCATAATGAATTCTCCTACCATATGTTGCTTCTGCTCCGTGGCGTTTTCCGCTTAAGTAATTCAAACATAAGGACGCCACTTCTTTGGCATCCAATTACTGTCAAAGTTTTAAAAATATTGCTTTGAAAATTCGCTACATCAAATTAATGTTCCAATTTATAAAAAAATCAGGAGTGAATTTGAAACAAGCATTTATGTTTCTATATTTATATTCAGACGGACTTGTCTCGCTTTCACCCCGCAAAATGTCTCCTTCGGAACGGAAGAGTCGAATTTACGATTGTTTTCATTTTCTCAGACCTGTGTAACTAAATGTATTCTGGTAGTTCATGGAAACGATTTAGTCTATGGTGTGGGTATGTAATGCTGTGTGTGCTAGTTTTTTATCACACTCAGCAAAAATGCCTTAAACGTGATATTTATTAAACCTTTACAGTTCTCTTTAAGCTAATTAATCCTTCCACAAGTGATCTGAAGTTCCTGACAGACAAGTATCGTATTAGTATGCTGACATTCCCAGTCGTCTCATGCTGCAGTATCAACTTTCTTACTCGCTCTGTTCGGATTTTCCTTGTTCTATAAAATATCGCCATCAAGCAACTTAAGAAGAATTTATGAAGATACTTAAGTCTGGAAATATGGGCCATCGTATTATATATATGGTTGCGCCTCGGGTAACCGCATTGTCCACATCTCAACCATAAATTGTCTCACTTAAAACTACAAACGTATGAGATATTTATATGGAAATACATGTATTTAATTTTTTACAAGGTCGACGTTTTATTGTAATGTTTTACTTTTGTTGTTCATAAGTTTGATAATATTGTTATATGTCGAAGAAAACTTATTGAATACATAGAATGGACGATAAAGACCCTCTTAGCAGTGTCAATGTCCAACCCATTAAATGAGACCATCCCGTGAATGAGACCAATTGGTCTTAATTGCGGGTTTAACCTTACTACATTTCTCATACTCTGAAATAAACTTATTGTACTGTTTGGTTGCATTCTTCTGAGTACAGCAGCAGTAAATTCGTTTTCTTCAGATAGCAAAAATCTAGACGATATAAAATGCGAAGTTACGCTGACATTTTTATTGCACACTTGTGTTATCAGTTCCTCGCTTGAGAAAATCAATTTTCATACTCTTTACCCTTTATGTTTCGTCACGTGAGTTAGAGAATTCGCAACGTGACTTAGTGAACAATGTTGCTACTTCTGTCTATAAAATGAGCTCTCCGGATTAAATCAGCCGATAGAAAAGTTGACTACCAATATGAAGGTTGTGGGTTCGAACACCTGTTTAGGCGTATGTTCAAATCATTTGTCCCCTACCTCCAGTACGTGTAGGGAAGTTGTCAGTTGCTTTGCTTGCAGGAAAACTGACCAGTTCTGGTTGGTTACCTTGGAGCACTGGTTAGATCAACTGACCGGTCTAAAAATCTAATACAAAAACGCATTCTGAACAGGCTTTCATTTAAATAAATCTCCGTGTTCATAGAATTACAGTCAATGTCAATGCCAACATCAATGTAATACTTTGTTTTTGTTTAAGAAAACTGTTCGGACAATATTGAATCCATACCATAATCTGACTTCAAAAACAATCCAACTTTTCATAAGCAACACTCATTGGGAGGTGGATTTTCCATTAAAATCCAATGCAACAATTTAAGATCAACATCTACTGGGAGGTGCATTTTCCATAAATACACTGCAACCTTTCTTGAGCAACACATATTGGGATGTGCATTTCCCACAAATACAATGCAACATTTCTAGAGCAACACCTATTGGGATGTGCATTTTCCACAAATACACAGCATCCTTTCTAGAGCAACACCTATTGGGATGTGCATTTTCCACAAATACACTGCAACATCTCTATAGCAACACCTATTGGGATGTGCATTTTCCACAAATACACTGCAACATCTCTAGAGCAACACCTATTGGGATGTGCATTTTCCACAAATACACTGCAACATCTCTAGAGCAACACCTATTGGGATGTGCATTTTCCACAAATACACTGCAACATCTCTAGAGCAACACCTATTGGGATGTGCATTTTCCACAAATACAATGCAACCTTTCTAGAGCAACACCTATTGGGATGTGCATTTTCCACAAATATACTGCAACCTTTCTAGAGCAACATCTATTGCGATGTTCATTTTCCACAAATACACTGCAACCTTTCTAGAGCAACATCTATTGGGATGTTCATTTCCACAAATACACTGCAACCTTTCTAGAGCAACACCTATTGGGATGTGCATTTTCCACAAATACAATGCAACATTTCTAGAGCAACACCTATTGGGATGTGCATTTTCCAAAAATACAATGCAACATTTCTAGAGCAACACCTATTGGGATGTGCATTTTCCACAAATACACTGCAACCTTTCTAGAGCAACACCTATTGGGATGTTCATTTTCCACAAATACACTGCAACCTTTCTAGAGCAACACCTATTGGGATGTGCATTTTCCACAAATACACTGCAACCTTTCTAGAACAACATCTATTGGGATGTGCATTTTCCACAAATACACTGCAAAATTTCTAGAGCAACATCTATTGGGATGTGCATTCCACAAATACACTGCAACCTTTCTAGAGCAACACCTATTGGGATGTGCATTCCACAAATACACTACAACCTTTCTAGAGCAACACCTATTGGGATGTGCATTCCACAAATACACTACAACCTTTCTAGAGCAACACCTATTGGGATGTGCATTTTCCACAAATACACTGCAACCTTTCTAGAGCAACACCTATTGGGATGTGCATTTTCCACAAATACACTGCAACCTTTCTAGAGCAACACCTATTGGGATGTGCATTTTCCACAAATACAATGCAACATTTCTAGAGCAACACCTATTGGGATGTGCATTTTCCACAAATATACTGCAACATTTCTAGAGCAACACCTATTGGGATGTGCATTTTCCACAAATATACTGCAACATTTCTAGAGCAACACCTATTGGGATGTGCATTTTCCACAAATACAATGCAACATTTCTAGAGCAACATCTATTGGGATGTTCATTTTCCACAAATATACTGCAACCTTTCTAGAGCAACATCTATTGGGATGTTCATTTTCCACAAATACACTGCAACCTTTCTAGAGCAACATCTATTGGGATGTGCATTTTCCACAAATATACTGCAACCTTTCTAGAGCAACACCTATTGGGATGTGCATTTTCCACAAATATACTGCAACATTTCTAGAGCAACATCTATTGGGATGTGCATTTTCCAAAAATACAATAAAACCTCACTAGAGCAACGCCCATCGCGAGGTGCTTTTTCCACAAATACAATGCAACATTTCTAGAGCAACACCTATTGGGATGTGCATTTTCCACAAATACAATGCAACATTTCTAGAGCAACACCTATTGGGATGTGCATTTTCCAAAAATACAATGCAACATTTCTAGAGCAACACCTATTGGGATGTGCATTTTCCAAAAATACAATGCAACATTTCTAGAGCAACACCTATTGGGATGTGCATTTTCCACAAATATACTGCAACATTTCTAGAGCAACATCTATTGGGATGTGCATTTTCCAAAAATACAATAAAACCTCACTAGAGCAACGCCCATCGCGAGGTGCATTTTCCACAAATACAATGCAACATTTCTAGAGCAACACCTATTGGGATGTGCATTTTCCACAAATACAATGCAACATTTCTAGAGCAACACCTATTGGGATGTGCATTTTCCAAAAATACAATGCAACATTTCTAGAGCAACACCTATTGGGATGTGCATTTTCCACAAATAAACTGCAACATTTCTAGAGCAACATCTATTGGGATGTGCATTTTCCACGAATACAATGAAACCTCACTAGAGCAACGCCCATTGTGAAGCGCATTTTCCAAAAATACAATGATACCTCACTAGAGCAGTGCCCATTGCGAGGGGCATTTTCCACAAATGCAATGAAACCTCACTAGAGCAACGCCCATTACGAGGCGCATTTTCCACAAATGCAATAAAACCTCACTAGAGCAACGCCCATTGCGAGGCGCATTTTCCACAAATGCAATAAAACCTCACTAGAGCAATGCCCATTGCGAGGCGCATTTTCCACAAATGCAATGAAACCTCACTAGAGCAGTGCCCATTGCCAGGTGCATTTTCCACAAATACAATGAAACCTCACTAGAACAACGCCCATTGCGAGGCGCATTTTCCACAAATGCAATGAAACCTCACTAGAGCAACGCCCATTGCGAGGCGCATTTTCCACAAATGCAATGAAACCTCACTAGAGCAACGCACATTGCGAGGCGCATTTTCCAAAAATACAATGCAACCATTCCAGAGCAACGCACAATGGGAGAGGCACTTTCCACAAATACAATGATATCTCACTAGAGCAACGCACAATGGGAGGAGCATTTTCCAAAAATACAATGCAACCATTCCAGAGCAACGCACAATGGGAGGTGCACTTTCCACAAATACAATGATACCTCACTAGAGCAGTGCCCATTGCGAGGGGCATTTTCCACAAATACAATGAAATCTCACTAGAGCAACGCACAATGGGGGGTGCACTTTCCACAAATACAATGCAAACATTCCAGAGCAACGCACAATGGGGGGTGCACTTTCCACAAATACAATGCAACCATTCTAGAGCATCGCCCATTGCGAGGCGCATTTTCCAAAAATACAATGCAACCACTTTAGAGCAAAACACATTGGGAGGTGTACTTTCCACAAATAAACTGCAACCATGCTAGAGCAACGCACATTAGGAGGCGCTTTTCCCGCAAATACAATGCAACCCTTCTAGAGAAATGCTCATTGGAAGGCGCAATTTCCAAAAATACAAAGCAACCTTTCTAAAGCAACGCCCATTGGGAGGCGCATTTTCCAAAAATACAATGCAACCTTTCTAAAGCAACGCGCATTGGGAGGCGCATTTTCCAAAAATACAATGCAGCCTTTCTAAAGCAACGCCCATTGGGAGGCGCATTTTCCAAAAATACAATGCGACCTTTCTAAAGCAACGCCCATTGGGAGGCGCATTTTTCGTAAATACACTGCAACCATTTTAGAGAAACACTCATTGCGAGATGCATTTCCGGCTGTTATTTATTGGTAATAATATTCTAATATAATAATGTTTCATTACGGTACAAGTGTCAATGTTGTTGAAGAAGGTCTTGCTCTGGACAGTGTCACTCTGGAGATGTTGCATTGCAATCTAAGAAAATGTAAAATTCATCAATAAGATTTGAGCACGAGGACGTTTTTGATTTTTATGACCCTGGATTCATGCCATTTAGGACATCACAATTAGAGCAGACACGATCAAGTATAATCTAGACTTGATGTTAACTCTTCTGAGAATCTGAGAAAAAAATGCAGCAAATCATACACTGATGTTACGTTAATCTGGTTGTCTGGCGACAAATCAGGCAAAGTAAAGAACGGAAATGAAACGTCAAATGACAGATTCATTAGTGAGGACTGACTCAAACAGGGACTTGATTATAAACTAGAAAAAATATCGAAATTGCAAGCGCTAGAGACTGTCATGCAAGCAATATTTATACAGTGCATAAACTATTTCTTTGTCATATGACATTATGTATTGTTCAAAGTGTTTCCTTAAATGTGTGCACAAACTACCTGCTTGTACTTTATTGTAAACGTCTATAGCGTTTATGACCGCGAATGGAGTTTAAGGCGACCGTGTACATTCACTCTCTTCACGTGACCGTCATTAGCCAATCTCGGTCGGTGAACAATTTCAAACTTTACGGAGAGGCGGGCAAACCGATATCGTGGTGTGCAGCACATGTCAGAAGGTTGTTTTAATATCGCGAACTTTATTATTTCATATATGTTTACTTGAGCACTTAATGTTCTTGTTCATTCCGGAAAACGTGTGTGAAACAGATTGGTTTTTTGGAAAACCCATATTGTTTATCCATATCTCACACGTTATCTTAACTTTACTTTTATCATGTGCCAAGATTTATATAAGTATTCTAGGAAGGAAAAGAATGAAGTACGCACTTGTTTGTCAGTGAGTTTGTTTATAAACCACAATGTCAGACAGAAAGATATTTACTCAGCACTAAACAATGTCAAGCAATGTTAAAAGTAATCTCTGTATTACAACAACAATTATCTTCAAATGCAATGCTATATCCTTGACACTGTCTTGTCTTCTTTTAAACATGCATTGGGTTCGATCGAGTATAACTATTGTGTAAACTGTGCAAACTGAGCTTTATCATATGCGCTTCTCCTTGTTGGAGTTTTTCGACGTTTTAATACGAGTACTGACGCTATATATGGCGATCAGTTGACCTAATTATTTCCTGGGGGGGTCATCCCTGTTCGTCTTCTTTTATTATTTCTAGTTGTCCTTTATGGTCGGCCTGGCCATATTCTTGTGTCCCAATTCCCTTGCGTATTTTACCCTTGCACCTCCTCAAATGCCTAGTTTTCATGGACAGTTGTTTTCGCGGAGATTTGTGTGGGGAGGCATTGTCTTATGTATGTGGCATTCCCTGTAGCAACATATTCTTTCTTTTACCAACCAGTACTTCCTGCTCTTCTGCAAGCAAATGGCACATTCCCCGCGAGAAGCAGAGCTTGGAGAACACATTACTCGGAGATAATATATTCAGTCAAATGGTCACGGACAGCATACGCCCTACCTAACCTACGGCCACCAGAAAGGAAGTCGAATGCTCTACCTACTAGGCAAACCGGGTGGACATATTGCTTTATAGTTCACTATGTAATCAGCATTGAGATTAATTATCTTCGTAGCATACATATTGCGCTCAGCAGTTGTTTACACAAAGTGTGTCTCGTTCTGTGGTGGTATATTTGGTCATGTCACAAACAACGCTCACTTAATGCAGGTTGCTTGAATTTTTTGTTTGAATTATCATGAAAAATCAAATAGACCAATAAATAAAATCTTCCATAAAACAGAAATATTGGTTTAATGCGATCCAATATTTGCGTACTTATATTTGACTAGGGTATTATTTGTTTTATCTCCAATTGAAATTCTTGTATTGATATATTAAGTTTATTTCGTACAAAAACATTAGCAATTTTTATCCCTCTTGGCTGATCAGTCAAAGTCAAATGCCAAAAATACTGATCAGTTCTACGGGAAAATTTCTGCGGCAACATTTTGCTTATCACCTAAGAAAGCTGTATTTCCGATTTGAAAACTCATCAATAAGAAATCGGAAATGGTACACTGACACTGTACTTGAAATAAAGTACCTTCGTGCCGTGTCTAGTACACTGAAACACCTTTCTATTTGGTCCCCCTACGTTTTGTAGTTTATTATTTTTGATAGAAGTCTTTATTCTTTGTACAATCATGAGCAATTTCTGGTTTCAAATAATTGAGGTATGGGCAAGAATGATGTTAAACAAACTTGGTTAATTTTCATTCCATTGTATTTATTACAAAAGCATTTGGGTGTAGAAATCATATCTAACTTTTATGTCAATTAATGCAGTCAATGTCTATTCAATTGTTTTATTTTTTTGTATACAACGTTCATCATTACCACAGACACCATACCGACAGTAGCAGCACAATATATTTTACAGACTTTTGATTTCTCTTCAAACTGTTGTGGTTTTACCACAAAATATTCGTTGTCCAAAGAAGACTATGGGAAGCGTATTGGTCGAGAGGTAGGGAACCTGGCTCCTGGTCTGAAACTTTAGCTTGAGCTCTGCTGAGCGGGGTTTGATCACGAACTTCACGATCCTTAATTAGGCACGAGTAATGATTAGTAACCAATGAAGCAGTCTTCGAGAGTGATTAGTATAAGTTGTAAGAACTTGTTCACAGTCCATGTAAAATAAACGGATTAAACGTAATTGCTGAATACTAAAGACTACAAGAAAGGGTAAACATCAAAACTGAATTGTATGGTACAATGTGACAAGTTTATAATAATAATAATAATAATAATAAGAATAAATTCTTTATTTACAGAGGGTAACATATTAAGATTAACAATAAATGTGTACATCTTATTTACAATATGGCCTTCTATTAACAAGATAAACAACCAAAACACACGCACAAACAAACAATCATTCACACAGGCTCACTCACAAACAATAAAGTGTACATTAACATCAGGATGTCTGACAATATTTACTTTTTACATATCGACAGACACTCAAATTAAATATAATAGTTTAGAGCAGAGTGTCATGAGAACTATGCACGAAAGTTGTTTAAGTTTATTTTGTAACTTTGATTCTAGTGATAATTAAGTAATAATAAGTATTTACGATCCACAATCTCCAACCAGTATATACTAATTTGGCTTTTGATCAATCAAATGTTTTAGAAGCGTAAATACGTTAATGTTTATGTTTATAGTTTTACGATGCACAAGAAATTGGTTTGTTATTGGAAATATGTAAAGTTAGTGAGTTAGCTTGTACTTTTACATGATAACGATACAAAGGTTTTCGATTATTAACTTATACATAAGAAATATGATCGCAAATTTGACATTTAATTACGTATTTCGAAGCGAAATAATATGCGTGTTTGATTTACGATCTGAATACGATGTCTTAAACGAGCTTCAATCGTAAAATTTTGTGTTTGTATCTGAGTTCCCTTTGTTCTGTTCAGTTGCATAATAATCAGAATATTAAGCTAGCATCAGCTACGTTTTGTTAACTGAAATAATTGATTCAAATGAAGCTCAACAATTTGATAAGGGCTCTTATATAATTTTCCTCCGTTCATATTCCATTATCGGAATTGTATTTAATGTTTACGTAAACTTCGTCGCGTGATTCTTTTAAATATCCTGTTATTCAACAAATAGCTTCCACCATCTTGCCCTGTTTTTCTCCTTTTGATGAGTAAAGTGCAATATATGTAACAAAATGTCAGTTGCTTTAATGAGAAATATATCACTACAACTAGATACCTAATTAGACCACGTTGGATCTTAAGACGTAGAATTTGACACTATGTAGGAGACGAAGTAGAAATAAAATACAGAGTACATCATAAGTACATCTAATCAGATTCTTACAGAATACCGATTGTGACTTCTGTATTCCCTATTTAGTCAATTTATGTATATATGTTGAAAATCAATGACCATATAGCGATTCAGTGTGAGGTTAGCTAGCTGTTAAATCGATATAAACCCCCAGTAATTTTACTGACAGTTCCAATGCTGTAAGTCGCTGTATGGTTATTATTTCTCTTTGTGTTTTGAATGTATGTTGTATTTCCCTTTCCCCTGTGCAATTATTTCACTTTATATAGTGTCCATGTTAGTTCCTGCCCAGTTTCGGCCTATTGTTGCCAGCTGTCTTGACTTGTCCTGTGATATTTTCCTTCCATTTATCCCCCTCCTTCACTGTCCTCTTTGATTCTCCTAGTTATTCCGTATGGTCTGACAGGCCAGTCCTTGCGACTATATTCCTTAACGTATGTACCCTATAACCTCCTCAAGTGCCTTATGTTTTATGGATTGTTGTTTTCGCAGAGGTCTGTGTGGAGAGGCACTGTCTTATGTACGTGGCGTTCCCGGTTGCAACTTATTCTCTCTCTTTTCGTATCCTAAAATGTGAAATCGTGTATCGAGAAATCATAAAATCTACGATTTGCACGGTTGAAATATTGATATCGTTAAGGCGATGTTACATTATCTATTTAATGTACGTAAAAATGATTTATAAAGTCGATAAGGAGTGGCATACATACCAACGATTTGTTTTTTATATCACTGAATGTTTAATTTTTGAAATAAAAAAAAAAAATATTTAACTTTTAAGTACCAACTTTCTCCTGAAATACACTTTGCTATGTGCATATGCAATTGAATTAGACAGTCTCGGAAATGAAACACGTATGCATTAAAAAACCTTGTGATGTAGATGTATGCTGAATGATAAATAATGTTCGTAGAAAATCCTCTCCGAACAGTCAGAAATTTTAATTGAATTGCAGAAAAGTCTTACATTCGTTTTGATGTATAACAATAGTCTGCTTTCGGTACAGAATGGCATCAATACCAAACGCAATTAGGGTGATTTAATGAGCCATCAGAGAATGGAAGAAAATATACTTAAAGCCATTAAAAACGCAACCGAAAATTGTCTCTTCCAAAACGGAAATAATTCTGCATTAATTTACTAACATAATTTCCTAAACTTATTCAATCATGAAATATGAGCTATTGGTCCATAGTTTCAATCCTTTTCGAACAATATTTTAAACATTGCTAACAGTTGGTAGCTTTTAACACCATGTACAAAATGAAGCCTAATTAAAACAGTTGCGTTTTTAATGGTGATAAGTATATGTTTTGTCGCTTTTAACTCCATCAAAGTTAGGTTTGAAATCGTTATATCTGTAAAATCATGAAGTTCATAATGTGTACGTTTTTAGGATAAAAAAGTCACCACTGCGCTATCGTTAACAGTGATTGTTTTTACGTAGAGAACTAAACGCACTTTTATATACCACTTGAAGATCACACTGTTTAAGTTAGAAATTATGTTTGATGTATTTTATTTAATTCTGTTAAGATATATCAGTAAGTATCGATGTTTGAAAACGATTACGCCTACGATAGAGTTTTAATTTTGCGTATCGTTAAAAGCATCTACAAAATAAATAAATAAGTTTAATACATTATGAAGGTTGCCAGTATTGGATGCAATGTAGGATTTCAAATATCTAAAATTGTTACCACTTGATACGTGAACTCGTGATGATATGTAATTTACCAGAGAACATTAACAGAAAATAAATAATGCATCCGAAACATTCCACCGCTGATTTGAGTGGAAGTTGCTTGCGGAAGAACACATTAGTAGCCCAGAGTCTTCGAACAAAACTAAATTACTGTTGAAAAAACACGAAAACACTGTCACAACCAGGCGCGTAGCTACCTGAACGCAAATTAAACATGATTATCAAAAATAGAAAAATAGCAATAACCAACAGTTGAGAATTGGTATGCAGTTTGGGATATAAATTTATGGAATATAGCTATAACGCTTCTAAATTTACTGTATTGCTTGTGAAAATGTGACCAGATTGCAACATGAACGTTCGAGAAAGCGTTTTTTCTGGGTATTATGCCCATAGACCCCCTAGCTTGTTAGCGTACACATTCTACCAGCTCTGGCTACGCCCATCCACAACTGTTTTCAGGCAAAGTTGCTTACTATTTTCGTCCTCTATACTATTTTCCACAGCACAGAGATCCGCGTCCATGTTTTTTTATATATCGTACGAAGTGTTTGACGTAATTTTGTGGAATCAATTTTGTTGAACGTTTCACGATGTATTGTTCGTGTTTTTGTCAAGTTATAATTCCACAGAAGAATTGTTTAGTCGATCTGTCAAGCACTCATGATTGGATTTATACTGAAAATTAATTAGTCTGTTCTTTCTTTTAATCCTTTGTTGTATCAAGTTGTACCCCACATACAGTTTACAGTAAAACCTCACATAAAGACCACCTCAATAATAAGACAACCTCAACATTAAGAACACAATTTTCAAGTCTTTTTATCACTGTCTTGCTCTTTATTCAACCTTTATACTAAGACCTCAATAAGAAGACCCAAAGGTGGTCTTATTTTTTAGGTTTTACTGTACATATTTATATATTAATTCGGCGATTGGAAACATTCAAATGGCGTGTAATAGAAAAACACTGAATGTCGCCTGTTTATGTTCTCTTTTCTGTCACCCGGGAGGTTCGGGTTCGATTCCTAGGCAGGGCAGATCATGTCCTTCCGGAGCATTTGGCTACTGTCATTTGTCCCCCACATCTGATTCATGTAGTCAGGTAGTTTCAAAAGGGCAAGTTAGTATTGATTGATAACTGACTTCAAGGAACTGCATGGTAAGTCGACCGACCGCCATGTACAACTAGATATTGCAATTAAATGAAACTCAGTACATGTAAACAAAAAATGTTTGACTGTACTCTATGCTTTCGTTTCATTAAAGCCATCTCTTTCATTGGCTCTGCAATTCTTTTTACATAGTTATATAATTTTCATTTAAAAATTGGTCTAGTCAGAAGTAGATAATAGCCTATAATATTATAATCGTATGACCTTGATGAATTTGAAATGACGATCGTTCATATCGATCATAAAATAGTTCCCTCGCTAGTATAAAATGGTGTTGATTAAATGCGCTAAACCAGATAATTGCAATTTCCACTCGATTAACTTTTTTCTTCATTAACAAATGGTTTGGGACATCTCATTTCAAGTTTCCTAGCATATCATTATATTCAGCCCATTGCAGCATTCGGAACACCTCGGCCAACTACGTCAAGTGCTATTAGAATAACGAAGTGGTACGGAAATATCCGAGAGCTGACGAGAATGCCCATTGCACAGATGCACATGTAAATGAGAGGGAAACGAATGATAACTCTAAGTAGGAGAATGTTCACATGACACAACTTTCGTTGCTGCGCACGGAGTCAATATTTTCCCAACATCATGGAAACATTTAAGCTAAACCTAAAATTAATTAATTTCTCTATTATTCAGTTGGCGTCTTTTTAAAGCAATTATTTAATTATTCGGGTTTATTTCAGTATTGGATTCATTACTGGTATCTTGTTCTATTAAAACGTTATGGTTGTAAGATATTGCGTTTTGAATTCAGTCTAGACGGAAATTTGTCTTTCGAACGAACTTAATATGATTGAAACAAACACTTAACCCTGAATGAACATTTCAGTTTTCAGCAAATGTATAAGTACGTGTGCACTTTATAAATTATGCATTATCAGCATTTTATTCTATAAATATTAGATAATTGTGCACACTTTTATCGAAGTAATGTAGTTTAATCTTCACACAGGGACGTCGTGCAAGCTAACCACACACAACGTGAAACACACCTACAGATAGAACAATGTCAGTCTTTGATAAATCAGTTTTAGAACTGAATGTAAAGTATTGTAAGTACCTGGGAACTTATTCGCAGACATTTTGAGACTGAAACTCGACTTGGACTTTAAATTTGCAAAAGTTATATTAACCTGCCATTCATTTTATTTCAATATAAATATATGAAATTTTGTCTGAAGAAATGTTGTTGGCCGCTCGGCCAATTTTTGTCAAAATGTATAAACAGAAGGAACATCTTTAACATCTTACAGTTCAAGTCTGAGTTCCATGTCTTATTATGTTTATGAATAAGGCCCCTATGAGTGTACAATACAGAATACCCATTTCCATAATTGTCCAATCAGCTTGCCTACCGTGAGGACGGTTTAATAAATAATCACACAAGCGTTAATGTGTGTCTTCAGGTTTAAGTTTTCACAGCCTGACTCTCAAAGACTTAGGACAACATATGCCATGATCGAATAGAAATGTTTCACTTTGCACTTGTAAGTTTTGACGGTGCTATATGCATCAGAAAATGACATATTCTTGTTTTAATTGTAATTAGATTGAAAATATTGATATCTAAACGTTGATTAACGTTGGTTTCTTGATATACCCCAAAGTGCTTCTGTAATTGGTCACTGCTATATCGCCATGTTTTATAAAGTGTAGTATAAATGTACGTTCAACGAAATGTGCTGCAATTTGCACAGACCCATATAACAATCAGTAGAATGCAAATACAATAATTTATTAGAAACGATTTTGATGAAAACGAAAATTCCATTTAGCATTTACATAGGGTGACCACTTAGAAAAGTGTTTGAAGCATATTATCTAAAATCATCTAGAATGTACAACCGTGTAATTTGGCTTTATTAAGGCTTCGTACATGTAACGAGGATTTTTATTAGAGAACTTCCTGCTTTATACAAGGATGTCGACCAGTGTATGCAAGTACTAAAACACATGTCTTTTCTTGTTTTAAGCCAGCGTATCATTGGGATTGTCGCATAAAGGCAACATATTCGCCTGCAAATATGGAACACATCCGTTTACACTTACTATGTGTTGATAAGTATTCAAACTATGTCTGGATGCTCAACTATTTGATTGAATATGTAGCCAAAAATGTGAGGTCATCCATCATAAGTATGAATTATAAGATACGCTGATATTATGTGCCAATCATGGCACATCCTTACTCATCGTTAATTGTCAGGAAGCGGTTCTAAATTGCTAATCCATCTCACTTTGTAGCGCACTTCTATGGCAACAACATTGTGGCAAATGTTCGTTTCTGGGTTTATTAGAGATTTATGAGCCAACTTCTTCTACAGTTTTTGGAGAATTTCATGAAATCCACACAAATAATCTACATAATGAGTTGCACTACATGACTTTTTCACGACTTCTCATTCAAGATAGCCGACTTGTGGCCATCTTGGGTATTCTCACAAATATTTCTGACAAAGTGGTATTGCGGTGGTATTAATCACCTTCAGTGATAACTCTAATGTTGCACAAAACGCACGATATGTTGTTCCTTATGTATTTATTCCTTGTATATTAATATTGGAATCACTCTACGATATATTATAGCTATTGTCATGTAAAGACGTAGCATTTAAACCCATTGCATGTTTTAGATGCTGAGAAAAATAGTTGCGTATCGAGATTCCACCACACCTAATAATGATAAGGTTCTAGCAAGAAAATGTGTTTATTTTGTTCATTAGTGATACTGACTTATTTCAAAAGGGGTTTGCACCATAGTTACTGTAATAAAATATTAATCTATACATGTTCTATGACATAATTCTGTACAGTATAACTTTTCCAAAGCGTTCCTCTTTTGAGCTATTATCTATGTTCCCGGGTTCGAATCCCGGTAGCGCCATTGACCGATTTTTCGCGTTCCTCAAAACATGACTTTATTTCAACAGCAGTACAGTAAAACCTCACTTATAGACCACTTCAATAATAACACGACCTCAAAATGAAGAACAAAATGTTCACGTTCATTTTACATGAACTGTTTTGCCCTTTATTCAACCTCAATATTAAGACCCCCTCAATAAGAAGACCAGTTTACAAGAGCCCAATGGTGGTTTAATATTGAGGTTAACAGCATCATGTTTTCCTGTAGTACGAATTTATCATCAATTTAATCTCTCTGGAGCAACAACCTCTCAACAACAGCCAAACTAGGTGCCTCCCAAAGGATGTTGCTATGGAGAGGTTGACGTAATCCCAACTCTGTCTTGTTTTGTTATTGGTAAGTGATCCATGATATCACAATGCTTGTACGGCCATGTGAGTGAATTGTCTTTAGAAGGTGTTTTGTTATTAACGGGTATCCATATTCATATACAGTAAAACCTCACCTAAAGAAGAACTCAATGATAAGACCACCTCAAAATTAAGACCACCATTTCCAAATCCATGTTCACTGCTTTGCTCTTTATTCCGCTATGCTATTAAGACCACTTCAATAAGAACACCACTGGTCCAAAAGTTGGTCTTATTATTGAGGTTCTACTGTATATCTATCTAGTGAAATGAAGTGTAAATACCCGGCGATAGTTAGCACTAAACGATAGTCTGTCTTCCTTGCAAGTGATATTATGATGAATTACATTTTATAAACAAATATCGGAAATTGTTCTCATATCTGTCTACTCATCTCTTTGTCATGATTTTATCATCAGGAATAATTTGCATTCTCTCTTTTTCAGGAACCCTTATTGCTGCATTCACAGTCTTATGCGGGGCACCGACAGCCCTTAACAAGAAAATCCCGGCGTTCCTATATAATGTTCTCTCAGCATTCCTACAGATGATAACATTTATAGTGATTGTCGGCTGGGTATGGAGTATACTGTGGGGAATGAATATGGTCACATTAGCAAGTAAGTTCATACCAAAGCCAAGTCTTTTAATTGACCTAAGTCTGATAATAAAAAATGAGTTTGACGATCACACTCATTACTCAAGCCTCTGATTGGTTATATCTGAGCACAGTTTTAACATTGACCAATAGCAACACTGCATTCTGATACTGGTCTATAAAGTCAGTTTAATAACCTGGTAACCGAGAATCTCTTATAAAGACATAGTTCTAAAGGTAGTATTTCAACGCCAAGTACTAAATACAGTCGGACCGAGTTCATTCGAATTCATCAGGTCCAATATTTTATTTGGAATAAAACATGGTTTCAAATAGTACATTTCAATTCGACATGCCTAAGGGATACATCGGGACCTGATATCTACTTCGGATGTTCCAAGTATTCGGATAGAAGATTGTCGAATAAACGAGGTCCGACTATAGTAAACTACTATCAAGCATTATGAGTGAGAGCCAATAGGTGCACGAGCTGTCGCCACTCGATTTCGAAGATTTGCTATAGTATGTGGTAACAAACATAACAAGAAATATCTTGAAAAAAGATGGTCGGCGCAATCTGAAGCAAGCAAATCAGTTGCACTCTTGTTGTGCAACCTAATATTTAATATTATAACAAGAAATTAGCAATGTATAGTGCAGTTGTATCAGAAGTGGATTTCGGTTATTATGGAAAATGGATTTCGGTAAAGGTAACGTACACCTGCTTGAAAGGTTAACCAATCCGAGTCAAGGTTACAAACGTTGTTTGGCTCAAGAGAAGTTGCTTTAGTGGTAACAGTAAGATTTGATTGGTTACACAACACTGATTTTCAAATAGCAAAGCCATGTTAATACAGCTGCGCCGAAAAACACTATAGGTAGTTTTATTTTCATAATGCATTCACGTATTGCCAAGATAACTTCTGGTACGGCGTATGGTAGATACAAAAGCTGAGAAAAGTGGGCAGATGTCTACGTTTTATCATTAGTTTACTTCTTTATGATTAAATATGATGATGTAAGAGAATTTCAACCAGGAATGCATATAGCCCTTCATACACTAAAAATCCCGACAATTGATGGATTAGAATGTTCTACATCGAATATTTCAATAAAAATATGTTACACAATCATCTGTGAAGGAACCAATATGCGTAAATCAAATGGGAATTCCAAAATGAAATAGTCTAGACACGGCCCCTGAGAAGCCGGTACAATGACGGATGTATGAAATAAAAAATACAGTAAAAACTCACTTAAAGACCATCTCAATAATAAGACAACCTCAAAATTAAGAGCACAATTTTCAAGTCCATTTTCTCAGTTTTGCTCTTTATTTGACCTCAATATTAAAACCACCTCAATAATAAGACCAGTTTGATACCAGTGTAATTAGTAAGTTTCTACCGTGGATCAAATCTGCCACATTTTCTCGTGTTTTTTTCAAGTTATCAAAGCAAGAGGCCATTTTATGTAGCTACTATAGTTCCGGTGTCTACTGTACTGAGCAGAGATGATTTGACAAAAATGATTTACTCGAATAATTGCCATATAAGGATAGTCATGTTGCACGACATACTAATACACGTACATGTATTTAGTCATGTACCAAAACTGTGAGTAGTACATTTCTAGCGTGACACTGCGGTAAAATGTGCAAAATGAAACAATTAGCAATACAAAAAGATGAAATTAAATAAAGTGTTTCTACATGTATAGATGTATCAGTAAATTATATAGACAATTTGAGTTGTGTCATATGTAGGATAGTGTCCGTAGTGCAATTGAACCATAGCGTACCGGCTTATTCATCACTGGTCTAAAATTATATTTGGTAGATTTCCCTTTCGATGTTCTACTTACCGTAAAGAAGCAGGTTGATTCTTTCACTGATTATGGTATACCTTTGTCAAGGGAGTCATACGTGTTTGAATGTAGAAGGGTTTGCGTGGGTGACCTTGTGAAGGTCATCGCGCCAGTTTTGCATATTTTACGACTTGAAATTGTGAATAGGTAGAAAAACATATTGTAAAACAATTGTCGGGATGTTAGTGTACATAACACTATATGAATGACAACGGGTTGACTTCACTCATTATCGTCTTGATAGATCATCTAGAACTACAATAATGATCAAAAAAGTTTACACTTTACTCTTCTCAATGTTGCGTGTTTCTTACGCCGTACCGGAAGCTGTATGCGTCAGGTTTATGCAGTAATATCGTTGATGCGGTGTCAGATCGATTCCTGTATGAGTGCTGTAACTAATCTTCATCAGGAGTATTGTGTAAAACTGTGTGAATTCATATTTGAGCACGACATTGCCATGTTAATGCAGAATAAACAATTTCCCATTTTATAATAATTCCGGTCGTTATACTCGTAGATCGTGAAGTTCATTGTATTTAAAGTTATAATATTGCAGCAAAATGATAGCTTTGATCAATAAGAAAATTCTATTGTTAACATGATTTAAGAACCCGTCTTGAAGCTAATGTCATTTTTACAAAGGTCATGTTAATATCACATGTAATCGATCTCAAATGTTACACTTTTACGTAATGCATTCATCTAGGCTGCAGTAAACATAAGTTAACATAGATCTAAGTTATATTTTTCAGAGAAACGTTTACGTTCTTAAGCATATACAGTAAAACCTTAAAGACTCCCTCAATAATAAGACCACCTCAAAGTTAAGGACACAATTTTCAAGTCCATTTTCACTGTTTTGCTCTTTATTCAACCTCAATATAAAAAACAATTTCAAGAGTCCCAATGGTGGTCTTATTCTCGAGGTTTTACTGTGCTATCACATCTATAGACTATTAGCAAACTAAACAGGTTTCTGTCAGCCGTAGCTAAGTTACAGTCAATCAGGTATCATCTCCTTCACGTGTCATTATAAAACCTGTACATATTCCATTCAGAGAACCGTGTCTAAGAGTACACGTTTTTGTAAGAGTATTCGCAGACAACCTCGATAAATTATCTGCAGTCAGTTTAAACAGAAAACACACAGCGTAAAACTTTGATAATGTTGATTGACTAAAATCAGACCTCACATGTTTTCATCGTGTGTTGAATGTATCGGTTCAAGTATATAACCCCTGATATGACTGCAACTACAAAAAGATAGAAGGGATAACCCACTTCCTGTAATATCAAGGTATCTCTAGTGGCTGTGATGTCAGAGTTTCACCGGTTGTTGTGATATCAGGGTTCTCTTAGTTACCGAAATATCAGGGTTTTCCCTGGTTGCTGTGATATTAGTGTTTCCAGGGTTACTGTGAGGCCAGGGTTTCCCTATTTGCTGTGGTGTCGGGTTACCTAGTTACTGTGGTGTCATGGATTCCCTAGTTACTGAGATACCAAGGTTTCCAGTTACTGTGAGATTCAGAGTATCCTAGTTACTGTGATAAATTGTCTTTCCCTGACAATTTTGGTTTCTATGTTTCAAAGTTACTGCAAATTTAATTAAGGTATCCTTAGTTAATGTGATATCTGGGTTTCCCTAGATACTGTTATATCAAGGTTTCTCTAGTGACTGTGATATCAGGGTTTCCCTTATTACTTTTATATCAGGGTTTCCATAGTTGCTGTGATATCAGGGTTTTCCCTAGTTACTGTGATATCAGTGTTTCCTAGTAACTGTGATATCAGGACTTCCCTAGTTACTGTGATATCAGTGTTTCCATAGTGGCTATGATATCAGGGTTTTCCTAGTTACTGTGATATCAGTGTTTCCATAGTGGCTATGATATCAGGGTTTCCCTAGTTACTGTGATATCAGTGTTTCCTAGTAACTGTGATATCAGGGCTTCCCTAGTTACTGTGATATCAATGTTTCCTAGTAACTGTGATATCAGTGTTTCCTAGTTACTGTGATATCAGTGTTTCCTAGTTACTGTTATATCAGGGTTTCCCTAGTTACTGTGATATTAGTGTTTCCTAGTAACTGTGATATCAGTGTGTCATAGTTACTGTTATATCAGGGTTTCCCTAGTTACTGTGATATTAGTGTTGCTAATTACTGTGCTACCAGGGTTTTCATAGTTTCTATGATATCAGTGTTTCCATAGTTGCTGTGATATCAATGTTTCCTAGTAACTGTGATATCAGTGTATCATAGTTACTGTTATATCAGGGTTTCCCTAGTTACTGTGATATTAGCTTTTGCTAGTTACTGCGACACCAGGGTTTCCATAGTTTCTATGATATCAGTGTTTCCATAGTTTCTATGATATCAGTGTTTCCATAGTTGCTGTTATATCAGTGTTTCCATAGTTGCTGTGATGTCAGGGTTTCCCTTGTTGCTGTTATATCAGTGTTTCCTAGTTACTGTGATACCAGTGTTTCCATAGTTGCTGTTATATCAGTGTTTTCTAGTAACTGTGATATCAGGGTTTCCTAGTTACTGTGATATCAGGGTTTTCTAGTTTCTGTGATATCAGGGTTTCCATACTTGCTGTTATATCAGTGTTTCCTAGTTACTGTGATACCAGTGTTTCCATAGTTGATATGATATCAGTGTTTCCATAGTTGCTGTTATATCAGTGTTTTCTAGTTTCTGTGATATCAGGGTTTCCATAGTTGCTGTTATATCAGTGTTTCCTAGTTACTGTGATACCAGTGTTTCCATAGTTGATATGATATCAGTGTTTCCATAGTTGCTGTTATATCAGTGTTTCCTAGTTACTGTGATATCAGGGTTTCCATAGTTGCTGTTATATCAGTGTTTCCTAGTTACTGTGATATCAGGGTTTCCATAGTTGCTGTTATATCAGTGTTTCCTAGTTACTGTGATATCAGGGTTTCCATAGTTGATATGTTATCAGGGTTTCCATAGTTGCTGTTATATCAGTGTTTCCTAGTTACTGTGATATCAGGGTTTCCATAGTTGCTGTTATATCAGTGTTTCCTAGTTACTGTGATATCAGGGTTTCCATAGTTGATATGTTATCAGGGTTTCCATAGTTGCTGTTATATCAGTGTTTCCTAGTTACTGTGATATTAGGGTTTCCATAGTTGCTGTTATATCAGTGTTTCCTAGTTACTGTGATATCAGGGTTTCCATAGTTGCTGTTATATCAGTGTTTCCTAGTTACTGTGATATCAATGTTTCCTAGTTACTGTGATATCAGGGTTTCCATAGTTACTGTGATATCAGGGTTTCCATAGTTGCTGTTATATCAGTGGTTCCTAGTTACTGTGATATCAGGGTTTCCATAGTTGATATGATACCAGGGTTTCCATAGTTGCTGTTATATCAGTGGTTCCTAGTTACTGTGATATCAATGTTTCCTAGTTACTGTGATACCAGGGTTTGCTATAGTTTACGTGATACCAGGGTGTCAATAGTTTCTGTGATATCAGGGTTTCCATAGTTGCTGTTATATCAGTGTTTCCTAGTTTCTGTGATATCAGGGTTTCCATAGTTGCTGTTATATCAGTGTTTCCTAGTTACTGTGATATCAGGGTTTCCATAGTTGCTGTTATATCAGTGTTTCCTAGTTACTGTGATATCAATGTTTCCTAGTTACTGTGATACCAGGGTTTGCTATAGTTTATGTGATACCAGGGTGTCAATAGTTTCTGTGATATCAGTGTTCCCATAGTTGATGTGATACCAGTGTGTCCTTGATACTGGTATGTCAGGGCTTCCTAAGTTTCTGAACTATCTTGTAATAATTTCATATTCCCTAGTTATTATTCATTGAGCACGTGCACGCCAATGAACTAAAGCAATTAACGATAGCAGACGCACTGTTGGTATGCATCGTTTAATTCATGCCTCATATTAAGCCTAATTTTATTTCTCTAGAAGGTCTTAATGAGTCGTACACACCATTTACCAGCAACAATACATGATATACAATTCATATAAAATTGAGGTTTGAATTACCATTTGATGTAGTACAGCTTGTTTCATGTTAAACGCACGGACATATAACAGAGTGTCGCTTTGTCGCATCGCCGATCAATTACATTAAATCAAGTGATTGGGGATCGTATTCCATGGACCGGTCCGGTTAGTTCAGTCGTTAATGTACTACCAATGTTATTGCAAGTAATACATTCACAGTCATTTAAATGTGTCCTCCAACTCTTATTCATTTGAGAAAGTTGTCAGCTGCTTGCGGAAGATCTACTGTACGTAGCCGAAAGACTGTTGGTGCAAAACTCCAACATAGTAATTACAGTCGGACCTCGTTTATTAGACATCCTTTTATCCGAATACTTGGTATCATCCGAAAAAATATCAGGACCCAGTGTATCTTCTGATGCACGTCGAATTGAAACGGGCTATTCGAAACCATGTATTATTCGAAATAAAATTTCGGATCCGATTAATTCGAATGAACGAGGTCCGGCTGTATATTCTATCAGCGTTAGATAATGAGATCTTGGTAAACTTGTTAAGTTCTTTACATGCAATTTATAACTACAATTTAAACATAAAACACACCATATTACGAGAACACATTATTATACACAAACTGATACATTAAAAACTTGTTTGATGTTACCTTGGAGAATTATTTATCCATGGATCCGAAAATAGCAAATTAGGTCGTAAGATATAGACAGGTTCACTGGATAACGTCAGTGTTACATTGTTTTATTTGTTAATATTATTGCAACCTGGTTTCTGGTATAAAGTTGATGATGTCATGATTGCTTTAATCCCAGGACAGTAATACATAGAGGAGGTCGAGCTTCTGCCAGTCTTCGGGTTCTATAAATTACATAAATCGCAGCATAATTTTTTCGACAGAGCATGGACCCGAACTCTCATTCTTCCGTCAAACTGCAGTATTACTTGCCCGATCGAATGGTGTAAAAGAATCAGTGTGAAGTTAGAAGTTATAGCATTAACAACAGTGACAGCAGTTTTGCAACTACCTAGCTGTTACTGCTAGCGGTACTAGCCGAGTCATGTTGCTGGGTAACTGTATACTTCTGTCAGCAGTGTAAGCAGTATTGCAACTACCTAGCTGTTACTGCTAGCGGTACTAGCCGAGGCATGCTGCTGGGTAACTGTATACTTCTGTCAGCAGTGTAAGCAGTTGTAGTGTTCCTTGTGTCTACAGTAAACATTATAGTTACAGTAAAACCTCGATAATAAGGCCACCCTTGTGACGCTTGAAAAATGGTCTTCTTATTGAGGTGGTCTTAATATTGAGGTTGAATAAAGAGCAAAACAGTAAAATGGACTTGGACATTTTCAGTTGGTCTTATTATTGAGGTGGTCTTATATGAGGGTTTACTGTAAATTAATGAATGTCTAAATCCTGAAATACAGATAGGGAAGCAGTACCACTGGCACCACAGCAGAAAGTAAATGGTTATACCAGGATAGTACAACATAGTACAACAATACAGACATGATGTAAGGTGTAGAATAGTTACAGCTGTGTAACTGCCAGTACTGTCAGCAGTAGGTACATCTATACTGCTACTGTTGTTGTGTTGCTGCTACGCATACCGAAGAATCTTCATCATCAGATTAGCCGATAATTATCGATGCGAGTGGGCGATGTGGTCGGAAACACTCGGAAATACTCGGAAGCCTCCGTAGTTTACCGATTTATGATATGATTTCATGATCATTATCGTTTGCGACAAAATTATCCACCCGCTGTGTTTAGCCAGCATAATGAAATTGCCGCGGGCAGTACTGATTTATCAGAATGTATTATACATTCATGATACTTATTGTAGCCTATTACGAAAAACATATATTGAATTATGCACCATAAAGTTTTGCCTTGTATTTCGTTTCGGCAAGACAGGCTGTATAATGGTAGCTACTTAGCTTTCTAGAATCGCATACATACATTTGTCTCTTTTCAACAGAAATTATTAATAGTTACAATGACACTAATTTTGTCTGCCAACTTCACATCTGATGTTAAAGAAGATGAATATGCATAGCAACGGATTGGATTGTCTTTCTATGGCATGTTAACAGTGTGGAAACTTCATTGATAAAATTTAATACAATTACAAATGTATTCGTATATTTGGTGTTCCATTGTCTTTTATTCAGACAGTTACCGCCGCTCAAGACTTGTGCACATTCTACATCAAATTCTAAGTACAACCTCTCATGAGGAACACCATTTGAGAGGCGCAGTATTGGCTGTTGAAGTATTGTTGCTCCAGAGATGTTAAATTGATAGTAAATTATTTATACATGATAAATTAACAAAGTTGTTGAGAAGAGGTTGTCGCTCAAAAGAGGCCGTTTCGAAGTATGTCCACTGTAGCATATTCTTATCAATGTGTAAGAACTCATAACTCGAATTCCTTGAATATGTTTTGAAAATACATGTAGTTGAATACAAAGAAAAGTGTATTGAAAGGTTTGTGTTTTGCGTCAACAATAGCAATGCACGATATCATGATTTTATTTAGAAAAAGACTTTACTAAAACCTCAATTGCTCGCTTACACAATATCGGCAACTAATTTATGCTTTGTTCCTGTTATTCCTGTTGGCAACCTTTCTCGATGCTATAACAGTAAGAACCACTGTACGTAGTCTGTAGCTCCTTTACTTGATATATTTCTTTGCCAATGCACGTATTTAAACAGAGTTTGATTTTATTTTCAGTGAATTGGGGAGAGGAAAAACGAACGCCTTACTATTGCCGTCGACAAAGCAGCATTGATGTCCCTTGAGATGTGAGCTCGGTGCATGTACGGTGCTCGACTGATTAAATGTCATTCGAATTAATTTAATATAAGAGTGAGAGATGAGGGATGGAAATTATTTCTACAAGCTTTCTCTCCGTTCTACCGGTCGTACCATTCTGCTGTTGTATAATACGTCTTCAATGAAATACAATGTATCGACGGACATTTTGGATAGTTTTGGTATATACACCAAACATTACATTCTTGTCTTAGCTCATTTCTGTGTTGACGTTAACAAGTCATGAAATATTTCATGAAATTAAAATGTTTAGGCGTTTGTTAATTCGGTCACTAATATTTATTTTAAGGGCTCAGTGTTTCTGTGTGTGTTCACTTGCGGTTTGATATTAGGGCCCGGGATTATGAATGTTACCCTGCTGTCCGCACGAAGAACTCAAAATTCCTCTAAACATCCGCCGTGTCTGAGCGTGGTTACTGAAGTTTTGGAAAGTAGATGACGATGCTCACTGGGCGATAAGCATTGTTTGTGTTCCACTCTCGTTGGGAATTGAGTGTGAACGATGAGTGCAGCATGCCGAGTAATGTTTATAATCCCAATCCAGTTCATCCTCGGTACCAAGGCTATTCATAGCATATATAGCTCTTCACAAAGGAGATTCCTTCTTTTTTGTTAACGTCCATTTTATTGGTCGAGAAATGCTTATGAACATTCATGTATTACGAAGTTTCGCTAACCAATTGGGTATCATATGTGATAGGAATTGCCTAGATAGAAATATAAAGTAACTGGACAGCGAATATTAAAGAAAGGTGTGTTAAGAATATGAAAATGCTTAGTATTTTTAGTTGCCACAAACTGTGTAAATGTAAAACTCGTTCAATTATATATATTAAACTCGACACTAAAATTCAATGTAAGACAAGAAACGAGCGCATTTATAAGTGTGACATTAATATGTTAGATAGTCATGTAGTTAATTGGTGCACTAAAATACATACGCTAGTCATCGTTTAATCTTTTGTTGATTTCTACAGATTGCTTGGCATGGAACAGATATGTTTCATGTTAATGCATTGATATTGCTTCAGAGATAAGAATTCTGACTATCATCTAACCCTTAATGTATTTTCTTGATGCTGTTTGTCTGTGAGAAACACTTGACATACAAAATTCTGAGAAATATCCAGAAATTTTTTATTGAAAGATACCTATCAAAGTGATAATGTTTGTAAATGCATATTGGTATTTTGATTTAATCAGACTAGTCAATTTGCATTGAAATACCGGCAGCAGTGTCTGTGTACTCCGTCAGAGTTTAATTCGTACCATACAGGGACTTGTCAAGAAAAGTATTCGTTCCCTCAAGACAATTACTCGTACCATACAGGGACTTGTCAAGACAATTACGCGTACCATACATGGACTTGTCTAGACAATAACTCGTACCATACAGGGTCTTGTCAAGACAATTACGCGTACCATACAGGGACTTGTCAAGACAATTACGCGTACCATACAGGGACTTGTCAAGACAATAACTCGTACCATACATGGACTTGTCAAGACAATTACTCGTACCATACATGGACTTGTCAAGACAATAACTCGTACCATACAGGGTATTGTCAAGACAATTACTCGTACCATACATGGACTTGTCAAGACAATTACTCGTACCATACAGGGACTTGCCAAGACAATTACGCGTACCATACAGGGACTTGTCAAGACAATTACTCGTACCATACATGGACTTGTCAAGACAATTACTCGTACCATACAGGGACTTGTCAAGACAATAACTCGTACAATACATGGACTTGTCAAGACAATTACTCGTACCATACAGGGAATTGTCAAAACAATTACTCGTATCACACATGGACTTGTCAAGACAATTACTCGTACCATACATGGACTTGTCAAGACAATAACTCGTACCATACAGGGACTTGTCAAGACAATTACTCGTACCATACAGGGACTTGTCAAGACAATAACTCGTACCATACATGGACTTGTCAAGACAATTACTCGTACCATACATGGACTTGTCAAGACAATTACTCGTACCATATATGGACTTGTCAAGACAATAACTCGTACCATACAGGGTCTTGTCAAGACAATTACTCGTACCATACAGGGACGTGTCAAGACAATTACGCGTACCATACAGGGACTTGTCAAGACAATAACTCGTACCATACATGGACTTGTCAAGACAATTACTCGTACCATACAGGGAATTGTCAAGACAAGAACTCGTACCATACAGGGACTTGTCAAGACAATTACGCGTACCATACAGGGACTTGCCAAGACAATTACGCGTACCATACAGGGACTTGTCAAGACAATTACTCGTACCATACATGGACTTGTCAAGACAATTACTCGTACCATACAGGGACTTGTCAAGACAATAACTCGTACAATACATGGACTTGTCAAGACAATTACTCGTACCATACAGGGAATTGTCAAGACAATTACTCGTACCACACATGGACTTGTCAAGACAATTACTCGTACCATACATGGACTTGTCAAGACAATAACTCGTACCATACATGGACTTGTCAAGACAATTACTCGTACCATACATGGACTTGTCAAGACAATTACTCGTATCATACATGGACTTGTCAAGACAATAACTCGTACCATACAGGGTCTTGTCAAGACAATTACTCGTACCATACAGGGACGTGTCAAGACAATTACGCGTACCATACATGGACTTGTCAAGACAATAACTCGTACCATACAGGGACTTGTCAAGACAATTATGCGTACCATACATGGACTTGTCTAGACAATAACTCGTACCATACAGGGACTTGTCAAGACAATTACGCGTACCATACAGCGACTTGTCAAGACAATTACGCGTACCATACAGGGACTTGTCAAGACAATTACTCGTACCATACAGGGTCTTGTCAAGACAATTACTCGTACCATACAGGGTCTTGTCAAGACAATTACTCGTACCATACATGGACTTGTCAAGACAATTACTCGTAACATGCAGGGTCTTGTCAAGACAATTACTCGTACCATACAGGGACTTGTCAAGACAATTACTCGTACCATACAGGGACTTGCCAAGAAAATAGTTCGTACTATACAGGGACTTGTTAAGGAAATAATCTGTACTATACAGAGACTTACCAAGACAATTTTGTTGGTTACTTTATTCTTAAGTAAGAACGGTTGTTTGTAATATTGTGAATGTTACTTAACTGATTACTTTACAGTAGTTACGTGACCATAGTTAATTGATATGCTTAATTTGTTAAATTGTAATGATGCACATTGCATTGCCATAAAAAAGTGCTGAATATGTGCTTACAAGTACAGTCTCAATCATCAGACAACCACTAGTCCTGAGGAAAGTCGGTCTTGGATATAGGGTGCTCTGATTTTCGAGTTAAAGTATGGAAGAAAAAGTAAAAACAGTCCATGAAGACAGGGAGTGTATTAATGAGGTGGTCTTAATGTCCAGGTGGTCTTTAATTGAGGTTTTATTTTATTGTTTAGTCCTCTGTCTCTGTCATTTCAACTTCTGTAATGTGTCAAAAACATGTACAATATCATCTCGATACGTTACTCAATTCGCTTCATGTAGGGCGGGGGTGGGGCAGAAGAAAATGATGATGGTCCAATAAAAGCGCCTGCTTAATTGGGGAGTCACGGCTTCGAATTCCGCCACTGGCGAGATTCTTCCGCGGTCTTTACAATATTGGAAAAAAGGGTCATTTTTGGTCAAGAAACACAGGAACGTGTTATCGAGGGTGTTATCAGACTTGTTTTTCCCAATGTTACTTTACCTAAACCAGTAAATCATTAGCTAACCACCTTCAAATCCTGGGCTGACCACCGGTAAATCCTGGCCTAACAATTCGAAAATTATTGGCTAACCACAATCAAATCTTGGGCTAACCACCGGTAATTCCTGGGCTAACCACCCGTAAATTATTGGCTAACCACAATCAAATCTTGGGCTGACCACCGGGAAATCCTGGGCTAACCACCCGTAAATTATTGGCTAACCACCATCAAATTATGGGCTGACCACGGGAAATCCTGGGCTAATCCCCCTTAAATTATTGGCTAACCACCATCAAATCATGGGCTAACCACCGGGAAATCCTGGGCTAACCGCCCGTAAATTATTGGCTAACCACCATCAAATCATGGGCTAACCACCGGGAAATCCTGGGCTAACCGCCCGTAAATTATTGGCTAACCACCATCAAATCATGGGCTAACCACCGGGAAATCCTGGGCTAACCGCCCGTAAATTATTGGCTAACCACCATCAAATCACTGTCTAACCACCGGGAAATCCAGGGTTAACCACCTGTAAATTATTGGCTAACCAACATCAAATCATGGGCTAACCACCGGGAAATCCTGGGTTAACCACCGGGAAATCATTGGGTTACCACTATCAAATTATAGGTTGATTTGGTCGAAATGTTGCTTTATAGTATTATGTATTGTGATATATGTTATTTGTAAGTTAATTTTGTAACGTAGCGTATATGTATCATTGTTTGTATCCTTATTTATTACATTTATTCCGTTATATCTTGATTGTGTTGGTTTTTTCAACTATTTATACATTAAATAAATTGTAATTATTTCAATAACTGTATTGTTCTTTCTTTATTGACCTGTAAGATAATCGTTTTATACAAAGTTTTAACTACTGCAATACGTTGCTAGTACATAACGGAACATATGTGTACGTCAGTTGTAGTGGATCCGTGGTCCATTGGTACCTAACGCGCTGGACTAGTAATCCAGGGATCACAGGTTCGACGCCCCCCCCCCCCGCTCCACCATTGACAGTACTAACCGTATTTCGGACGGAACTTTGAAAAACCGAGGTCCCGTGATTTACATCGGGCACGTAAAAGAACCAGGGGTGCTTCTGAAACTGGTGCATCTCCGGTATCAAGCACTATCCTCCAAAATTCGAAAATGACTAACAATCTACCGGAGGCCTCGTCCATATGGGAAACCTGCGACGATAAATCAACCCAAATGCACACACGTACGTCAGTCTCTATAGTAGGTATACGTTCTTCTTCCTGCAAAGGGCCCACCCTAGCTGAGGCATCATCGCGCATGTGACTGTACAGGATACGGTGAGGCGTGCAAAATTTCATATAAAATATATAGATAGAAATAGATGTACTCGATTGTTAGATTTTTACAATTGAATGGTTCAAGCTCTTTTTGAAAAAGTACATTTAAAAAGACATTTTCGAGCATATTCTGATAGCCATATTATTTGTTACCTTATAAACGTAATATATGACACAACAAGAATTATACCGCTAAGGGGAGTAATCGTCGCAAGTTGTAATATATTGGCGTGCAAAGTTAACCTTACTTGCCTCGACCCCCCCCCCCCCCCCAATATAAACGCCGCCGTCAACATACACTTATTTCCCAATTTGCTAATACATGAACATGTCTCGCAGCATATTTCGCATTCTTGATACCACATTGATACCATTCAGGAAGTACATTTGTATCTGATGTGCATACTCAGTGGGGTTGTTTTTCTAAAAATAAAAGTGTTTTATTGAGCCTTTAATGTGAGATTTAATGAAGATCATGTTTTCGACATGCAAATAGAATCGAATTAACCATAATAATATATGAGAAAGCCCCTGTCCGCTTCTTGGATCACGACTATGCTGACCTCAATAACACAAAACAAAATCTAAATGATAACATGTTTAAATCTTATCACTATAGAGATTTATGTTGAAATATATCTTATAAAAATAATAACATAGCAATGATTAAGTTGGTACAGAAAACGCCACATTCACAAGACAGTGTCTCCCCATACAGATCCCCGGGAAACATCAGCATGCCAAACACTAGGAGTTGAGTAGGTGTTAGGGTAGCCCCGCATACGTGTCTCTGTACTCCGACTTTTACACGTGTCTTCGGTATAGCCTGGAATCCTGGCCAAAACCTCCTATTGCTCCGCGTCGGTAAGGCCAGGCGTAATACAATCCACGTGACTATGTTTCAGCGCTGATCAGGACTGAAGATTATCACGTGATCAAGATACCGGATAAAGAAAATGCGCGCGCATAAGGTAATCTTGTCCAATCAGATAATCGAAGTGATTGCATTCTCCCTGGCTATACTGACAGCGTTATCAATCAGTGAGCCAGGACCCCAGGCTTGTCTTCGTACAGCGACAGTATAGAGATGTGACGTCCGTGGCTGGACAAGTGTAAGGGCAAACATCTATGGGAATTGAGCACTGAGGAATAATTGTTTGACTGTTTATTAAAAACAACCAAGGAGAGGAGGGTGACAACAATGGGGAAGGGAGGGAATATATTACAGGGCATGCTTAGAAAGCAAGTTGGCCACAGACAGAAAGGATGAAACATTAATATTATATCAGGCAAAAACATTCTAAAATGGGAAAGAGGATTTTATTTTTAAACATAAACTGGAAGTAATAATCATATAGCGATGTACAGCCGCGGAACTGTCAGTAAAATACTGGGGGTTTAAATCTATTTAAAAGCTAGCTAACCTCATATTTAACCAATATAGGGTCATTAATTTCCAACATCTACACATTTAAAAAAATGACTAAGTTGGCAGTAACTTATCCTTACCAGCTATTAACCACTATGCACACAATAAAATATACTAGGTAAATATAGTACATGTACCAAGTAAATATCGCATGTTGTGCCTCTTGGAACCGTTACATTGGCCTCCATATGCCAAATAGAGGTGCAAATCGATGCACGGTGGCCTGACCTGTATCAGCAATATTCGTCACCCAGGCGACTTTTCTTTGTGACTGGCACTGAAGTAGAGGATTTGGATTAAAAGTTTGTTCTGCTTGGTGTGGAGTTTTAATGACGGAGAGATACACTGCATTTGGCGTATTGCAGCATGAAAATAATACAAATTTATGTCGCTGACAAAAGTATACAGTGTGGTCGGTCATGCATATAGGTATAAAAAAATGCGTATATTTTAATTATTTTATAATATTTTGTTAATTAAATAATGCCAATTCATGAAGATCAAGTCATTACATATATAAAGCTATATTATACCGATATATTGACGTAGAAATTATAAACACCAATGGTGTCCACGAACGTTTTGGACATACCTCGTACAAGCAAAGACTTACTCTACGATTTACAAGCAGAACAATTCTGTCTTCATATATTAAATTCATTGAGGCGTTGATTGGAGCAAACTTTGTCGTTGTGCAGGAATTTCACGCCCTTTTCAGCAGTGTTATACGGCGGTCAGTAGACCAGTGTTCCAGCGTTATCAACCAGTACACGTTCTTCCATCAGCATCTGATAATTTCAACACAATAAACAGCAGTGGAGGACAATTTACTTTGGATGCATGTGTTATGGGCACAAGTTTTATATCCCAGTTACTGTATGACGAAAACATGTTGCATGTTGTATTAATATATACGCAGTCGTAACATTTAAAAGCGCACAGTGTTAGACCTGCGAAAAAGTCATTTTATTGCATTTTGAAACTTATTTTATATGAAAATACCAAATATTTGCAATCAACTACATCGTAATATGTTGCAAATAAACATGAAATATCGAACTTTTTATTGTATCCCTATGCAAGTAAAAAAAACTTGATAAAATATGTTTTAAATGTACCGAGTATATATATAGGAGTCCCCTGTTATTTATTTATCCACCTTCGCGGTATGTGATTCCAAATGAAAATGCAATCCTTATCGTCTGCCATATATATTCAAAGTTGTCACAAATTTTGTTAGTAAACGATTAGATATGTTCATAGTCGAGGAAAGATTGAACATCGAGTTAAACTTAAATTTTAAAATGCGTGTACTTTATATTGTATCATTAAGGTTTATTGTTAATCATAAACGGTGTAGTTAACACAACTTAGCGAAAAAACATGCTTTACAACTGTATTAAGGAGATTACCTCTATGTTTAAGTTTGACAAATATAGTATTCATAATTTGCATGCTTAAATTTGCCGTTTATGTCTTATTTATTAGTATTTTCTGTGTTAACCTGCATGGTATAATTTATGTGTCTTTCTTATTTGTTTCTTATTTATATATCTCTCAATTATTACGTATGTATATTAGTTGTACTGTACCTTGCATGCTCTCCTTTGCCTTTTATGTTTTATTTAATTGTATTGCCAGGGCTTTGTTTTATGTAAGACTTTTCAGCTTGTTTGAAATCTCTTATTCTTCATGAATTTTTTGGTCATAATGCTGTTATACTACAGAATTTTTTACAACAAGTAGGTATTAAAGCTCTATTTCATACTATATGAATATGTTTTAAATGTTATTTATTTATATATCTATATATCTATATTTCCTTTCTTGCTTGCTTGCTTCTTGTTTTCTTTCTTCCTTTCTTTTTGATTTTATTAGGTGTAAAATCAACTGTAAATTTTGCATGGTATCGGGACAACTCGACCCCTAACCAACTCGACCCCTACTATGTACCCTGACCAACTCGACCCCTAACCAACTCGACTTTTTGCATCAGCACTTGTTATCGTTATATTTCATGTTGTTATTTATTGCCGTAAAACTATCATCTGAGCTCATGTTTTTAATTGCAAGTGCCTTGCCGACTCAAAATAAAAAATATCTTATATTCCCTTATTCTTATGTCCGTCAACACGTGACAGTCGTGAAAAACAGTGATCAATGTACGTCTAGGGGAGATAAGCGTGTGGAGAGTTTGTGATTAGTACGACCTGCAACGGTGTGTTTCGACTTTATACGCATCTTTTTTTACCTCCCTTTGCTTAGTGTAAAAGTTAATAAACATTTTGCGCGCTTTTTGCGTTTCAGTTATTTTTAGCCATCACCTAATAAGAGAGAAAGGGATAGCTCTACTCCAAATATTTGGTAGGTAGTGAGATTAAGTGTTGCATTAACTACTCAGTTTTACGTTTTTTTGTTCCATTAGATCATGATACAGCCTGAGGGTTGGGCTGGGATCACTGTCATATTGACTGATTCATTGAATCATTCAGCTTTCGTTTTCAACAAATCGTTCCACTGTCGTTTACCTTTCAGTTTCAATAAACGTTGTCATATTAGTGTCTGTTATCTCGCGTATAGAACTGTTTAAGTTTCTAATCCAAAATCATAAATTTCTTTAAATTCATTAGTTTCGTTTTCGTAGCACTTGTCATGTTTCGGTGTCAGATTGCCGCCATCAGATTGCTGACCTTATACCTGTGTCGGCGACTTTTCCCACTACTTAAAGTTTAATTAAAAATTGATAAAAATTGCAATCATGCTGCTTGTAAATCCGTTCACTTTTATCGAATTCTTTATTGAAGTGTCAAAGTTCTGTATTTCTACATTCATATTCTTGTTCAAGTTGTTGATCATCAAGTTGCATTTTTACAAAGCATTTTTACAAAGATTGAATGACAAATATTTACACCGTCTGTTTGTATTTGCGTTTATTTATCGTCGCCACCGGTTTCCCATATGGGCGACGCCTACGGAAGAATGTTAGTCATATTAGATTTTTGGAGGATAGTGCATGATACAGGAGATGCCCCAGTTCCAGAAGCACCCCTGGTTCTTTTACGTGCTTGATGTAAAGCATCATACACGGGACCTCGGTTTTTAAAGTCTCGTCCGAAAGACTTAGTACGGTCAGTGATGGTGCGGGGAATCGAACCTGCGATCCCTGGATTACAAGTCCAGTGCGTTACCACTGGACTACGGATCCGCTACGTTTACACCGTCACGTGCAACACCATGTTTAATAGGCACATTTCTATGTATACATCAATTTTGAACAAAACAATGCAGGGCTTTATATTGGTGTCACTATTATGCTGTTTACAACGGTATGGAAATGTAAGGAGCGACAATACAGTATAATTACCATTGTCAACAGCACAAAAGCAACACCTGTGATCTATGTTAAGTCATTGATTGTTTTGTTGAATTTGTCACAATTTCAAATTATAAGGAGTTAATAAAACAGTGAAAGTGAGTTCTAAGATGTGCTATAATACGCAAAATTACACATAGGTCTAAATGTAACTGTCACAAATAAAAATCCGTTCAAAACACATGATCTATAATACCTATTATTTACAGAAAAATTTACCCTTCAACTAGAATCCTCCGCATTAAAATATGGCTTTTAGAAATTCCATGGGTCAAAGGGTCAACTCCAGGATAAAATGGATTCCTGATTATGTACTTCCATTGAAGGCTTAAAACTCATATTGCTCTATTGTTCCTTTGTAGACTACCTAGAAGCAAAAACATGTCTTCCACATCACAAAAACACAGGAATTTCTGTGCAGAACCTATGGGAGAAAAGGTAGTTACAGAATTGCCTGGCATTGGGGAAGCACTTGGAGGGCGTTTAGAGGAAAAGGGATTTGATAAGGTAATAAAACTAATATTACAAAAATATGTTGTACATGTACGCTATGAAGTTGAAAATCCAGTCAGTTGCTTTAGATAAAATATGAATTAAATTTTGCATTATCGATCTATTGGACACTGTTATTTTCATATGTATTTGTCTCTACTTTTTCCTAAAGTCCTAGTGCCATTAAACACTTATAATTTTTCCTGGTGCTTTTATGTACATGTATATTGAAACAATGATTGATCTAAACTTACAGAAGGCCTAAATTATATAATCGTTTGTTTCCTACCCATGCAGCTACCTATCAAAACCAACTGTTCTTATTTAAAATTGAAATTGCTCAACATCGTTAGTTTAATTTGATTCTAATTCCAATTTGGTCACTTAAAAATCAAAGTCACACAGGGAACAAGCTAATAGGCGAAGTGGGCGAAGAAGTCGCCAAACGTCCGTTCATTTCGCCAATTTTCAGAAGTACAGCGAATATTAAGTCGCCGTAAATTTCTGGGACATGTCATTAAACAATAGGAGCCTACGTGTAATCAAGCGAGACATCCGCAGTGCATTCGTTGTATAAACATACCTATTATCTGGTTTTACCCCACGGTTTAATCAGTAATGATCAATAAACAGCCCCAAATATGCGACAGTGTAAAGTTAAGCTTCGCCTACAGCTATAATGTAAGGAGAGATCTGATTGGATAATCGACTACTGCTGACCAATGAGCGCTTAGCTTTGTAATGAATTTCGACATGAGTGTGTTTACATGCGAACCGACATAGACGACAAGTTAAGCCTGTCATAAATTGATCAAACGGACGACCCGTGAAAGGTGCGATATTGCAATGAATACTGCGATTACGTCCAATTTGTTGAGATTTTTCACCGTAAACGCTGTCTATATTTTTATTGAATATTTCTACTTTCGTTTTCAATATTGACTCGCGTATATTTTCGGTTACGTCGGTCGCGTCATACGGTGTTTATTCATACTTGATATTGATGTTAATTAAAAAAACATAGGTTATAGTTTCGATTTTAATTAAATTTCATTGGTTAACATTTCAGTATTGCATAATTTGACGATTTTTAGTGAAACATTAAGCTGTAAGGCTAGTTTCTCATAAGGTATGAAGGTAAACATGTCATAATATGTAAGCTGATAAATGGAGTAAAGATTTACATTTTGCTTTGAGATTTTGGTTGATATATGGCTAAAAAAGCAGGCTTATCATATGCACACTATAATTTATTCAGTGTGTGACTTAAGAAACATGCTTTCTTATTATTGAGGAGATTTGTAAAACATAAACTGATAGGAAGCTTTGCACTTTTTGTTAATTTGTATGTTTCACAACTATAAAACATTAATTATTAAAAGATCCAGTGTCATGAAAAAAATCAATGATGCGGACGCGGTCTCCACTTCTCCCTAATTTCTCCCCACTTCTCCCTATCTCAGCTGAAGGGAGAAGTGACTTCTCCCAAAAAATTGAGCCTAGCTTTTTCCCTGGTGAGTCACAGACCTCATTAGAGGTGAATACAGATAAATGTGTATTGTTTAGAGAGTGAATAATTGGTGATAATATATAAATGTGCTGGATACACTGATTGTTTTATGTGTAACATGTATGTATATGTATATTCTTTTTTCAGGCATATGTGGTTCTTGGACAGTTTCTCGTATTTCGAAAAGATGAAGAACTATTCAAAGACTGGCTGAAGGACACCTGTAGAGCCAATGTTAAACAACAGAAAGACTGTTGTGATGCCATGAAAGAATGGTGTAATCAGTACTTGTGAATACATTAATTAACTGTTTCATTTGTGGAAGAACTGTGACTACATCTATTGGTTTTAATGTTACACTATTTGCTGAAAGTTCTTGGATGTATGTAAATTGTAATATTGGTTCTCTTATTTGTAATATCAATGATTAGTACAAGAGTATAATTTGCTTCATTTATTCTTGATTGTCAAAAAATTCCTCTTTTGTATGTGATGTAATTTCAAACAAACACCAAAATTGGTCATATGAATTGTGCAAAACCGCATGCATTGTATGTAAATGATTAATGTATAATTTATTATCATATGATAACTACATCATGTATATATATATACATATTGTGACTTTAAATAGTTGATTCATCTTCGTAAGAAACCAAGTACATGTAGTTGATACATCTTCGTCCATGAGAAATTATTGAAGATAGATTATGTTTATTTGTATGTTTGATTCTTTGACATGTTTGCAACTTGTGACAATGTGTGCTTTGTATTTACATTACAATATACACATTAGTCATTTTCAATGCATTTAAAGAAGTTTGTGTTAAACTTCACATTGACTTTAAGGATTATGCAGTGTAAGGAACCACAAAAAAAAACACAATGTCAAACCATGTTGACACTTTATACCACAATGTCATACCATGTTGACACTTTATACCACAATGTCATACCATGTTGACACTTTATACCACAATGTCATACCATGTTGACATTTTATACCACAATGTCATACCATGTTGACACTTTATACCACAATGTCATACCATGTTGACACTATACCACAATGTCATACCATGTTGACACTATACATGTAGTTTTTCGAAACAGAGTTAAACTTACATGTAAAGACCTAGACAAATAATATGACTTGTTTCTGGTAACATGCTGAAATGCAGTTGGGTCAATAGGTTTTATTTTTTGTACTTCGACAAAAATCACTATATCTAGCTTTCAGCCCAAGAAAAAATTGGTGTCAGTTGGGTTGCAGAACACAAACGAACATATTATGCTTTTGGCCTTAGTAAACTGGTAAAAGGCATTAGTACAATAGAACAAAAGTATGCTTTGGTTAATTTCAATAATTTTTAATTTAAAAATCAGTTTCCAATTAATATCTTCACTATGCGTGGTGTATAGTTGTTGCATATATATATATAATATATCTTAAGTGTTAGTGTGTGTATGCATGTATCACCTCTGGCACCTTTGCAGCATTGATGATCATGTATTCATTATACAAATAGAGCCTTGGTTACAAATAATTAGGTTTAAAACCTGGTTTGTTGGCATTGCCCATTTCTTGTTACTTATTTATTCCAAATGTTTTTTCATTGATTGATACTTATTGAAATATGGTAACTTTTAAAACTTGCAGATGTGTATTTATCTTGACCAACTTTGTGAAATGTTATGTGTTTATGTGTCTGGCTTAGTTTTGCTTTATTTGGGTCTTCAAATGATACTAGTACGTTGTACAGGTAGTGTATTATAACTCCTGTATTTGTTGTCTTCAGTCATTATTTTTAGCAGGCAAACCAGAGAATATTCTCGTCTTTTCACTTGTAATCATATTTTAATTGATTTTTTTCCTTTTTGTATTCAATTTAATCTTAAACATCTGATAAGGAAATGGATAGGGTTCACAAAGATTTAGAAAGCAATTTATTCAAACTGTTAGTTCACAAAAAAGATTCAGTTATTACCAAACAAGAAAAAAGGTTTTCCTTTTAATATTTGTATATTGTAAATTTCTAATGTTTTTACCAGACTTGACTGGCAGTTGAACACATTTGGCTAAAACTGCATTTTTTTGTAACTTTTTAAACTAAGGCCCAATTAAAAGAAAATGGAATAATTTAGGAAATTTGAAAACCAAATGATGTTCACAAACTAAGTATATTATTAACTCTACTAATGTAATTATGTTGCATTGTAATTTGGTCTATGAAATGTTCTTGCTTTATGAATATGTATCATTTTATGTAGTAATGGCGCAATAAATTTATTGAAAATTATTTGTGTTCTGGTAATGGTTTATACGATGATATTATATTTTAAGTATAATGCATCTACACCATGGAGACTGACATTAATTTAGCTATAACTAAAAAAATCAGCAATTGCTGTGTCATCGGCAAATTGTAGTGCACATGGACATTGGCCCTTGAATTCGAATTAACCACAGTAGATTCTCAAAAACCTCTTCAATGTTGAATATACAGACGAAAGTCTCATCTACAGGCACATGAGAAATTTCCACGGAAATCTGTGGATTTGACACTTACAAGGACCATTTTTGAGACAGTTTAAGTCATCTTAGATGCTTAAAAGCCAGGAGCTTCAGAAGCCCCCTTGACGAATTTTCAGCTGATTTTGAATTTTTGCATTATCATGCCTGAATCTAGGATATTAACCTCTTATACAGCCGTCACACCGGACTGGCGTCCTTACTGCGTCCCTACGGCGACCCAGGACGTGGAAGGGACGCCATGGACGCCGTAGGGTCGTGGTGAGAACGCATCAAGACGCCGTGGGGACGCCGAAGGTCGCAGAGCGACGGCGTTTACTTTGGACATGTTCAAAGTAAACGCCGAGGTTCGGCGTCCTGAGCGCGTCCTGGCTCAGGACGCCGTGGGATCGCCCTGAGGTCGCCATGGTCGCCGTAGCATCGCAGTAGGAACCCGAACAACGCCAAAGGAACGTAGTACAGACGTGGTAGAGTCGCCATGTAAACGCGGAGAAAAGGATCGGGGGAACCAATGGCGACCTTACTGCGTCCTTACCACGTCTATGGGGTTCTAACCACGACCCCATCACGTCTATGGCGTCCTTACCGCGATGTCAGGGCGGATATTTCGGGATTTGAGCTATTGTCCGCGACCTTACAACGTTCTCAATGCGTCCCTGCGGCGTTAATGGCGTTTCTACGGGGTGCCTACTACGACTATTGCGTTTCTACGGAGTTTGCACTGCGTTCCTAGCGCGTTCCTACTGTTCGCCCTCGAAGAGCTATAAAACCCAATATTTCATCCTATCTTTATCAGTGTATTTCTCGTACTCACCATCATCAGGGCCGAATAAATGATGAACTTGCTCGCACTGCAACATATACTTATTGTCCAGCAGCAGCAGCAGGCAGATGATCATGTCATAGCTGTAAAACTGATCAGACGGCGAAGGAGAAGAAGGGCAAGGCTAAGAAGATGCTGGGTTAGACCATGGCTCGGTGATGTCCGAAGAGAACAGTTTGGCCACTTCAACCGCCTCATGCCTGAGCTGAGGCGAGAAGATCCGGCATCGTTCCAGAATTTCCTTAGGGTTCAACCAGAAATGTTTGATGAGCTGCTCACCAGGCTTGGCCCACGAATCACCAAGCAGGATACAAACTACAGGAAAGCCATCAACCCAGGGACGAAGCTGGCAGTCACTCTACGCCACCTAGCGTCTGGTGACATGTACTCCAGCATGAAATTCGACTTCCGACTCCCAGCGAATACATTGTCTCTTGTCGTGAAGGAAGTATGTCAGGCCATAGTAGGCGAGTACAAGGATGAGGTGATGAAGTGCCCTATCACTCCTGGGGAATGGACAACAGTAGCCGAGAAGTTCGAGCGCCGCTGGAACGTCCCTCACGCGTGTGGTGCGCTTGACGGAAAACACGTTGCCATAAGAAAGCCAGCAAACAGTGGGAGCCTGTACCACAACTACAAGGGATTCTTCTCCATCGTGTTAATGGCACTAGTAGATGCTGATTACAACTTTTTGTGGATATACGTGGGGGGAGATGGCTACATGTCAGATGCCATGATCTACAACGACTCCGAACTGAAAGAGTGCCTCTGTAACGGTTCCATAGGTTTTCCAGTTCCTGCACCTCTGCCATACGACAACCGGGATACGCCATACTTCCTCCTTGGCGACGATGCCTTTGGTCTCCGGACTTACATGATGAAGCCCTACGCAGCGCGCAACCTGACGAAGGAACAGCGAATCTACAACTACCGCATCTCCCGAGGCCGAAGAATAGTCGAAAATGCCTTTGGCATTCTGGCACAGCGTTGGCAGGTTCTACTAGGGACTATGCAACAGCAGCCTGAGACAGCAAGGCTCATTGTGGAGGCTTGTGTTTGCCTCCACAACTTGATGAGAATGCGCTACCCGACCCTACAGAACGGAGCTCTCGACCACGAGGACGTCAACCACGAAGTTGTCCTAGGTTCGTGGAGGAACGCCATGCACGCGGTAAGGTCGTGGTAGAAACGCTAAGAACGCAGTGGGGTCGCCGCTGATCGCCGTATGGACGCCGCAGTGACGCCGTGTAAACTCAATAGAAACTCCAAGGACACAGTAAGAACGCGGTAAGGTCGTGTTGGTAACGCCGTGTACATACATAGATCGCAGAGCACAGAACTCCGGTGTGACGGCTGACCGAAATCTGGATTTATTTTAGAAAAATCATTGGCGTTCTCAATGCGACCATCGGCGTTCTCCAAAATATGACAGTTTAGGACGCGGTAAGGACGCCAGTCCGGTGTGACGGCAGTATTACCAAATAGATTTACAATGCTATTTAATAAAGTAATAAAGTTACATGTTTTGTCACAAAATTTCAGTCCAGTACATGTATGTTAAGTGGACAAATAACATTTATACTACCTGTAGTATACAATACAGGAGTCTTAGTAGAATTCATAAGTAGAGGGTAAAAAATTACCCTTGGCGATATAATTTCCAAGAACCAATAATACTTCCTATAAACGTTAATGCAAATTTGACCCTTAAAGTTTTCAAGTGACAAAAACCCAATTTTGTGACTCGTTGCTAGTACATGTACCATATTATAGACATGTGACTTTCTTGGGCTACTGCCATATTATAAACATGTGACTTTCGTGGCTACTACCATATTATAGACATGTGACTTTCGTGGGCTACTGCCATATTATAGACATGTGACTTTCGTGGCTACTGCCGTATTCTGTATTCGATGTATTTTCCACCTTCGTAGGCGAAATGTGAATCACGTCAGTTTCCGAACTGTCCCTTCACCACTATGTCTGTTCTTTTCTACACTACTCACAACATTTTTGTCGTCAATGCCAACAGTAGATGCAGTCTTATTTTTACGGATACTATTAAAAATTTAAGTGCCTATACCTTTCTGTGTGCAAAGCAAAGTGTAGCCTTTTACAATGGAACTCAACAAAATGGAGCCTCTTAATCTCTGTCTTATTAATGCGTTTACTATTACTAAAACATGTACAGTCCACAATAATGTCTATTTTTCTTTCTTGGGTTAATCCCTCCCAAGTAAGCATCTGGGTGTTCTGTACCTCAATTTTAAAATCATCTATGATTGGATCTCGTACACCAGCCAGCAACTGACATTCAAGAATAAAATTACCTATGTCTCTGGATTTTCGCCACAGAGTCTACAAGTGTCGTCAACTCGGTTTTGATTAAAGGTAGCACGGTTGCTCTGTAAGATGTATATTCCACTCATGAATTTCAGCTTCACCAATTGTCTATTTGCATAATAGGATGAACTGGATGGAGTTTGCAGAAGCGGATGAGGTTACATCACTAAGATTTAGATGTTTCAAAGTCTTCTGATGTTTTGCTTGACACTCAAAATATTCGAATCACCAAGTGTTGATTGCTCTGTTAACTATTTCTTTCCACTGTTCTTTTTTGGTTGGTTTCTCCAGAAGGTATTCAGCTGTCTAACCTAGCCGCCGTTCTACTGCACACTCATGTTGCAGACAGACATTGTTGAAAAGGCTGATTGCTTTTTTATGAATCTGAGCCTCCACTGGAAGAAATCCACTCAAGACATAAACAGCAATATCCGAGACGTATTGCTTGGTAACATAAAAAGTTGCTTCAGTAACCGTTTTTGAGAAAGTTCAAGTTTGTCGATTAGTGTCTTTTTTGGAAGCACAATTTCCAAGCCGTAGAGTAGCACTGGAATCACATACATAAGCATAAGGTGCAAAGCAGTAGGAATGTCCAAGCCTACTGCAGCCCTGTCGACATAAAGCTATAGGCGGTTCGTCGAGCCCTCTGGTGATGTAATCTACATGCTCTTCGGCTGTTGCTTTAACAGTTTTTGCACGCTTTATTCCTAAGTGTGTAGTTAGACATGTGACTTTCGTAGCTACAACCAAGGGCGAATTTGTTTGTACCAAACCGGTTTGAATCCAAAACTGGTTTGTCAAACCTTTCATTTGTTTTAACTAACTGGTTTCAAACTAAAACAAGTTTCTGTATTTGTTAATAACAAATCTTAAACTGGTTAGTCAAACTGACCGAACTACCTCCAAGTGTGGTTTGTCTGGTTTGATTTATCCGAATTATCGTATATACTTGTTAAACAAAATGGTGGACTGATTTTATGGCGGGTGAGCGTGCCACTCATACGTGGGGCAATGTTAAAAAATAAATGTTTCTTTGCTACATGGGAACCTGGCTTTAAAATTGTCCACTCTGTTACGTTGCAAAACAGACGTTTGAAAGTTCTTAACTCTGATTTTCTTATCACGCACCAATCTGTCTGCAATCTCGCACAATCAAAATCAAGTTTGTTTGCAGACCAATCTTAATCTTAACTGGTTTAAGTTTTTCAACCAAACTACAACAAAACTGAAACCTCAAACCTGAACCCGGTTTTGCAAAACAAATTCGCCCCATATTATAGACATGTGACTCCCGTGGCTACTACCATAATAATATTATAATATGACCGTAGCCACGAAAGTACAAGGCGGAGTTAAAATGAATATTCATGAGTTGTAATTTTCACAAAATGGCTTTTTTTACGGCACATTCTAAAAAAAATTAGGGTTCAAATTAAACCGCATTAAATACTAACCATATTTCTGTTTTTGAAACAATAATATCCGTAAAATAAAAGATATCTGGTAATATTCTTATTAAGACGGCACGTTACGGTCTTTAAATTCTTATGAAGCCGTTCTTCCCGGCACGTCACGGTAGGTGCCGTAAAAAAGCCATTTTGTGAAAATTACAACTCATGAATATTCATTTTAATTCGGCCTTGTACTTTCGTAGCTACGGACTTTCATAGCGAAGCGAAAGAAGATTCATCGCTTTTTGCGTTCCCGTGTACAGTGTCGTTATTTTTAGCCATCATCTAATAAGAGAGAAAGGGATAGCTCTACTCCAAATATTTGGTAGGTAGTGAGTTTAAGTGAAAGGTCTGTTGCATTAACTACTCAGTTTTACGTTTTTTGTGTTCGATTAGATCATGATACAGCCTGAGGGTTACTGGGATCACTGTCATTTTGACTGATTCATTCAGTTTCGTTTTCAACAAATAGTTCCACTGTCGTTTGCCTTTCAGTTTCAATAGACGGTGTGTTATTAGTATCTGTTATCTCGCGTATAGAACTTTTTTAAGTTTCTAATCCAAAATCATAAATTTCTTTAATTTTTTTAGTTTCGTTTTCGTAGAATGTCATGTTTCGGTTTCAGATTGCTGACCTAATACCTATGTCGGTGACTTTTTCCACTACTTACAATTTAATTAAAAACTGATAAAAATTGCAATGATGCTGCTTTTCTATGCGTTAACTTTTATCAAATTCTTTCTTGAAGTGTCAATTATTATGGTGGCATATTACGGCCAAGATTCGTGTTACCACTTATTTTTGGCTTCTATCTTACATCTATAAGCCAAAATTGCATTTATAAATAGTGATAATACGAATCATAAGTGAAATTCGCGAATTTGATTTATTAAGTAACATATTAAGTGGTCAACTAGATAAGATTCGTGCACCACTTACATCTAGAAGCCAAACATGCATTGATAAATAAGTGGTAACACGAATCTGAAGTGAAATTCGCGAATTTGAATTATTAAGTAACATAATAAGTGGTCAACTAGATAAGATTCGTGTTATGTTGTACCACCGTTATAATTACTTTAGATGAGAATTTCTAAAGCAACGGCTAAAACGTGTTCACTACGTTATACTAATTCTTTACGAATACTCAAAACATCGCTGTCATCACATACAATACAATCGAACACAACATATACCCCTTCACTTAATTAAACTAACAGTTTCTCTTAACATATTAAATGTCAGATATAGTTGTAACAGTACCAAATGTCTTGTACATATCTTGCACATACTCATTTGAAACTGTTTAGTTTCACATTGGAGAACAAAACATAAAATGAAAATAATCAATAGCACAAAAACACTATTTTAACCACCCGAAGGATTATTATGCCCTTTTTTACACCAGTGGTTAAAATTCACACCATTTATAAATCAAGTCTATCTGACTTCTTCCGAATTCTTGTAGGATATCTACACTCGTGTTGAATGCTAGTTTGAACAACGGGTGGTGAGGTAGATTGTACATCCGGTTGTATTACTTCGGAAGCAGGTTCTGGTCTAGGAATCTCGTCAATTGGTATTTGCTCGTTTGTTGTAGAAGGTTCATGTATACTGGTTGCAGTGGGAATGAATACTTGTTTACGAATCGGAGTATTTTCAGCTGACAAACGTATTTGATCCGCGTGTCGGCGCCATGTTATTCCTGGTGATATCTCCACTACGTAAGATACAGGGCCAGTTTTTCTTTGTATTACTCCACTACTCCATTTCTCCTGATTTTGTCGATAATCTCTAACAGCGACAAATTGCCCAGCCTCAAAATGTCTACCATGTATATTTCTAGATCCTACCATCTTGGTGTTTACATTTTCAATTCTATGATGCACATTTGGTTTAATTTTGTCGAGCCTGGTAGTTAAGTTTCTGTTAAAGAATAACTGAGCAGGTGTTTCTTTAGTAGATAAATGTTCTGTGTTCCGATATTGTAGAAGAAATCTGGAAAGTTTCGACTGGATGGTTTCGTCTCCAGTAGCAGCCTTGAGAGCTTGTTTCAGAGTCTGAACAAAGTGTTCCGCCAACCCATTGGTTCTCTGATGATATGGTGCGCTTCGGATGTGTTTCACACCATTCTTCTTCAAAAATACATGTAACTCAAACTCTTCACTCACAAATTGCGGTCCACTGTCACTCACAATTTGTTCACAAATGCCATAGTCTGCAAATATAGATCTGATTACTTCAATAGTATGAAATGAAGTCGTTCTTTTCATAATTTTCACAGCAGGCCATTTAGAGTATGCGTAAACTAGAATTAGGAACATATATCCCATAAAAGGTCCGGCGAAATCGAATTGCACTCTACCCTAAGATGCTGAGGGTATTCCCAAGGATGTATCGGTGCTTCAGGAGGACCCAACTTATTTGCCATACATCCTGAACATGTTCTGGTCAATTCTACCAAACTATCATCAATATTTGGCCACCAAACATAACTACGATCGATCGATTTCATCTTCACCAATCCCAAATGACCTAAATGAAGTTTGTCCAATACACGTTTCTGTAGCGCTGGAGGTACTATCACTCTAGATCCCCACATAATACAACCCTGATGCAGATAGAGTTCATTGCGTCTGTTCCAATACGCATCTAGCGAGCTGGATTCTAATTTTCCAGTGGTCCATCCTTGTAACACTCAATCATATATTTGTGAAAGAATTTCATCTCCCCTGGTTGCACTTGCAATTTGTGTAGTCGTCATCGGAAGTGTCTTCACCAAATTATGAAGAAATACCTCAGTTGCATCAATTCTTTCACTTGCACTGTCTTTAGGCGGTAAACTAGAAAGAGCATCGCAGTTTCCATGTGACTGGCTTGATCGATACTGGATTGTATACAAGTAACCAGCCAAAAATACAGCATACCGCTACAATCGTGCAGCTGTTGTATGGCTTACGGTCTTGCTAGGATTAAAAATGAATGTCAATGGTTTATGATCAGTAACGAGTGTAAACAATCGTCCATAAAGGTATGTATTGAATTTCTTCACTCCCCATATCAGTGCTATTTAGCCTCTTTGTCAATTTGACTATAGTTTTTCTCTGCATTATTTAAGCTTCTAGAGGCGAAAGCTATTGGTCTCTCAGATCCATCTGATAATTTGTGACTTAAAACCGCACCTAGTCCATATGCACTGGCATCACAAGCTAGCAGAACATGATGTTCTGGATTGGTACACTTGGTATTTTTCCTCAGCAGTTTGTGTAAAGGGCGCATAACCGTTGAAAGGTTTGGCATAAATCTTGCATAATACTGTACCAATCCAAGAAAATATCTAAGATCCTTCACATTAGTGATTTCTGGAGCATCAACGATTGCTTCTGTATTTTCTTGTGTTTTATGTAAACCGTCTTCATTAATATCGTGTCCACATAATTTAATTCCCTTCTCAAAGAACGCACATTTCCAAACGTTTAATCTCAAACCATTGTCCTGAAGTCGTTGCAGAAAATTTTCTAAGTTTTTCAAATGGTCTTCCTCTGTTGTTCCCGTTACAATGATATCATCAAGGATCACTTAAACGCCTGGAATATCTCTGATTATCCTTTCAATTTGACGCTGAAAGATAGCAGCAGCAGAGGCAACGCCATACACTAGTCGGTTGTGTACGATGTACGAGCTGGCCCGTTATTCGACTCCAGGTATGTATCCGCCGCGGATCCGTTTCGAATGTTGATGTCAGTGCTAGCTCTGTATTCAATCTGGGTCGGTATTCAATGTTGATGTACGATGTACGATTGCCGCGCCAACTTCACTCAACTTAACTAATAACGATATGGATTTCATGATTTTTAAAGTGCACGATATCATCGTGCAGTAGGTTAACATGTACATTTATCGCTACACACACACACACACACACAGTATATGGAACAAAGTTGATATGGCTACTTCGAAAAACGTAAGGAGTTCAAATGGACAATTTAGCGACGACGCTATAGCCATCATTAAACACGTTTGATTTTTTAACGACAAAGCAATTAGACGATAACAAAAAAACAAAAACAGACAGAAACGAGCTAATTGACAAGCACTGGGTAAGGGATAAAAATTGATATTGTCCATAAAAAGTGGGAGGCAGGAATGTGTCATGGATTGTTTTGTTGCATTTGTCACCATTTTCAAATAAGGAGTTAATAAAACAGTGAAGCGAGTTCTAAGATGTGCTATAATACGCAAAATTACATGTAGGTCTAAATGTAACTGTCACAAACAAAAATCCGTTCAAAACACATGATCTATAATACTTAATATTTAGAGAAAAATTGATCCTTCAGCTAAAATCCTCGGGGTTAAAATATGGCTCATGGAAATTCCATGGGTCAAATGGATTCCTGATTATATACTTCCGTTGAAGGCTTAACACTCATATAGCTCTATTGTTCCTTTGTAGACTTTCTAGAAGCAGAGACATGTCATCCACATCACAAAAACACAGGAATTTCTGTGCAGAACCTATGGGAGAAAAGGCAGTTACAGATTTGCCTGGCATTGGAAAAGTTTTTGGAGGGCGTTTAGAGGAAGAGAGGTTTGATAAGGTAATATTACAAAAATATGTTGTACATGTACGCTATGAAGTTGAAAATCCAGTCAGTTGCTTTAGATGAAATATGAATTAAATTTTGCATTATAGATCTATTGGACGGTGTACGTTATTTACATATGTATTTGTCTCTACTTTTTCCTAAATTCCTAGTGCCATTTAACACTTATTTTTCCTGGTGCTTTTATGTATATTGAATCAATGATTGATCTAAACTTACAGAAGGCCTAAATTACATAATCTTTTGTTTCCTATCCAGCTACCTATCAAACCAACTGTTCTTATTTAAAATAGTTTATCACAAAATTGACAGTGCTCAACATTGTTACTATAATTTGATTCTAGTTCCAACTTGGTCACTTTAAAATCAAAGTCGCGGATCTCATTAGAGGTGAATACAGATCAATGTGTATTTTTTAGAGAGCGAATAATTGGTGATGATATATAAATGTGCTGGATACACTGATTGTTTCATGTGTAACATGTATGTATATTTATATTCTTTTTATAGGCATATATGGTTCTTGGACAGTTTCTCGTTTTTCGAAAAGATGAAGTCCTATTCAAAGAGTGGCTGAAGGACGTCTGTCAAGCCAGTGCTAAACATCAGAAAGACTGTTGTGATGCCTTGCTAGAATGGTGTAATCAGTACTTGTGAATACATTTATTAACTGTTTAATTTGTGTAAGAACTGTGACTACATCTTTTGGTTTTAATGTTACACTATTTGCTGAAAGTTCATGGATGTATGTAAATTGTAATATTGGTTCTCTTATTTATAATATCAATGATTAGTACAAGAGTACAATTTGCTTCATTTATTCTCGATTCTCAAACTTCCTCTTTGTATGTGATGTAATTTTAAACAAACACTAAAAGAGGTCATATGAATTGTGAAACCACAAACATTGTATGTAAATGATAAATATATAATTTATAATCATATGATAATTACATACATGAATATACATATTGTGACTTTAATGTTCGCGTATAATATAGAACAGTTTTGGAATTTTTTAGTGATTGTCAATACTGATGGTGTATGCACGTAAGTAATTATTCATTTCCAAATGCTTGAAAGTATTGATTCGTGATCAGCGTGGAGACAAAAAACCAAGTGAAGTTGTTGGTATATCTTCGTCCATGAGAAATTATTGAAGATAGATGTATACATGTTTATTTGTATGTTTGATTCTTTGATGATGTGTTCAACTTGTGACAGTGTTTGCAGTTACTTTGTATACATTTACAAGTACTAAGTTCACATTTTCAATGCAGTGAAAAAGTCAACATTTAAAGAAATTTGTGTTAAACTTCACATTGATTTTAAGGATTATGCAGTGTAAGGAAACACACACAAACAAACACAATGTCAAACCATGTTGATACTTTATACATGTAGTTATTATCGGAACCAGAGTTATTAAAGTTCTGTGAAAAGACCTAGACAAATAATATGACTTGTTTCTGGTAATATGCTGAAAAGCAGTTGGGTCAATATGTTTTATTTCTAAATTTTTATACATTTGTACTTTGACAAAAATACTGTATTCAGCTGAAGAATAAAATGGGGTCAGTTGGGTTGCAGGCCACAATCAGACATATTATGCTTTTGGCCTTAGAATCTGGTAAAAGACGTTAGTACAATACAACAAAAGTAAGCTTTGGTCAATTTCAATAAATTTTCTTCTATAAAAAGTCTACTTGTGAAGTAGGTGACTTTCACAATTTGCAATGCAGTGATTGATAGGTTTATAACTACATGAATGTCAAATGTCTGTTTATTAAGTACAAAAAGAAAAGATTATGAGTCGACCATTTGAAATCTGGAATTTTATTTATTTATTTATTCCAAATGTTTTTTCATTGATTGATACTTATTGAAATATGGTAACTTTTAAAACTTGCAGATGTTTATTTATCTTGACCAACTTTGTGAAATGTTATGTGTTTATGTGTCTAGCTTAGTATTGTTTTACTTGGGTCTTCAAATAATACTAGTACATTGTACAGGTAGTGTATTATAACTTTTGTATTTGTTGTCTTCAGTCATAATTTTTAGCAGGCAAACCAGAGAATATTCTCGTCTTATCACTTGTAATCATATTTTATTTGATTGATTTTTTTTCCTTTTTGTATTCAATTTAATCTTCAACATCTGATAAGGAAATGGCTACGGTTCACAAAGATTTAGAAAGCAATTTATTCAAACTGTTAGTTCACAAAAAAAATCAGTTATTACCAAACAAGAAAAAAGGTTTTCCTTTTAATATTTGTATATTGTAAATTTTTAATGTTTTTACCAGACTTGACTGTCAGTTTTTTGTGACTTTTTAAACTAAGGCCCAAGTAAAAAAAAGGGAATAATTTAGGAAATTTGAAAACCAAATGATGTTCACAAACTAAGTATATTGTTAACTCTACTAATGTAATTATGTTGCATTGTAATTTGGTCTATGAAATGTTCTTGCTTTATGAATATGTATCATTTTATGTAGTAATGGCGCAATAAATGTATTGTAAATTATTTGTGTTCTGGTAATGGTTTATACTATGATATTATATTTTAAGTATAATTCATCTACATCATGGAGACTGACATTAATTTAGCTATAACTAAAAAAATCAACAATTGCTGTGTCATTGGCAAATTGTAGTGCACATGGACATTGGCCCTTGAATTCGACTTAACCACAGTAGATTCTCAAAAACCTCTTCAATGTTGAATATACAGATGAAAATCTCTTCATCTACAGGCACATGAGGAATTTCCACGGAAATCTATGGATTTGACACTCACAAGGACCATTTTTGAGACAGTTTAAGTCATCTTAGATGCTTAAAACCAGGAGCTTCAGCAGCCCCCTTGACGAATTTTCAGCTGATTTTGAATTTTGCATTATCATGCCTGAATCTAGGATATTAACCTCGTACCAAATTGATTTACAATGCTATTTAATAAAGTAATAAAGTTATAAGTTTTGTCCAAAAAAAATCAGCCCAGTACATGTATGTTAAGTGGACAAATAACATTTATACTACCTGTAGTATACAATACAGGACTCTTAGTAGAATTCATAAGTAGAGGGTAAAACTGACACTTGGCGATATAATTTCCAAGAACCAATAATACTTCCTATAAACGTTAATGCAAAGTTTTCAAGTGACAAAAACCCAATTTTGTGACTTTCGTGGCTACTACCAATATTATAGACATGGTACTTTCGTGGCTACTACCATATTATAGACATGTGACTTACGTGGCTACTGCCGTATTATAAATATGGCACTTTCGTGGCTACTACCATATTATAGACGTGACTTTCGTGGCTACTACCCTATTATAGATATGTGGCTAATATTATATTATATACATGTGTCTTTCATGGCTTCTGCCAAATAGATATGAGACTTTCGTGGCTACTACTGTATTATAGACATGTGACTTTCATGGCTACTGCCATATTATAGACATGTGACTTTCGTGGATACTGCCATATTATAGACATGTGACTTTCATGGCTTCTGCCATATAGATATGTGACTTTCGTGGCTACTACCATATTATAGACATGTGACTTTCTTGGCTACTGCCATATTATAGACATGTGACTTTCGTGGCTACTACCATATTATAGACATGTGACTTTCGTAGCTACAACCACATTATAGACATGCGACTATATTATAGACATGTGACTTTCGTAGCTACAACCACATTATAGACATGCGACTTTCGTGGCTACTACCATAATAATATTATAATATGGTAGTAGCCACGAAAGTACAAGGCGGAGTTAAAATGAATATTCATGAGTTGTAATTTTCACAAAATGGCTTTTTTACGGCACATACTAAACAATTCTAGAGTTTAAATTAAACCGCATTAAAAATACATATATCTCTCTAACCATATTTCTGTTTTTGATACAATAATATCCGTAAAATATATCTGGTAAAAAAGATATCTGGTAATATTCTTATTAAGACGGCACGTTACGGTCTTAAATTCTTATGAAGCCGTTCTTCCCGGCACGTCACGGTAGGTGCCGTAAAAAAGCCATGTTGTGAAAATTACAACTCATGAATATTCATTTAATTTTGCCTTGTACTTTCGTGGATACGGACTTTCATAGCTACGAAAGAAGATTCATCGCTTTTTGCGTTCCGTGTACAGTGCCGTTATTTTTAGCCATCATCTAATAAGAGAGAAAGGGATAGATCTTCTCCAAATATTTGGTAGGTAGTGAGATTAAGTGAAAGGTCTGTTGCATTAACTACTCAATTTTGCGTTTTTTGTGTTCGACAAGAGCATGATGCAGGCTGAGGGTTAGGCTGGGATCACTGTCATTTTGACTGATTCATTCAGTTTCGTTTTCAACAAATAGTTCCACTGTCGTTTACCTTTCAGTTTCAATAGACGGTGTGTTATTAGTATCTGTTATCTTGCGTATAGAACTTTTTTTAAGTTTCTAATCCAGAATCATAAATTTCTTTAATTTTTTTTAGTTTCGTTTTCGTAGAATGTCATGTTTCGGTTTCAGATTGCTGACCTAATACCGGTGACTTTTTCCACTACTTACAATTTAATTAAAAACTGATAAAAATTGCAATGATGCTGCTTTTCTATGCGTTAACTTTTGTCAAATTCTTTCTTGAGGTGTCAATTATTATGGTGGCTTATTACTGCCACCAGTTAGCATTACAGCGTTCGCGAATTGTTTCGTGTTAACCACTTGATTATTACGATAATTATCTAGCTATCTAGTTAATATTGGTGATACATTTTTGGTAATATAAATATCATAAAACTCGAAACAGGCTTGAAAGTGTCCAGAACTGCCACCTCTTACCTTTTTATGCCGATGATGTATTACACTAGATTTAAGTGGTAACACGAATCTTGTCTAGTTGACCACTTATTATGTTACTTAATAACTCAAATTCGCTAATTTCACTTAAGATTCGTGTTACCCATTATTTATAAATGCAAGTTTGGCTTCTACATGTAAGTGGTAACACGAATCTTATCAAGTTGACCACTTATTATGTTGCTTAATAACTCAAATTCGCGAATTTCACTTAAGATTCGTGTTACCACTTATTTATAAATGCATTTTTGGCTTCTAGATGTAAGTGGTAACACGAATCATATCTAGTTGACCACTTAATATGTTACTTAATAACTCAAATTCGCGAATTTCACTTAAGTATAACTAGATAAATAGTAACACGAATCTTAAGTTAGATTCGTGAACATGTTCTGGTCAATTCTACCAAACTATCATCAATATTTGGCCACCAAACATAACTACGAGCGATCGATTTCATCTTCACCAATCCCAAATGACCTAAATGAAGTTTGTCCAATACACGTTTCTGTAGCGCTGGAGGTACTATCACTCTAGATCTAGCTGTTGTATGGCTTACGGTCTTGCTAGGATTAAAAATGAAGGTCAATGGTTTATGATCAGTAACGAGTGTAAACAATCGTCCATAAAGGTATGTATTGAATTTCTTCACTCCCCACATCAGTGCTAAAGCCTCTTTGTCAATTTGACTATAGTTTTTCTCTGCACTATTTAAGCTTCTAGAGGCGAAAGCTATTGGTCTCTCAGATCCATCTGATAATTATTTTGTGACTTAAAACCGCACCTAGTCCTATGCACTGGCATCACAAGCTAGCAGAACAGGAAGTTCTTGATTGTAGTTCATTAGCACAAAATCAGACGTAATCCTATTTTTCACCTGACTTACTGCTTGTTTACATTCATCAGTCCATACCCACTTGGTATTTTTCCTCAGCAGTTTGTGTAATGGGCGCATAACCGTTGAAAGGTTTGGCATAAATCTTGCATAATACTGTACCAATCCAAGAAAAGATTTAAGATCCTTCACATTAGTGATTTCTGGGGCATCAACGATTGCTTCTATATTTTCTTGTGTTTCATGTAAACCGTCTTCATCAATTTCGTGTCCACATAATTTAATTCTCTTCTCAAAGAATGCACATTTCCCAACGTTTAATCTCAAACCATTGTCCTGAAGTCGTTGCAGAACATTTTCTAAGTTTTTCAAATGGTCTTCCTCTGTTGTTCCCGTTACAATGATATCATCAAGGATCACTTGAACGCCTGGAATATCTCTGATTATCCTTTCAATTTGACGCTGAAAGATAGCAGCAGCAGAGACAACGCCATACACTAGTCGGTTGTAACGAAATAATCCTCTGTGGGTGTTTATAGTCAGTAACTCTTTACTTGTTTCATCCACCTGAAGTTGAAGATACGCATTCTTTAAATCTACTTTGGAGAATCTTTTACCATTACATAATGATGCAAATATCTCCTCTATTCTTGGCAACGGATGTTGGTCTACTTTGAGAACAGGATTCAATGTCACCTTAAAATCTCTTAATTGGTGTAGCCCACTCACTATGATTTACTTTTTCTAAAACACCATATTTCACTAAATTATCTAGTTCCTTCTCGAGTTTAGGTTTCAAAGCCAAAGGTACTTGCCTTGCCTTCATAAATCGTGGAGTAGCATTCTTCTGCAATGTCAGTTTTGTTTTCATGTCCTTCACGTGCCCTAGAACTTCCTGGAATACTTCACTGTATTTAGTTCTCATCATGTTCTCAACTGTCTTGGAATCCAAAGTCACACTTGATACACGATGTACCGACTTGATTTCACTCCAATCTAGCTTCAGCTGTCTTAACCATTCACGTCCGAATAGTGGTCGGTTGTTGGTATTGACTATATACAGTTTCAAATCAGAATTTTGTCCCCCGAGTTCGACTTTGCACTCAAGTACACCACAGGGATTAATTATATCACCAGAATAAGTTTTTAGTGTCAAATTTGTGTCTTTGAGCTCACCGTTACAATTCGGCCAAAGCTTCTGCAAATCGTGTACATTTAACGCAGAAAAGTCAGATCCTGTATCCAATTCCATCTTGATCTGTTTTCCATTCACTGTAGGGGAAAACCCATATAACGTCTCTGTCGTTGTTTCCAGGTGAAATGTTGAACACACTTGTGACATAATCACCTTCGTCATCAGAAATTTGGTAAACTTGATTTTTCTGACTTCTAGTTTTACAAGCAGGCGATAGATGACCTTTCTTATTACACGTATAGCAGGTACTGCTTTTAAAACTGCACTGATCTGGTTTGTGGTTCGTTCTACTACATCTATAACATGGTTTCTTTCCTTCCGGTGGTTTAACTTTCACATTTGATTCTGCATCTTTTTGCATTGGCTTATTTTTATTAAATTTGCCTTTCGTAGATAATTTGTTTACACATGTCGACTTGCCCTGAACTTCACTGACATCCCTATTCGCCAAGTCCATAGCTGTTGCAATCTCAACACTTCTTGCATATGTCAGATCTTTCTCACTCAACAGTTTCTTTTGAATATGTTCATTTTTAAGCCCACATACAAATCTATCCCGAAGGGCATCATTTAGTATGTCGCCAAAATTACAGTGTTCAGATAATTTCCTCAAACTGATGTTAAAATCTCGAATTGATTCATCGGATTTCTGGTTTCACAACAATTCGTGTTACCACTTAAATCTAGTGTAATACATCATAAAAAGGTAAGAGGTGGCAGTTCTGGGCACTTTCAGGCCTGCTTCTAGTTTTATGATATTTATCTTACCGAAAAGGTATCAAGAATATTAACTAGATAGCTAGATAATTATCGTAATAATTAATTCGCGAACGCTATCATGCTAACTGGTGGCAGTAATATGCCACTATAAATTATATTTCTACATTTTTGTTGATCATCAAGTTGCATCTTTACGAAGATTGAGTGACGAATATTTACACCGTCACGTGCAACACCATGTTTTATAGGCAGTTGACCACATTTCTATTCATCACTTTTCGTTTAGCTAGATTAGAGTCTAATTTGGACATATTTTTTTACATAATGATTACTATTTATAAGCTAGGCCGACATTAATAATATTTTTCCTAAGCTGAAAATATATACTGACTACTGTATAGAAACGATGGAAATGTCATTATTTCACCTTTGCTTGAACACATTAGTTTTATTTTTGTTCAATGACATATTTCTAAGTGAAGGATAGTATTTTGATGTATTTTTGTACATTTCTTGATTTGACTTGACAGCCAATCATACACCCAAGGACTTCTACTTAAACCTACATTATCCTGACGAGAGACTGGTATAGAGATTTGCATACAGGTCTTATGGAAGCATTGGCATCAAACAGAATGTGTAGAAGCTCTATTATTGTATTGATCTTTGAAGAAAAATATGATTTTTACAGAAATCACCAAAAATCCAAATTAAACAAAAAAGGTTACCTAATGTGTAACACATGCTAGGTTAAAGTCGCTTTAAATGTTCAATTATGAAATTATATATAAGTTCTTTTTATTTTTGGTTTGAAAAATAGTATCAAATAAAAAGTTATTGTGTATAAAATTCTTCTCTGAAGTTTAGGTAAATGTCAACAGACAACGTTCAACGTGCCACACGTAATCAAGAACAAAATGCGGGAGTCAGTTCATGATGGACTCGCGATCGTCGTTTTCAACGGTGATTTAACTAAGGATATTATTACTTTACAAATAAATATAAACATTGCAAGTTATGGCTATAAGTTCAAACAAAACGATCGTAATAGACAGCGTTTATGCTAAGAACAGTGACACACCCACCTTATTCGAGCTAAGCATTCTCGCACTCAAATTCCAATCAATTGCAATACATCGGAGACATGGGATAATCATCAAAAATAATCATAATGATTAATAATCGATTAATATTTCCCAGTAATCAGGCTTAATCATTAATCAGGCATTTTTATGATTACTTTAATCATAATTTAATAGATTACAGCCAAATATGGGCTGTAATCATGATCATTTTATGATTATTTTAAGATTACGTTGTGTTTTTATTTTTGTTTTCTACCAAGTAGACATTTAGATAATTGGATACATAATTAAATAGTAATAGGTATAAAAGCATTGCTTGACACTTCCATTGTTTAAAAACCAATTATACACTTATTTCTCACTTATTCATGGTTAAAGCCCTATGTAGCCCTGTTGTAGCCCTAGGGTTTAACTTTGGTCTATGACACAACAGAAAATTTAATCTGTTAATATGGGGTAAAACTATAATGATACACTTATTTAATAGAATTAACTGCTTTACAGATAAAAAGATAAGTATTCACCGCGGTCAAGTTCGAATGTTGATGTCAGTGCCATCTCTGGGTTCGCTACTAGGTCTGTATTTAAATATTTAAAAAAAAAACTCGAATAACGATGTACGAGCTAGCTCGTTATTGGACTCCAGATATGTATCCGCCGCGGATCCGTTTCGAATGTTGATGTCAGTGCTAGCTCTGTATTCAATCTGGGTCGGTATTCAATGTTGATGTACGATGTACGATTGCCGCGCCAACTTCACTCAACTTCACTAATAACGATATGGTTTTCATGATTTTTAAAGTGCACGATATCATCGTGCAGTTGATTAACATGTACATTTATCGCTACACACACACACACACACACATACACACACAGTATATGGAACAAAGTTGATATGGCTACTTCGAAAAACGTAAGGGGTTCAAATGGACAATTTAGCGACGACGCTATAGCCATCATTAAACATGTTTGATTTTTTAACGACAAAGCAATTAGACGATAACAAAAAAACAGACAGAAACGAGATAATTGTCCATAACAAGTGGGAGGCAGGAATGTGTCTCGAACTCACACCCTATCTATTGGTCGAAGTTACCACTTGAGCTATCGCTACTGTCTACTTTGAGAGATATTTCATCGAAAGTTAATACTAATCCTCAAGATAATAGGCATGATAATGACCCAATCTAATTGAAATCAGCCCCTAACTTTAGCTCCGTTACTTTCCGCTGTTATAGTATAGGAGCGTGCGACTGGAGCTGATTTTAACGAGATTGGATAATGACCGTAAGCTGCTTTACATGTATTGGAAAGTGGGAAGGGTCGTGTTTACTATAGACTTATCTTAACTTAGTTATACACAGGGCAAGCAAATCCACGATTCATCTATCTGCAGCCCCAGGCCTTCAGCGCTAACAGCGCTTTGATTGAAGGTTTGGCCGCTCAACTGACTGGCACCAGCATTTCCGGAGTTTTTCGTACTCAATAGCTATCGTACAACTGTAATATTCGTACCCGGCAAATTCAGCGAAACCACAATAAAATATTTACGGTCGCGGTCATTTCAACGGTCTGTCGTGGGAGGGCAAACAAACAATATTTTATTATTGGCCCTATTCTAGCTTGTGGTATTTAACAGTTTTATTATTCTTCAACAAAAAAAACAGTGCTCAACAAATTTAACAAAACAATTCAGGGCTTTATATTGGTATCACTATTATAAGGCTGTTTACAACGGTATGGAAATGTGAGGAGCGACTAAACGATATTAACATACAATACCGTGGCAATCATAATTACCATTGTCAACAGTACAAATTAACAAAAGCGACATCTGTGATCTTTGTCACCACATATGCAACAATTTGTCTTCTGCCGATAACTAAAAAATCGATAATCGGCTATATAGAAATAAGAAGGAACGTTTAACAAATTAGGGAATAACTTTCTTATTTATTAACATATTTCAAGTTCGCATTCAGATTTGGAAAGAACAAAATCTTCGGATTTCAAATATATAAAAATAAATAATAAGAGACAGAATTTAGGTGGGGGAATTCATACAAACATAGAGTGACCCTATATTCCTATTGAATTACATACAAAGTCGGTAATTTCACTGAAAAATCCATCAAATTTTGTTGTTTAATTAGCTATAACTTTTTCCCTTTAAAACTTTTTTGAGGTTCGCATTCACATTCATATAAAATATACTTTTTTTGAAACAATGATGCTTTTAAATGTGAAATTGGAAAAAAATTAGGCGGGGGAATTAATACTTTTGTCAAACCACCTGTAATTATTTTATATGTTCGGTTTAGTCCGTTAAACAGTAGCGGAAACTAACGGAAACTAACGAAGTTAATCGGGTTTGCGGTCCGTTTATGTTTTTATAGCACGGCAATAAAACTCCCTTCAGTGCGGGTTATAGAAATCTTGACAATGAATGATTAAAGTTATAAAGCCTTTCGAACAGGTTCAGGGCCCGTGTTCAATATACATCTTAAGATATTTCTTAAGTTTTTCCTTAAGACATATTTTTTTCCTTACGCAAGGATAAAAAATATTTTATCTTTAAGTTATATTCAATATATTACTTAAGATACTTCTTTCCTAAGATATTCTTAAGTAAAAAAAATCTTAGTCGTGTTCTAAATTTCTACTGTTGCATGGACCAATGATTTCTGTAAGCTACTGTTGTTTCAACACATCTATATTCTACTCCCAACAATCATGTTCTATTATTACTGGTGAACCGTGCACCGTCGATAACGTGGGTAATGGGGAAAATACATGGGAACTGTGGGAAATCGTTAATATCTCAACAACGGATTGAGATATCAAAATTGTGCAAACGGTTTTGAAGAATTTAACATTTCTGCAATACATATTCCGTTTTTCAGAAAGATTGTGAAATAACATTTTGTAAAAATCGATTACATCTCTGTCATGCAGTAGATGAACTGATTAGCACTTGTCTCTAGTTTATAGATAAAACAACAACAACATAAAACATGACATACATGACTTAAGAGACTTGTTACGAGTGGCTCTACTGTACTCGTGTAATAATCAGGCATGAGCATTTTCCGGGGATTCATTTGACGCTCGCAAGGGCCCTTTTTGAGACAATTTAAACCGTCTTAGATGCTTAAAGCTAGTAGCTTCAGCGGCCCCCTGGACCCCTTGCCGAATTTTCAGCTGATTTGAAATTTTGCATTCTCATGAATAAACACTTATACTTAAAAATGTATATACATGTACTATAATCAAAAATTTCACTGAAGCGATCAAGAATTTATGACAGTTGCAACATTCAGTTGATTATTGTAAACAAATCTAAAATGCATTATGAGGGTGCGTTCTTCAAAAAGTAAGCAATTTGTTGATGGTTATGCAGTGCATATGTATTATATGAAATTCATAAAATTGCTTCAGATTTTCATCTTTAAAGTTGTTAAGCATTGGTCTGGTGAATTTTATTACATGAACGTAATCATATAACTATGTAACAAAGAACCGCTAGACATGAACAGATCGTGAAATTTTAAATTGTTGTTGATGTGCCGACAAATAGTGTAAGGTGTGAGAAAGCGCCCATATTGAGCAACATTTTACGATACAATAATAACCATGAGGTCGATTAAGCACATAAGTATATACACATATAAATTAGATTTGACATATCACCTCCTATATGCATCTAGCGTGTCGAATTTGAAGCTACGAACATTTAATGTTATGCGGTTTTAAGTACATGTCACTTATTACTATATATGATATTTGTTTTTACAGGCAATTGAACATCTTCGTTGTCATAATATGCTTTGTGAATACCACTTATGATTTTTCTTGAAATCTAAGGAAGAAATGCAATAAAAATCTTAAATTTAATGGAAATCTTAGGATTTAAGATAAATTTTCAACTTAAGATGTATATTGAATACCGGCCCAGGGTTGTAATAGAAATACTGTTGAATTATATTATAAATTGTTAATAATCTGAATTACATGTTATCTAAAAAGGTCTTGAAATTGAAAAAAACACTTAATAACGTAATAATTACTAATTTGTGTATTAGTCATTTGTATCAGCTAAAGAATGTATATGTATGAAATTTATTTTATTGCAAAAAGGGGTTTCTTCTCACTTTGTCAAGTTTTGAAATTTCACACCAAAATAATTATTGTCACACCTTTACCTTAATAAAAGAAGAACAAATGTAAGTATTAATTTAAGACAGTCATTATCAAAAAGCTTTAAGTATATTTAGCGAAAGTGGTCATGTGCACATTTTACTAGAAGTAATATTTTATATGTACATTTGTATTTATTCAGGAAAAGTTCGTATATACTTTATATGACTCTCTAATGCACTTAGTAAAATATTGAAGTGTCGGGAATACTTACTTGAAGTTACTTTTTTACGGTATGCTGTTATGTAATTGTACGATATATAGTCATCTATATGCGCGACTATGCAGTCCGAGATTCGATGCTATCAAGGAATATAATGATTACGTTCTATAGTTTCAGCATTTTATACACATACCATTAACAAATATACACGTGATACTTTTTAAAGCTATATGATGTTTTCATGTTTCTCTATAGTATTATTTATTAATTTTTAACGATAATAAATGTTGAAATACAATTACGTTTATAATTATGTACTTTAAAAATGACAAGGTTGTTAATACGTATACTATTCGGCTTAAACCCATGCACGGTCTATTTGGCACATATATTGCCGCAATTTCATAGACGACAATAATTAAAGGTATTAAAGTTAATCCGTAATTATCAATGCCTCGGGCTTATAAGGACGATGGTCAAAGTTTCAAGGGTCATTAAACAAGGATAATTAGCGCATAGTACTGCAGTAAGATATTTACCCTCAAGCAAAATGATAAATGGAAATGTTAAAATAATAAAATGTTTGTATCCAGACTAGGTAGTTTAATCAAGTTTTCTGGACAAGGTGTCGAGAAAACTAATGATATATTGAAGCAAATTCGTCAAATGAAATCGAACTAGCATGATTGAACGACAAAAAAAAAATAAAGACAATAGTGACTATTGGGAAAGTAGAATTTACATATCAAGATCGGCCAAAAAACTTAGGATAAACAGGGAAATTGAAATCGCTCATGAAAATCACCAACAAGAAATATATGTTCTAGTGTAAACTTCGACGACATGACCGAACAGGAAATTAAGATTTTAATGAAAAAAGAAGGGAGCCAGCACAAAATTAAGAAGGAAAATTAATTGATTTACTTAAGAGCGTTATGAATTAAAATTAAAAGTGGAATAAACTTAAATATGCAGGAGTAGGGAAGTTAAATATATAACGTCACACTTTAATATGAGTTTGTGTGGGCCGTAAAATATAAATGTATATTGATAGTCATTAAAATATGTGTACAGGCGTTTGCTATATATTAAATAATAGAGACATATTATGTTTGAAATCTGAGATATAAGATAGGTATATATAGTCTCTGTTGAAATGTATAAAAATAACGACAATTATAAAACATAAAATACATTTCTGTTTTCTTATGTATAAATATCCCGCTAAAACCACTATAACTTAAAACACGGTAGGCCTAATGCTATTGCTAATTCGGTGTTTATGACTCTGGGGTTTTATGACCCTCATTAATGACTTACGATTTGCGTCGGTGATCTTCCGGAAATTGCCGAAAGATACGGAACAGTAGCGATCGATTGCTTCCATTATCGATTAAATTTATCGGGTATTATGTGAGAAGACAGATTGTTGGATATGATTTTCAAATAAGGAGTTAATAAAACAGTGAAGCGAGTTCTAAGATGTGCTATAATACTCAAAACTACACGTAGGTCTAAATGTAACTGTCACAAACAAAAATCCGTTCAAAACACATGATCTATAATACTTAATATTTAGAGAAAAATTGATCAGATAAAATCCTCGGGGTTAAAATATGGCTTTTGGAAATTCCATGGGTCAAATGGATCCCTGATTATGTACTTCCGTTGAAATCTTAAAACTCATATTGCTCTATTGTTCCTTCGTAGACTTCCTAGAAGCAGAGACATGTCAATCACATCACAAAAATACAGGAATTTATGGGCCGAACCTATTGGACAAAAGGCAGTTACAGATTTGCCTGGCATTGGGAAAGTTTTTGGAGGGCGTTTAGAGGAACAGGGATTTGATATGGTAATATTACAAAAATATGTTGTACATGTACGCTATAAAGTTGAAAATCCAGTCAGTTGCTTTAGATGAAATATGAATTAAATTTTGCATTATAGATCTATTGGACGGTGTTATTTACATATGTAATTGTCTCTACTTTTTCCTAAATTCCTAGTGCCATTAAACACTTATTTTTCCTGGTGCTTTTATGTATATTGAATCAATGATTGATCTAAACTTACAGAAGGCCTAAATTATATAATCTTTTGTTTCCTATCCAGCTACCTATCAAAACCAACTGTTTTTATCTAAAATAGTTAATCACAAAATTGACAGTGCTCAACATTGTTACTATAATTTGATTCTAATTTCAATTTGGTTACTTAAAAATCAAAGTCACGGATCTCATTAGAGGTGAATACAGATCATTGTGTATTTTTAGAGAGCGAATAATTGGTGATGATATATAAATATGTTGGATACACTGATTGTTTTATGTGTAACATGTATGTATATGTATATTCCTTTTTCAGGCATATGTGGTTCTTGGACAGTTTCTCTTGTTTCGAAAAGATGAAGTCCTATTCAAAGACTGGCTGGAGGACGTCTGTAAAGCCAGTGCTAAACATCAGAAAGAATGTTGTGATGCCTTGCTAGGATGGTGTAATAATTTCTTGTGAATACATTAATTAACTGTTTAATTTGTGTAAGAACTGTGACTACACCTTTTGGTTTTAATGTTACACTATTTGCTGAAAGTTCATGGATGTATGTAAATTGTAATATTGGTTCTCTTATTTGTAATATCAATGATTAGTACAAGAGTACAATTTGCTTCATTTATTCTTGATTGTCAAAAAATTCCTCTTTTGTATGTGATGTAATTTCAAACAAACACCAAAATTGGTCATATGAATTGTGCAAAACCACATGCATTGTATGTAAATGATTAATATGTAATTTATAATCATATAATAATAACATCATGTATATACATATTGTGACTTTAATGTTCGCATATAATATAGAACAGTTTTGGAAATGTTTGGTGATTGTTAATACTGATGGTGTATACACATAAGTAATTATGCATTTCCAAATGCTCAAAAGTATTGAATCATGACCAGTGTGGAGACAAGAAACCAAGAGGTTGATACATCTTCGTCCATGAGAAATTATTGAAGATAGATGTATACATGTTCATTTGTATGTTTGATTCTTTGATGATGTGTGCAGCTTGTGACTGTGTGTGCAGTTACTTTGTATTTACATTACTAAATACACATTTTCAATGCAGCGAAAAAGTCAACATTTAAAGAAATTTGTGTTAAACTTCACATTGATTTTAAGGATTTTGCAGTGTAAGGAAACACAAAAAAACCACAATGTCAAACTATGTTGATACTTTATACATGTAGTTATTATCAGAACCAGAGTTATTAAAGTTCCGTGAAAAGGCCTAGACAAATAATATGACTTGTTTCTGGTAATATGCTGAAAAACAGTTGGGTCAATAGGTTTTATTTCTAAATTTTTATACATTTGTACTTTGACAAAAATACTGTATCCAGCATTCAGCCCAAGAAAAAGTTGATGTCAGTTGGGTTGCAGGACACAATCAGACATATTATGCTTTAAACCGGTAAAAGGCATTAGTACAATAGAACAAAAGTAAGCTCTGGTCAATTTCAATACATTTTCTTCTATAAAAAGTCTACTTGTCAAGTAGTTGACTTTCACATCTTGAAAATTTGCTATGCAGTTATTGATATGTTTATAACTACATGAATGTCAAATGTCTGTTTATTAACTACCGGTACACAAGGAAAATATTACCAGTCGACCATTTGAAATCTGGAGTTTTTATTTATGATTTGCAGATGTTTATTTATCTTGACCAACTTTATGAAATGTAATATGTTTATGTGTCTAGCTTAGTATTGTTTTACTTGGGTCTTCAAATAATACTAGCTAGTACATTGTACAGGTAGTGTGTTATAACTAATGTATTTGTTGTCTTCAGTCATAATTTTTAGCAGACAAACCAGAGAATATTCTGGTCTTTTCACTAGTACAAAAAATGTACATGTAATCATATTTTTAATTGATTTTTTTTTTCATTTTTGTTTAATCTTCAACATCTGATAAGGAAATGGCTGATGTTCACAAAGATTTATAAAGCAATTCATTCCAACTGCTAATTCACAAAAAAGTTTCAGCTATTGTGACCAAACAAGAAAAATGTTTCCTTATTTGAATATTGTAAATTTCTAATGTTTTTACCAGATTAGACTGGTAGTTGAACACATTTGGCTAAAACTGTGAATTTTTAATCTAAGGCCCAAGTAAAAGAAAATGGAATAATTTGGGAAATTTGAAAACCAAATGATGTTCACAAACTAAGTATATTGTTAACTCTACTAATGTAATTATGTTGCATTGTAATTTGGTCTATGAAATGTTCTTGCTTTATGAATACATGTATGTATCATTTTATGTAGTAATGGCGCAATAAATTTATTGTAAATTATTTGTGTTCTGGTAATGGTTTATACTATGATATTATATTTTAAGTATAATTCATCTACACCATGGAGACTGACATTAATTTAGCTATAACTAAAAAAATCAGCAATTGCTGTGTCATTGGCAAATTGTAGTGCACATGGACATTGGCCCTTGAATTCGAATTAACCACAGTAGATTCTCAAAAACCTCTTCAATGTTGAATATACAGATGAAAGTCTCTTCATCTACAGGCACATGAGGAATTTCCACGGAAATCTATGGATTTGACACTCACAAGGACCATTTTTGAGACAGTTTAAGTCATCTTAGATGCTTAAAAACCAGGAGCTTCAGCAGCCCCCTTGACGAATTTTCAGCTGATTTTGAAATTTTGCATTATCATGCCTGCATCTAGGATATTAACCAGTACACTCTAGGATATCCACCCACTTCCAGCTTTTGTTCCAGCACTGAATATGAGGAAGTTGGTGACAATTATGGAAGTCAAATTGATAGTTAAACAGCACCTTGTAGTTAATGGTATATTTTCAGTGGGTAAGCTCCAAACTCACAATTGCTGTAATTTGTAGTCAAGTTTTGTTATAACCAATGGTTTATTTCAACATCAAATTACTGCAAATGTAAGAAAAAATCATTCAATAATGTAAAGTTTCAAAATATTTCTGTCGGCTTTGAAATATTTTATTACGAAACAGACAGAGCCTATAAAACGAGTAGTATGAAGGTTTCAATGTCTGGCCCATAAGAGGGAAATTGATCAACTCTCATTAAAAAGAATTTATCTCAAAGCTGTATTTTATTTCTGTCATCTTTTAAACATTTTTAATAGGTAATTTCTAAATGGATCAAGAATTCTTTACATATCACACTTGAAGCACACAATTACTGTAAAACTTCTGTGATACTGAAGCGGTTGTGCAGTAAATCTTCGATATGATGATGTTTAGATCAACCAGAATTAACAGTGGCCTTATTTTTGACTAGTAGTGCAATATTTATTAATCTTGTTAACAGGTCGGACCTGATTATGTATATTATCAACCACTGTAAACTTTCAGCAATTGTTGTGTCGCTCTTGTATACTTCAGATAACATTGTGTTAAATGTTTATCTTCTGAAAACTACATGTTAATCACAACCGTATAGTAATATTAGTCCATCCAAGCGACATGATATGTTATGAATGACATGTAATAACGGAATAGGCCATAATTAAAGGCAGACAAAACCTCTCACAAGAAAGAATTAGGGCAGACGAAACTGCCCCACTTACCAAACTAATATACAATGCTATTTAATTAAGTAATAAAGTAATATGTTTTGTCACAAAATTTCAGCCCAGTACATGTATGTATGTTAAGTGGGCAAATAACATTTATACTAGCATACGTATTCGCTAACATTTTAAGACTGAAACTAAAGACTTAGACTTTAAAATATCATATGTTCTTTTTGCTCGTACGTTGTTATTACAGTATAGATTTTAATAAAATCTGGCTTAAGTGTAGAGTGGGTAAAAACAACTATTCAGGCAAAATTTCTTTCGTTTAGATTTAATGAAAACGAAAGACTGGTAAATATAAAAATTGCAGTTTTGAAGTCTAAATCTGAGTTAAAGTCTTAAAATGTTTTTGAATATAGCCCCAGGACTCTTAGTAGACTTCAAAGAACCAATAATACTTCCTATAAACGTTAATGCAAAATTGACACTTTAATTAAAATTATCAAGTGTCAAAAACTCAATTTTACAAATTTCAGGAGTCAAAATGCCTTTTTAAGATTCAACTCATGATGTAAATATAACAATCATGGTCATCAATACAGAATTTATTATGCTTATCCTCAAACATTACCAAGACTCACTCGAAGAGTTTTGATTTTTTTAGAAAACATGTTTACATGTTCTACAACCACTTGCAGTATACAGTATAACCTTGATAATAAGACCACCCTTGGAAACTGGTGTTAATATTGAGATGGTCTAAAAGTTGAGCATGAATAGAGATCAAAACAGTGAAAATGGACATGAAAATTGTGTTCTTAATTTTGAGGTGGTCTTATTATTGAGGTAGCCTTTAAGTGAGGCTTTACTGTATCTGCTTAAATTTACCAGTAAGTTTGCAACCAGTAGAAATAAATATGCATTGTATATTCGTATATACAAATAACGAAATACAGTCACAAAAAAACGACTTTCTTATGGTTTTATTTTCAACTATTTCATAACAAATCTAGCTAATTTCGGAAATAATTTTATAGCATTTTGTGTGGTCAGTTGACTAAGTTGAATGGTATCCATCTTCTTTACATCTGCTATGTATTCACATGATATTTTAATGTTTGAAGGCACATTTCTTGTCTGAAAACAGAAAATAACTGCATGTCATGTACTTAGATTTATCATGTATTTACATGGAGAATTGTAGTTTGATATTTTGCTAATATTACCAAATATATTAATATAGCCATGCAAAATTTTGCTGACAGAATATACCAGAACAAATGACTGTCTTTTATGATTTTACACCTCACAGATAATTCCACCCAAATGCTAAATAAAGACGCCCAAAATATTAGTGATTAATAGAACTTATCACCTTGCTCCATGCTCACTGCTAATTTAAAGGAAAAAGGGAACTGTTTTTATTCCATCCTTTAACAAAACAAGGACTGGAGGCTTTTGATTTCAACACTCGCAATTCTTGACCTTGTTCTTTCAATTGACATATCATTTAAGTGATTAAATTGGATAAGGCTATTACAACAGACTAGAAAATATCCTGTAGATACAAAAGTAAACACAGAGAGGTACATAGGAGACAATGTTTGTTTCATCGGGTTTAACGCCGTTTCTCAACGATATTTCAGTTATATACGGCAGCCGGTTCACCTAACCAGTTTTTGCTGGACTGAAATCTAACCAGTACTAACTTACCCTTCCACAAGGAGCCGGCAACTTCTCCACATGAGGAGGAAAATCGACATTTTTATCAAATTTTCATGGAAGGGTATGACCTGCCGCGACCGGGAATCGAACCCGGATCGCCAGGTTACAAGTCCAGCGCACTAAACCACTGCCGCGACCGATAGGAGACAATATGATAACAATACAATATAAAACAGTTCTGAACAAGAATTTGTAATACAACAATAATAGTACAGTCAAACTTCTAAACCTCCAACTGACGTCGGACCTAGCAATTAGTTTGAGCCATCTACTGTTCGAGGCATCTACAGTATACGTGAATATGTACAAACAGACATACAACCATACATTTATAACTCTGAACTATTATTTCACCACAATCAAAACATTTAGATGATACTACAACCACAAACCTGTTTTTCAGGTCCGAGTGCTGGTGAGTCAGTTTCTAACAATAAGTTTTCCACTGGTAACGCTCTCACAAGTTTTTGCTTCATGGCGAAAATAGAGAAAAAGGAAAATAATGAACAAATTTGTCAACTTTAGTTATTGACATCATGAATGAATTAGTCTCAGCTTGGCTAAGGTTAAACCATAAATAAGGTTGAACCGCAAACTACACAGTCCTTAAATTAGATGTGAGCACTGGTAGCTAGGTAACCTAGGAAGCAGTCAATGAAAGTGATTTGTATAAGTTGTAATAATCAATGTAAAATAAATAAGTTTGAACGAATTAATAAATAAGTCCTGCTCATAGAAATGAGAAATAATTATGAAAAAATTACTGTATACATGTCAAATATACATTGTGACAAAGTTTCCAAATAACATTGATCAGAGTTTAGAAAAATACAAAAGTGACAACATTCTTTGACGTTTCCTCAGACCTTAAAAAAGAAAACAGCCATTGACACATTCACAAAAACAACATATAATATTCAGTTTGAAAGGAATACTTTATCAAGAGTAAAAGTGAATGTTCAGTAACTTTAAACCTTCTATTAACATTTCTCAAATTCTAAGTCATGGTACATTCTTACATCCTGTAAAATCCTTCACCTCTGAGTGGGATACATCCAAAGAATATTTTACATCAATATCTTTACTGACTAAAATTATTTTGTCAATTTAACCACTAAAATGTTTAATAAAGTAATGATTGTTTTGCAATCTTACCTGCTCACTTCTAACAATTGATGGAGGAATAGAGAAAAAGTAGCCCTCTTTGGTTCCCTCCATAGCATATTTAGGATTCCCATCAAACGCATGGAGTAATACATTTTTTGCTCCTGTTAAAAATTTATAAAACGTAAATATTACTCATAACATGTAGAAGTGTTACTGTTCCAAGCTAAGAAAATACAAAACAACAATCAGTGTGTTCAAACTGTTGTCTGTAAACCAATTTTCTTTTGCGGATACAATATTTCGTGTTTCACTGACTCCCGGTAGTTTCCCAGATATTTAAGTTTGCATATTGTAACCACCTGCGAATTCCGCAAATATATAATCGCATCAGTATAGATCTGTCTATGCAACTATGAAATTGCCCCCTATTTCCAGTAACACAACCATCGATCAAGAGAAATGACAAATGTTCATGTTTTCCTAAGTTGGTGCATTTTCGCGACAATTTAAGTTTGCGAAAACTGCCAACTTAAAAAATCTTTTCTAGTTCTCGAGCTAACACATAAAAGAGACAGTGACTACAGCCTGAGGTAACTATGCATAAAAAGGGAAGCAACTCCTTTAGGTACTGAGGTATTGTTCTCTATTTATTTTCTTTTATTGTCAGTAGTAAAATAATGTCTGATTTAGTATCAAAACTAGAATGCGTCCATAGGACACAGATGCCCCCACTTGCAGCCTTTGTCACAAAAGCAAATGCTATTATTCTGCTCATAGTTTGTGAATGGATGTCAAAATTACCAAGTGAACAACTGTACTGATTATGGTGATAAGTCAAAATATCAAGTGAACAACTGTACTGATTATGGTGATAAGACAAGGGCCATAACTTTGCACTTACTGGACTTACTGGACACAGGCAAACACGAAACTCCAGGTGCACAACTATACAGGTTGGTAAACATTCCTATACAGTTTGGTGAGTGTAGCTGATATACTGTTGGAGATATGCACGACACAAAATTGCATACTCTGTAGGCTATATTTTAACTAAGTCAAGGACCATAACTCTGCACTTAGTGGGTACAGCCAAACATGAAACCCCACGTGCACAACTTCACATACTGGTGAACATTCCTGTAAAGTTTAATGACTCCGGCTCATATTGTTTTACAGATATGAGTGACACAAGATTTTGTGACGGACAGACGGACGGACAGACAGACAGACAAGGGCAAATCTATATGCCCCCCCTTTTCAGAGTGGGGGCATACAAATAGTTTGTAGTCATGGAATTCAATAGTTATACATAAATTGATAACAGAAATGGGTGTGTATAAAAGTAGATCATGTTGAAAATGTCAACACCATTACAACACTAAAATATTGGATACTTCAAGTCAACCACTTAAAGTAAAATTATGCTCATTCTTGTTCATTTGTTTACCTAAACAAAAATGAAAAATATATTTCCTATAGTTAAATCATCAATAAACATGCATTAACACAGAATGGACTCATAATGTGTTGATACACATTTGTTGAAGAAAGATGTTTGTTCATCCTAACATTTATGGTAATTTGGTAAAAAAATTATATTTTCAATTGGTTATACATTGCAAAGGTTCTTATTAGAGACGTTTTAGCCAATGATGAAGCCAATTCAAACATTTTATGTTAAGATGAGCCAGATACATATTTAAGTCTTCCAACAAAAAACATGACAACATGACATAGTTAGATATGTAGTTCGATCTTTTAGTTATTCATTACTGTGCCTTAAGGTAAGTAATAAAATATATTGCATGAGTTACTTACCTTGTTCTTTTAGTAACGCAATAGTCGGTCTTCCAGCAGATCTTGAATGTACATTTCTACAAAGTAAAATAATGCGGCTTATTGCATATTATTGTCTGTCATGGGAAGCAACCCATACATTACAATGTCACTACCTTCAACAGTTGCTTCCCTTAGAGCACATGGCAGGAAGTACATTGATTTATATCAAGACATTACTTAAAATTGGTTTGAAAAAATATTCTTGATCAGACGACAGGAAATGCAAGGGAAGTAATTTTAAATGTAATTATTTCACAGAAGAAAACTTATGTACGTCAATAAAACTACCTGTCTCTTTAGTCTAAGAATGTGTTGTGACATATTATGGAAGTGCACATAGGTCAGAGCAAATGATTATAATATTTATGTCTTTTCAGGGTATACCTACATTTACACTACCCCAGATTTGTTACTTCTGTCTGTGAATTTCACATGCATCAAATAGCTACAGAACATGTACTTCTCAAAAAACAATAATATGGCGAGATATCTACATAACAGATCAGCAATGACTGCTTACACTTGATCAGGAACAATCAAGCTCCACTTATCATTTTTTCCTTTGATTAAAAATATGAAGAATTACTGTTTTCACATAAAACAAAAGTAACATGAACTGACTAGAATTTGTCTCCGATTCACATATTGAGAGCCACTTCTTCCTCATAATGCAAGTCCCTTTTGAAGAACAAATAATTCATTAAGAAAATATGTATACCTTTTTTGTATGTTAAAGAAATAGAGTAAAAGTGTTATATCTAAAGTCACAACAGCTTTATAAGACTGCCACAGCTGAAAGAAATCAAAATTATGAAGGAAATTTGGATTATGGAATACACTATACTTATTTTGTTTAAATATATAACCATTTTATTCCAACAGAATTCTGTTTTCTTGCTTACCCACTGAAATAATAGGATTACCACAAGGATATAGGAATTTGTGCACAATCTATATAAACATATAGGATTGACCAATATAGGAAACAATATGAAGATATAAGAAAATTGACACCATGATATAGAAATCATCACAAATATAGTGACACATTCATTAATAATAACAATGTGGTATTTTGGTAATTCATCAACAAGTGAAATATTGCCCACTCACAATGGCAGATTATATTTCTTTGAAAGCTCAATTTGTTTGCACAAAACTTGTCTCTGTACATCTTTATCTTCTGATGTCTTAGTAATCCGAGGCTGGAAATCTAGACCTACCTAAACGATAAAAAAACTAGAATCAATTAACATCTAAGACTCATACAAAACATCATGTTTTACTAGTGAAACTATAGTGAGTTTATTGCAAACACACTGAGAACAATAGCTAGGATATATTGGGTCTAAACCAATCAAAGCAGATCAAAGATGGTACCTTTGGCAACAAACAAAAGAGAATTATGCTTATTGAATTAATAAAACGAAGTTTGTTAACTTTATCTAGTTCAAAACAAATGTATATATATATGTACAAACAAAAATACATTCTTTTCAAAATATAAATTTACAGTTTCACGACTGGTAACAGACAAATAAAAACTATTCTTGTATACTGAGGCCATTCCAACTTGTGCAACTGGAACTGTTTGAAAACAGTGCTATTCTAGTTAATGTGGAATAAATGTCATTGTTAGATAATACCATATTTCATTATAAAAATAAATAAATGTACCAGCATTGTTTTTTAATAACTTTCATATCGTAGCCACAGCTTCATTTAAGGCTGCAAGAAATGGTAAGTAATCGGCAGTAATGTATTATACTTTAATCTCAATTGAACTCAAAAGTACTGATATATATATATATACAAATAATAGGGGGTTATACTGCATAGTATATTAACTGTTACCTACCTCACCAATTGCACCAAGCCTTTCATGATACTGTTCTATCCACGGTATAGCTTCTTCTAGATCCTGAACAAGTAGTAACAGACATTGGAATTCATATAATTATTACAATGATAACCCATATGATCAACATTATTCCTCTTGAGAGGATTGGCTTAATCCAAATTTCATTAATAAATCTACAACATGCAATAAAAACATGTCTTCTTTTAATTAAAACTTATGTAGTATTTTCTATTATTACATACAACATATCAAATTAAATTAAAAGTGCTACAAATAAGCTGTAGTCAATTAGTATGGCAATTTTCAAAATTAAAAAAAATATATATCTTTACACGCTTTCCATAATAAAAATCAATCTAACTTCGAACTTTTTTCATCACAACAAAATAGATAATTCTTGAAGAGAAAAAATAAGAAACTATTGAATGAATTTTTTAACAGTGTAATGGCTCCTGCATTTTTGCTAGATGGTATATGAACAAGTATGAGTATAGAGTGTTAGGTCGAGTATGGTAGTAATTCAATTATGGAAAACAAGCAGTTGACAGTTTAGCACTAAACTCTAGATATATACCGGTACAATAGTTATCCTACCTGTAATGAGACACATCTCTGATCACCAGTTAAAGCACCTTGCACTGGATGTACCCCCAAACATGGTAACACAAAATCTGGAAACCTATAAAAAGATGAATATAAGTGTCTATTTGAGTTAAACTTTACAAAACATATGAGCTGTTTAACGACAAAACCTGCATTAGCGACCGAAATATACATTTTCTGTTGTTTTTTTTACATTTTCTAGCATAAATTGTTCTAGTTTCAGTTAATATCAAAAATATTAAAATCAGACATCTAGCTTTCTTTTTACAGCAATTCAAATACTTAGAACATAATGCAAAAGTAAACTGCAAAATGACATTGCATCAGAAACGCTTTACTCAAATGTACATTAATTCTTTAAAAATCCTGTTTTTCAAATGTAAAGAAACAAATTACATAATACGTATCAACATTTTCATATTCATTGAATTTTATAAATAAAATCGAAGCGACCTAATACTCTTTCAAGAAAGCGCTTAGTTTGTGACGTCAAATTTGGAAATACTTTGGAAAAACATCGTAAACATGATCACTGATACAGGTCCTGTTGTGGAAGTGTCCATATATTTATGACTAAGAATAAAAAATCAACAAAGTCTCAATTATTACAGAAGACACTGAAGCAGTGGAATACTGGAATTTCATACATGGTTGACCTGGAGGCCTGAATCATCGAAATAAAGAATTGAGAATTGAATTGACCTTCCACATTAATCGGAGATCAAATGAATCGAGATACTATATGTAGTACATGTACAAAGCAAAGTTCACCAGTTTGAAAATTCAAACCCAAACATATGGGTATTTGAAATAATAATTTTAAATTCCAAGCATATTGGAACAGGAATACATATACATGTATACCACTAATGTAGACAGTCCAGAAAACAATAATACAATGACTTAACAAAGTCTAAATGTTTTTACAAATACAAGTATTATATTTTAAAACATAATCTTCAAGAGAACCTTTATATGGGTACTAATTTTCATAAAGTCCATAATGAAATAGTGCATTTCTCACAAAATGTCTGTAAGACTGAAGGTTACAATTTCAACTGTCATGAATTATTCAAGAAATATTTCCAGTAACAAACCTATCAGCCAATTTTATAACTTTATCAAATTCTCCAACACATGTTCCACAAACTAATGCAGCTTTCACTCCATTCTGAAGATACAAATGTTATTATTGTTTCAGGGAATAAATTTTATGTTAGCTATATACACAACACATTCATTTCTATTCTACATCATGACTGTATTAATAGTCTACAAAACATCTTATCAGAAGATAAACTACAGCCTTTGTATATATCCTATAAACACTGTCATCATACACATGTATCAACTATTAAACTTGTGACTTTATCCAAATACTCACTAATCTGGTAATCTATTTTGAATTCATTTTCCTCTTCTAAAAAATATTCTACCCCCATGGGTATATGAAAGACTTACATTCTCTGTTTCACAAACTACTCATTCTGAAAATCTTCCTTTTGAGAAAGTTTTAGGACTTGTATAACCTGATAATAGATGCTGCATTAAATCTAAGCAGTTTTCAAAATACATGTATAGAAACCTAGGTTTTGAAATACAGCTACCAGAAAAGCTCATGATAAATTTATCAGTAACTATATGATGCACTTATCCAAAAAGTCTGACATTAAAAGAAAACTTTCATGACAGGTAATTATAAGCTTTTGCAAAGACATTTCAGCAGCATATACTTGACCTTTTTTGCTTCATTCACAACATCTTCAATGTCCTGAAATAATAATACATGCATTTTAATGTTGGGTAAAATTCAACATAATTTCAGATGAAGAATTAAAGAATTCAACTACCAGCATGAATGTTTTACTACATGGTTTAACATAAACAAATATACAATAATAACAATAAGAAAAATATAGATAACATACATGTATACTAAAATGAAAATTATACTAAAGCATATATTCTTTTAAAAACTTATAGTTCAGTCACGAAGATTTAAAAAAACAAAACAAACATCAACACTGTTAATGTACTTATCAATGTTTTACGCCAGGGAGAAGCGGCAGGGATACACAGGACATTAGACAGAAGAGGCTTCCCAACAGGCGGAAATTGGACATGACAAATGATTCTGGGTCCCCGGAGGAAATAGACTTGGGTCAGATTTTTAAACAGAGCCTGGAAGTGGGGAATTAGACATCTTCCACTGAAGGGAACACAATGCTTGGCTCTAGTGTGGAGAACAAGACCACAAAAGACAACATTACTGACCCCCCTGGGGTAAACTATTGATAAGTACTATATACTTATCTTGTCTACTTGCAATGTGCTCTATAGCTTATTCACACAACTTCATATTCAGCATGAATGACCCAACGCTTGTAAATGTTTTCTCTTTCTTGTTATGATCATTGTAATAACAAACAATTAACTACAAGTAATATTCACCTGGTCAAAATCCTTGTCAGCCAAATGGCAATGACAGTCAATGTACATAAGATCGGTCGTCTCCTTTTCATTGTCAGTTGCCATGATTTGACTTGCCAATTATCAATTGTCTTGATTAGTATGTGCTGATGAACAACAGGCTCCTAAAAGCAAATTCAAGAAAACTTGATGTACTATATGCACTGAAAATAAATAAAATTTTGCAATTATCTCTTCCTTCAACCTAGTGCAAACAATTAGACCATGCTAGATCCTTCACGTTTACCTTCATTTTTCACTATCTGTTTTTTTTTATCTTTCATATTTTACCTTCATTGTCAAGCATGGAGTCTAAAAGTATCTCATCAAAATCGCATAGCAAAGTCAGTCTCAGCTCAAATTTAAACACTTGGATTATATTGTTTTACCACATGTTTTTTGGATAGATATGTCAAATGCTGCCAAAATCTGATTTATACCGATTGATGCATAACACCAATGAAAACCGCCAAAAAATAGTAATTATCACGATGTAAACAACACGCTGTATGTCACCTTCCATGATTACAGAGCTGTTCACTCGAATACCCATCCGATTTAAAATTAATTTGCATTATCAACTGGCGAGTGTTTCATTCATAGTTTTTGTTGCAACTGTACCATAATTGATTATTTATTAAAGTGTCGTATTTAAAGTTTTATTGATGAAATATTTGATTTTATATGCATAAAATTGTCCCGACCAAATTTCGATCGGCCCCTATATAAAAAGTGCTATGGGAAAATGACGATATCCCATATGACGGTAAAGGGTCATCTCGGCCCACTTACAGTCTCCGCCCGGTCCGACTCGGCCCACTTTTGAAGTGCAATGAATAGGCGAAGTTTATTCACACATTCCGGTCCGACTCGGCCCACTTTTGAAGTGCAATTCGGCATATTAAAGGATGTGATAGAAGTCGTCTTTTTAATAGTTTATACGTGTTGTGTTCAGTATCATTAATTATCATTCTACGTTCTTCATTTTCGTGTCTGTCTTTTATGTATATGTGACTCTGTGTTCAACTTATGTGTATAGTTTGTTGTATGCGTATTGAAGATAAATGATTACAAATGTTACATGTATTTGATTTCATTTGTTGTCTAATTGTTTGTTCGTCATTTGTTATCTGTGCATTATCTGTATTAATTATTTATGTATTGTGCTTTATCTGGTATTTATGTATTGTTTGTTATTTATACCAATATTATGACATAACTATTAAATTTTTTATATGGTCTACTTTATTATAACAGATACCAATATACATTTCACGGGGAAATTTCCACTGTACCGCGAATCTTCAATGCACTGAGAATATTCAGTAATGTTTTCAACTTACATTTAACTTAAATATTAACGATCAATGTATCAAAAATCAACACTTAGAATGTTCATATATATGGCATCAATAATGTGAAAAAACTTTGCCTATTCATTGCGCTTCAAAAGTGGGCCGAGTTGGACCGGGCCGAGACTGTAAGTGGGCCGAGTCGAGACTGTAAGTGGGCCGAGTCGGACCGGGCCGAAACTGTAAGTGGGCCGAGATGACCCTGAATCCATATGACTCCGCATTTGACAGAAAACGTAAAATATCATCAAAATGAAGGTAAATCGTGAAGAATACAAATGCTAGGAGTTATATTTGTAGGACTACCTTCAACCATGATCTTATGTTGGTTTTACAGTAGCCATCTATAACAATTATTCATGACTAGATAATAATATCTAACGAGATTAATTAATATACACATGACAGATTTTATCACCGACACGAAACCATTGAGTAAGGAAGAATATTTTAATCATAAAATATTATCAAATTATGTCAGCAGTAATTATTAGTTTCTAGTGAGTTCTTATGCTACTTATACATGTGCAAATCAAAATTGCATCACATGACAATCGCCGTGAGTCGACAAAAAGTTGATATACGTCAGAATGACAGAATGATATTTACAATTTAGATACTTAGAGTTATTGTTCTTGATCTAAGTACATTATGTTACGTGTATTTTGATTGGATTATAAATATTGTCTGCAGATATTAGAGCCAATCAGAAAACAGCTTTTAAAACTGAAAGTAAAAATGGAGATATCTGGAAACATGCTGAGTAACTAATCCAACAAATCTTCATTAGACAAGTGCCATGGATGATCGAGAGCAGCAGTTGGGGTTTAAACCTCAAAAGGAAATCGTTTACAACAAGCTTCTACCGTATAATGACGCTATTGACGCCGAGTCGAATGATGCGTTGGCAGAAATTAAATCCAATTTGGGTCGAGCTGTTCAACTTCGAGACATCAAAGTGGGAGCTGGACATTGGGTTGGTCAACTTAATAGGTATGGACATTTCCATCGTTTTTTACTTATAAACGAAACAAACAGTGCCGAAAATGTCAGCTTACCTATAACTGAGTTGCACTTACATTTGACTGTGGGTGTATTGCCATCTGCTTGCCAGTTGCTGAGATGGATAAAACTGTTCTATCTATGGTTTAGCTTGCTGTCTGGTAATCTAAACACAGACGTTATAAATACATTATATCTTAAAAACTAACTGCTGAAATTAATGCAGTACATTGAAGTAATTGTCAATATGATGTGGTAGTAAGAAAGATTCAGGGTCAACTCAGCCCACTCAAAAGTGGGCCGAGTTGGACTGGGCCTAAATGGTAAGTGGGCCGAGTTGACCCTTTACCGTAAGAAACGTCCCAAATGAAATAATGGCAGAACAAATATTGTCACGGTATTACCAAGATTGTGTTGTCATAAATCATCAGGTGGTTATTTTGACATTGTCTAATTTCGGTGAATTGAAATTTAAAAGGTAACATCATAAATGGACTGTCTTAAATTTACATGGCAGTCAGTAATCCATGAAATGTGCTAACAGCATGTGTCTTTTTTTTTATTGTTTGCAACAACATGCTTTTAAATCGCTCATATGACTACATCGAAGACGGAAAATGTAATTTATTGATTGTGGACTTAATTATTATTATAATGAAGCCATTTGTGACAATTGTCGGGTATGTAAATATGTTGTTAAATAAACGGTATCAAGATGACTCAACCCCTGACCAATTCGACCCCCGAAAATAAACAAAGTCAATTCGATCCCTGTACAATTCGACCCCTACTTTCCGATTATTCGGCATGTCAATTCGACCCCTCAGATGATATGAAAATATTTTAATTATTGTACGTCAATTATGAAGTTTTAATAATAAATAAAAATTGATAAACGCCGAATATGACATATGTTGTAATATAAAATCGAAATAAAAGTATTAAAACTGTTAGTTTTTGTGATAGTTTTTGTGTATTCTTAAGGCATTTTGGTGTTTTAAACGCCGAATGAGACATATGTTGTAATATAAAATCGAAATAAAAGTATTAAAACTGTTAGTTTTTGTGTTAGTTTTTGTGTATTCTTAAGGCATTTTGGTGTTTTAAATTAAATAAATTAAGTAATAACTGTACAAATTTAGACTTTTAAATGTACATTGATAAACTATTTCAAAAATGTCAAAGCATAACTCTGAGATTCAGTCTTAAAATGTTTCGACAGAATTTACACACACACACTTATAAAAGAAGAAATTAACACCTCGAATGAAGAACAATGGATAAATCAACCAAACACAAACCCAATCGGGTCAGACAACGGCAATTACATGTGTTACATTTATCCATTTAAACATTGCTACACAAAATAATAATTATAATTTATTTTGAGTAAATAATATTTTAATATTTTACACTACACCCAATAACAATACAGAGGGGTCGAATTGACTTAGCAAAATTAGGGGTCGAATTGACTTAGGGGTCGAATTGACGTGGGTCGAATTGACTTAGGGGTCGATTTGGTAGGGGGTCGAATTGGTCAGGGGTCGAGTTGTCCCGCAGCCTAAATAAACAGGTTTATTTGGACTATTTTGGAAAAATTACCCATACCCCATCAAATTGGGAATTTTCCAAAATAGGAAAAAATCAGCAAAATTTTAGAATAAAAGTAAAGGATTTAGTGATCAATTAATTATTCAACAATTGCTATACATATAAACTGCATGTGAGAGAAAAGCCTCTTACTTTGTAAATTTTTGGCTTAATTGAACCAAAACTTTCTTCAGATTAAGTAGGAATTTTTACATACAAATTCGGAAAAATATATACTTTTTTGCATTGTGAGTATACTATAGCCAAATAACGGCTATAAAAACAGCAGAAAATAAACCCTGAAACGAAACACACAACTACAGAACATGCTAATAATTTTTTTATTAACCACTATCATGTACACAATCACAATATGGTTTATATCTTTATCATTTTATTAATTCCAGGTACATTCGGCTGTATGGAATGAAGTTTTCAAAGGAAGATCACTTGAACTTTATCCATTTGTTGTACGAATTGACAGTCATTCCAGATCTTGAGGTTTCTGTGGTATCCAAGTTTGCATCCCAACTATCAAGTCTTCTCAAGTATGATGATTTTCTACTTTAATTTATTTGTGAGCTTAATCTTAGTACAGTGTACCAAAGAAATTATTATAATAGAATATTGACAGAGGTACTTCAAAAGACATTCGTTTTTCATCGCTCGATTTCTAAAGAAGTTGTCTGTTACTTCTGGAAGAAAAAGTCATACAGTTTTACAGTTCTGAAACCCTGTTTAGATTGATTGAATGCCATTGTTCAATGAAATATTATTAATGCATGGTTAATAATATTTAATCAATTAGTCAATCAATCAGAATGTCTTTTTTAGGTATAGAAAGTTTAAATGATTCAAGTTGTAAGTTATTACTATGTTTAACTTTCACTGTTATGATTAAATTTGCCAAGAATATGATTTTAATCTATTATTTCCATTCACTTCCATGTTGCTGTGATTTTTTGGCAGTCTTTGCAACTACAACATTTTTTTAAAAAATTTAAACACTTATACATTTTTATTTTATGCGGGGCATGCATGTATTATTATGACATGTGCACTGAAGATATATGTCAGAAAGGATTAAATTGTGATATGACCACTTTGATTACACCAAGTATTCACTTAGGTGAAAATATATATGGAACACAGAATGACAGATATAGTTCAAGTTATTTCTACATTGTTGTATTATTAGAAAACATAATATGGCACTCCTTAATCTTCGGCCCTCGAGTACAGTCCCCCTCCTTGTTAATTGGGCACATGATAATTATATATATCTTGAAAATCGTTCCTCGCACCTTGCTGATGATAATTTACGAATTTGTACGGATATTGAGTACCAGCTAACCATTGTCCCAATATACTCAACCCTACATATATAATCTTGTTACAGGAAGACGAAGTTGCTGTCTCGAGATGATTTACTCTTGCCATGGAAGCCATTGCATAAGTTAATGGAGTCTATTTTGTTTTCTCCTTATGAACAGCATGGATTGCAGTTATTTCCCTCGTAAGTGAATTTTTGTGCAAAAATGTATTCGTCTGTAAAATAATGATAATTGAAAGAATAATTCTTACATGTTTATTTAGACTCAATACTTAAATGAAAATGAGAATTGAAATTGAGAATACTTAAGTTCAAATTATCATTTCTGACAGAATCTACAACAGATGGAATCAACATACATGTATGTTAATAAATTGTTAACATTCTTTTTATTATTTTGAAATCAACCAGCCAGTAGGTTTTGAATATTTCCATTATACACTCATAAACATTATACACAACTTTTTGTGGTTTCAATTTAAACTTTCGCCGAACAGGAGTCTCCCAAGATCTCTGTACGTGCTGATATAGTTATGCACAAAATATTTTTCACCAATGAATAATAAAATTACATTGTATTTCAATTTTAAATGCACATGGTGTATTCCTTAAAAAAAGTTCTTCATTTTTTTATGTGTTAGCGTAAACTGAACGAATTTGCTTTAAAATTTCTCTTAAAAGAAATGAAGTCAATATTGTTAAGAGTGCGAAAAGTTGTCTTTAAATCTCTTATCTAGATCAAAACATGCATGGCTGTTAGATAAGGTTCTAGTGGTGGGAAGTCAGCAAAGCTATACAAATTAATTTGAAATCACTCTCCAGCTCACCTCCAGGCAAACCAGTTTAGGGGCCCTATGAGGAAATTCAGTCATGACATTTGAAGGGTTCAAATGCATGACCTCCGGATTGAGCGACTGAATTTACAGCAGTCCTCTAGTTTTCTTATAAAAGTAATCACTGCTTTATATCATATCAATTTATTTTTTCAGAAATATTGATTCTGTACTGAAGACATTGGTTAATGACTGTAGACCGTAAGTATCTTTAATATTACATATGATCTTTAAAATTGCTCTGCAAATGTAAGGGAATATTTAAGTTTCACTGCTATTTATCTAGTTTCTTTCGTTCTCAATATTTGAAATTCCTTGATAACAAAACATTACTGATAGGAAGAGGGTTTCTAGCAAGGTGCTATGAACAATGCTCGATCTATCTTCATCGCAGACATAATTGTCCTTAATGTTCTTGTAACAATTTGGCAAGTTCTGTGTGTTTTCTTTTCAGATATTTCACAGCAGAAAGTACCCAGGAAATGCTGAATGAATGGAGACCTCTTCTATGTCCCTTCGATATCACTGTGATCAAGGGTCTTCAGTATTTAGAGCTCTTCTTGCCAACAACTTTACCAGAGAATGAGATGGACCAGGGATTTAGGTTTCAGTTTATTTGTTCTGTTAATATATAGTTGAATTTGAGCATCATGAACTAGTGCTTTTGTAGTACTTACTAGTGCTTTGTAGTACTATCCATTCTGATGGGAAACTTGTTCACTAAGTATGGATTTATTGTAAGGAATATGTTGGGAGAGACGTATGGATGTTATGCCGTCTATCTGTCTAGATGTCACAAAGTGATTGTACTTGTTCTCCTAAATCAGTGGTTGGATTTCAATAAAACTTCACACGAGTTATTGGTAACAAGCCTAGTTGTTCATATGGTCTGCATTTTGGGTCGGATTGTTTTTGGCAGAGTTATATCCCTTATGTGATGAAAAACTGACAAATTTGGCAATATCCTTGCTTTTCCTGCATAATCTCTCATTGGATTTTATTGAAATTGTATGGATGTAATTCTGCTTGTACATATTGTAAACCGTTGTTTTTTGGCAGAGTTAGGTCCCTTTAATGATGATAAATTGAATATTTGGAGATGTCCTTGCTTTTCATCTATAACTTCTGGCTGTTTGATAAAGTAAATTTTAGAAAAACCTCCTGATGTATGTGCATCGTAATATATGTCACGGTAGCTGGGGGTGATGGCGGAGATATGCATTTTTTCCAAAAACAATATTAAGTTGCTCTAAAAATTAAATTGAATTTGAATTGATTTGTTTCAGGCTGTGGTTTAAGGAAATGATGGATATGTGGGATTCGTTTCAAAACAATCCTTCATGGGAGAAGGTATAACATTGTTTCATCTTTAAATGTTTTATGTTTAGAACTGATTGATGTTTATTTTGTTTCTTAAATCTCATAACCAGCAAACAAATCTACAGGGGTATATAGAGTCATCTTACAGTCAGTCCATTCATCGATTGCCAAAAACTTGTGGTACCTTTAAGATGAATGTGCGTAACCAAATGTTTAGCCATATCAGTTTAGTGTCAAGGTGATACAGTCAGATCGAAGGAACATGTCTGATTTTAATATACCATTGTACATCTGGTCAGAGACTGTCGTTATAATGTTTGATCTAAGTATATGAATATGCAGGCTGCATATACATGTAGTGGTAAAATCTAAATTCTATTAAGCTGTTCCCAAAATTCTCTAAAAAAACATTTGATGGTTGATTTTTTATTATGATGTATGCTAAGAAATTTATATATATTTCCAGCACCTTATCGGTCTCATGTCACGCCTTGCTTGCAGTAATATTGGCTATATAGACTGGAGTCCATACGTGTCAAAGGTAAGACTTTTATTGCTTTATATTGACTCCTCGGTACAATTTTAACTAACTAGCTAAAAAAGGACAAAAAATTAGATTAAGGATCACATGTTTATTTTATGTTTATTTTGAATAGAGTTGAGGCTTTATATTGGTGTAGACAACTGTTTCATAAATTAGAGTGCCAATTGTCTAGCCGATAATATTTATCTTATTTTCATTTATAAAATGCTCAAATATTGCAAGAAATTCACTTTAATTCAAACTTATTTGTTGACATGGATTTTGAGGGAAGTTTTTCCAACTTTATTTATTAGCTTTGATAACTATATAGCCCGTACTCGCACATTATTCTTTGATTATGATGACCGCCAAAGAATCTCTCCAAAGTTGGAATTCAAACCCAAGACCTCTGGATAACAGTCTGGCACTCTTCCTGACCAAGACCTTATCTCCTACACACTGGAAAAAATTGATTATGTATTAGTCTTAATGAAGCATCATTCACATAGGATATAAATTTCAATTTTTGCTGACACTTGAAAATGTCGGCAAACTCATTTGCTGACATTTTAATGACATTGTTATTCGAACTAAGCATGTGTTGACCTCTACGCAGGTATTCACTAGGCTTCTGAAAAGTATCGATCTACCAGTCGGAACACAGGCTGTTCATATCGGTGGAAACAACAGGGTTGCAATATCGCCAATTATCTCCTGGATAGTTTCAATGATGGTATGTAGTTATATGCATATATTAGTACATTGTTGTATGTTAATCTATGATCTAGGTTTTCACGCATCTACTGAAGAATCTTCAGATTCCTGTTGGCACACAGACTTTTAGAGTAGTTCGTGCTGCCAAATTCGGTGATTACATTGAGACAACTAGCTGTATCCTGTGGATAGTTGCAATGATGGTTAGTGTGATTGTCATGTGATGTGTATATTTCCTTTCAGTGTTTTTTTCAGGCCTTTTTGGAACAGAATTTTAACCCCATCTGAATGTACATATTTTCCCCCTATTTTGTTTGAATGTACCCCCTTGCATTGTTGTTATTTTCACCCAGCAAACTTATTTTATTTCATGAACTCAGGATTCTGTTGTCTTAAAGGGCTCCACCACCTTTCCCCTTAAATTGGAAAAAACCACCATCATGTAATAACGTCCCTAGCCTAGTTGTCTTGTATTCTATTGTACTCTGTATAATACTTCCGGGTTCCCTCAGTGCTTATTCTTAATTAGCAGGCTGTCGAGTGGGCGTCAACTTAAAATATTTTTGTCACCAACATGAAGCACAGAAGTCTTAATTAAGGAAAATGCACTGTGCGGTGAATTTTTACCATTTTTGATATTCCAAAGGTAAGGCATTATCCCTACTATCCCTACTTTAAGGCAATAAAATCCTCACTTGCCCTACTTTTGTTAAAATAACCCTACTTTTCAAAAAGAGGTGAGTTGACAGCCTGCATTAGGTCTACGCTTAATGTATGATTTGTATCACTTATCAACTGCACTGTTTATTTATTGTATTAGTTTTAGGCTTATATATGATTTATTATTATGCTATCTATTGGTTCTCTTTGATGTTGTAAAACTTTTCTACTGGAAAGAAAACTGTTTACCATTCAAATACACAGTATGATTATTAAAAACTGTTTACTTTTGAAATTTGCAGCTTAATTATTGGCCTATTGACTTTCAATTGAACCAATGTTTGGTCAGGGAACTAGACATACCTACACTTGTATAACTTTACCTGAAAATAGTTTTCTATTTGAAAATGTTACTTTAACATAATATATGAAAAAATTATTCTTGAAATAAAATATCTTTTTCCAATTCTTAATATCACAATCACTCATCAATAAGGCTGTTTTACTAGTGAAGCAAATCTTGATAGACGGATTCAAGTTAAAAAAATTGTGCTACAGTTTCTTAGCCCAATGAAATAATTGATATGTGTTTTATCTTATAACACACGGTGCTGGAGTGATATAGTCCATGCCTTATTATCCACTAGTGGATTATTTATACAGATGAGGACTGATCCCTTTTTCATGTGCACTGTCCAGAAATAAAATGTATGTATATAATCTCGGTATGATATTAACAATTTAATAGATAAATACTTCACATAAAAACCTGTGATGTAAATATATTTTACACCAGTCCTTACTTATATAGACAGATAAATTTCAAAAGTTGGTTCTCCGATGCTAGTTGTGTGGTGGGTGATGCATGCTGCGGAATGTTGGACATTTCACTCTCTGTTTATTGTTTAATCAAATACATTTATGAAGTCTTCTTAACATGGTATACATTTTAATTTACTATAAACAAAATTAAGTTTTATTGTGAAAGAATGAAACAAATTTTACTGCAATACAATCATTCAAATATCAAAAAGAAAATCGGGGACTTATTTTCTATAATTGAATCAATTTTTTTGTCTTTTCAATGTTAGTTATAGGCCCTATTAGACATTAAATTTGTTAGGTTATGTATATGTATATTGAAAGAAAAGTGTAGGTCAAAGTGATATAATGCTTGGCAAAGCCTTGCATTAAATCTATCTTAATGACTTGTTTAATAAATTCAGTAAATCATGACCACTGATGTTAGATTATCAAAGTCAATTAATTATATGAATGATAGCTGGATAGCATACCAATATAAGTAAAAGGACTACTTTAAGAATTATTTTAGTACAAATCCAGGCTGACTCCATGTGGAGACTAGCCACTGATAGACAAGGGAAACAATTCGATAAAATTGGCTCAGAATTTTATTTTTGTGTAACTTTACAAACTGAGTAATCACTGGACTGGTCAAGCATTGGTCATATCACCCTAATATAGGTACCCTCAAAAACTTGTACAGTGGCACTTGTCTTAAGCTGCTCTCTCTTGAGAAACATCCTCAGTTCAACAAAAAGTATCAGTCATTTGTAAAGTAAGAATTTTCCATTTATATAACCTATCTTGAGCAACATCCTCTGTTCAGCAATGGTATCAGTCATTTGTAAAGTAATAGTTTTTCATTAATCTAACCTATCTTGAGCAACATTCTCTGTTCAGCAATGGTATCAGTCATTTGTAAAGTAATAGTTTTCCATTTATCTAACCTATCTTGAGCAACATCCTCTGTTCAGCAATGGTATCAGTCATTTGTAAAGTAATAGTTTTTCATTAATCAAACCTATCTTGAGAAACATCCTCTGTTCAACTATGATATCATTTCTTCTTGAAGTAAGAATTTACTATCAATTTACATCTCTAGAACAACAACCCCTTAACAATGGCCAACATATGTCTCTTAAAGGGTGTTGCTCTGAATAGGTTGTACAATAATTAACATTGACATAGCTTATTATATCTGTTCTATAAGTATCATTGCAAAGATGTTCTCAAACATTTTGGGTGTATGTGTTAAACATTCGTCAGTACTCGGAAGTTTCAGTTTTGCCTTTAACTCAAATGCTATTGCATGTGCAATACGTGGAAGATTGGCTATCCTTAAAGAATTGCTGTTAATGCAACCCGGAATTTTAACAGTGGGTAGGTAGGTAGAGTTTTAGTTTTTTAGTTAAGTACTGTAATGGCAAAAAAAGATTTCCATTGATGAGCCTGAAAGTATCTTAAGTCACAGCATTTTTCATGAGTCAGTTACGTAAGAGCAAACAAACAAATGTTTATGGATGGGCTTATGATGTTTGTTTTTCAGGGTGGAGAAGGGAATCCTGTACAGGATCATATTGATAAACTCTTCAAAACTCTACAGACTTTTTATCACCCCTCAAACCTTGGAAAATGGAGTGTGAGTATATTGTTGTTGATTATGTGTTGGGCACAACTTTTACTTCTTTAATATACACATAGAGAAGTACTGGTAGATCTGATTCCATGATACACATGCATTTATGGCTACTTTGTGTAGCACAGCATGATAATAGAGTGTAGGTTTCCTACAATGCTGAATCACTCATTAAAATACACACCAGGAAAATTCTCTTTAAATAATGACACCAAAATGTCAGAGAAAAATGGCATTTTATTTATACAGCTAAAAATCTGTAAATATTTATTTGACTGCAAACCTTAACACTGCTTAAAACTACATCCCCACCCAAAATTGCAGTCATAGCAGTAAGTAAAATTAGACCAATTCAAATACATTTGCTTCGTTTAAAACTTGATATTTATGCAATTAGAAATGAAGTCTGTCTCCAAGTGTAATATTTGTTTTTGTTTGTTTTATCTCTTTGTGATGTATTACTGTTTATTCAGTTTTATATCTTTGTATTGTTTTCTATTTTACAGATAAAACTGAGTGGCTTGCTTATGGCATTTCCAAAGTTGTTTATCACTCGAGTGAATAGGTATAAGTTTTTTTATTTAAGTTCAATGTTGTCTTTTAGCATATTGTACTGCAGAGTTAGACAGAGAAAATGTAACCTCTAGTTTTGCTTCTGTATGGTTATTGTTTGACTTCATAGAAATTTTAACTTGTATACGATTACAATATTTCATTATTTTGGCCTGAGTGAAATTTCAGTTATTTCATTATGGGTAGAATATAAAATTGTGATAATTCCTACCTTGATGTGGAAAGCAAATGCTTTGTGTATTGTTGTGAAAATATTCTCAAAATCTTAAAAAAAGGATTGCATTTAAATAATATAAAAGCTTTGTTCAGTGTATGTGGATTTTCTAAACACCATAATTATACCCAATATACAGGCTAGCCTTTACATATTGGTAGCCCTTTGGAAACTTCATGATATGCCTTGTATGTTATATTATTATTATATTCCCATGCATTAAGTGGGCATTATTTCATGTAATCACATTATAATATCAAACACCACGAAGGTGAAAGTATTACTTCCAGATTTGGTAATAAATAATAAAATAATAGATGAATTTATAAGTGACTAGTTGCTTCATTGTACACTTTCTTTCATTGTAACTTGTGCATCTACATGTATTTTATATAAAACAAAAGCAAAAAAGCAGTAAGGGTGATTTTATGAATATTTTCAACCCATGAAAAATGATAAGCGAGGCACTATTAATTAATAATCTGAATTGCTATTCTCATTTATGGTATACTTCCATGTTTTATTTGTTATATTGATGATTACTTACGTTATTTTCACAGAGAAAGATACAAAAAACCAACATGGATGAAACCTATTCCTGAATCTCACAAGCTGACTGATGCAGAAGTAACCAGATTTGTGGAGAGTATGAAGTCCACTGTATTCACATGTATGTTCAGTAAATACGGAAGCCAGGACTCGGCGGTAGCTTTGAGACATCTATCTACCCTGAGACCTGAATTAATCGTTCCTCCACTTTTAGAAAAGTATGTATTAAGTAGAACTGCAAGAGTTTAATTCAGTTCAATACTATATGAACCAATAACGCAGTATTGTACACAGTATTCTCGTTTTCAAAATTAACATCGTCATAATTTTCTACACTTTTTAACTGTTCTTGTTTTAACAGTAATGTAATATTTTGTTAATATCACAAATTGAACATATTTATTTAACCTGTAAAAATTAACCTTTTGCTCATAGTACTTGGAGCCGTCTTTTGTTATTTTACTTGTGAAATATATATATATAAATCTCCTTTTGTACTCATTTCTAGAATGTACCCTGCTATGGAGACACTGATAGAACCACATCGACTGATAGCATGTATGAACTGTGTTGTATCTGTTGTACGTTCTATGTTAAATGCTGGTAAATGGTATCCAGAGGGCAGATCACATTTATTGCCATTACTGAATCTATCACTTCCTGGTATTGATCCAAATGACTTCAAAAAATGCTTGGTAAGTCTTATTCATGGACTGCTCAGTCATTAAAATCATACATGCTTCAAATACAATATGCAATATGTTTTTCTGGTGATAACTGCTCATTTAATTTAATGCCTACACAGTTATATTTTTGTTCAAACTAGTCCTGTTAGTCTATGAAGAGATTAAAGTTTTTTTTGCAGTTGGGCAAAAATATTTGATTATAGGAGGATTTGTTTCCCGATTTCATTGCACTTGTTATAGTACTTTCTTATTATGTAAAAAAATGTGAATTCAATTGCTGTACTTTTTATAATCATTTAAAAATGATATTAAAATGAATTGCTGTTTATTCTTTGTAATGAGGAATCTTATGTAGTTTTAGGATTTTTTCTGCTACATCTGTCAACCAGTTGTGTTAATGGGTAGCCATTAGTATAGTGGAAAATGTCCACTGCTCAACCTGGAGGGAGTTGGATGGAAACCAGCAATGGCCACGACTACAATTCCTCTTGAAACAACAGTACTGGTACCCAGGAGGCAGACTTCTAGTGCATAATTCTTACATGGCAATCAAGCCTGAATAAATTGATTTACTCATAACATGTACATAACTCTCTGATAGCTTGTATAAAATAAAATATTACGCAATCAATATAATTTTCCATAATTAATAACTACTTGTTTTTGGTTATATTTCAGGTGACATTCCAAATGATTTCTACGTTTGTATCGCTGGTTCCTCTAGTAGATTGTTCAGGTGCTTTACATGATGGAACCGATCTTACTGAGGTTTGAGTCGACTTTTTTAAGAACAATTTATGTAAAGATTTCTGGCAAATAGATTTGTTTTTAATTCTTGTGTGAAGATACAACTTATTTGCTTGATTGTCAATATCAATGATTAAGTCCACTTGACCCCCTGCACAAAGTTTCTATCTCTGACAGATGGTATTTTTCTTAGGAGTGAATAAGCCATCAGGGGTGGATTTGTACATACATTTCTCAAAATTATTTAATTCATAATTCACTTCTGATTCATATTTCATGTGTATAAGTTATTAGTTGCTTGCAAAATGATATATCTGTACTACATGTTGTATGCAATCGCAAATACTGCTTAAAAGAAGAAACTGACATTAAATGCTGTTATGAGATAGTTTATCATTCGATAAAGAGTATCACAAATTACTTCCAAGAGATGACCACGGTATCGGACTAAGTGTATTCATACTGTTGTTTGTATTGCACTCAGTGCTGTAGAATTATGTTTTCAAATAAACTTGTCTTGAACTAGTGTATATGTTACATTTTACTTGTCCCACATGGGAGGCTTGTTGTCCGAGTATCAGTATTTGACACCAAAGGATCCAGATTAATGGTTGATTAGGTGCACATAAACTAATATTTGTTTATTTGTCTCATGTTCAATGTTGATTAGGTTTTAAAACAAAATTGTCTGGGATGGACTTCAACTCAACTGTTGGTAACCGGAATCAGCCATTAGATTTGTCCAGGAAGTCTGGCTTGTGGATTACTAGAGTCCTGGCACTAAACAGGGTGTTTTTTCTTTATTGTTTCTTGCTATATTTACAGGATGAGAGAGAGTTATGTTCTGCTACTGCACAATTTGAAGATTTTGTTCTTCAGTATGTTGACAGGTAAATAAGCTGTGGGATTTACAACTTCTTCTGTAAGTGATGTCATTTCAAGAAAATGCAACATGTGATGTCACTGTTTGCAAGCAGGAAACAATATTTACTCAATATGGTCACTTTGTTTCGATATTGCCTTATGGGGCAAATATTGCTTACTGTCTGTACATGGTGACGTCACATGTGCCGTTTTCTGGAAATTACCTCACTTAAAAAAGAGGTTGGAAATCATACAGTGGCGATCATTTGTTCTCTGATATATATGCTTGCCCACTTTTGCCTAGGGCTGTCAAATTTCATTGGACGTTGATTTGGTCAGTAGAAGACTTGGGGGTTACCATATCCATGGATGCTTTGTCGATACTTAACCTTTTGCTCACTCATAATACTTACTATTATGGCATAGAACTCCAGCACAAGAACAAGAAAATGCTTCTGTACTCTCTCCTGTAATATATAAATATATACAGTAACATGGCACTGCCATGCTTATCATTTAGTATTCATAGGAATTGTCACATGTGTCATATTATAATGTTATATTATTGTGTAAACTTCAGGGTGTTTGCTCTAATTGAGAACAGTGCCCAGGAACATATACATGGTAGTCAAGACAGATTGAATCCTGAACAAGCCATCATAGAGAAAGCTTTGGCTTCAACATTTACATCTGTATTACAGCAGTCATCTACACCAATATTCATGGTTAGTTATGGTTTTATGCACTCCTGAATGAAGATCTCATTAGTGATGAGTTTATTATGCCCCCCTTCGAAGAAGAGAGGGCATATTGGTTTGCACATGTCGGTCGGTCGGTATGTCCATCGGTCCGTCCGTAACCTTTTTATTTCCGATCAATAACTCGAGAACCCCTTGACCTATCATCCTCAAACTACCACACATTCATTTTGGGTAGCATAGCAACCCTATTGATTTTGGGGTCAAAGGTCAAGGTCACAGGGGGCATAATGTTTTACAAACATCTCTTGTTTACCTCTATATGAAGATCTTTATAGCGGGGATTTTTTTAACTCTAAATAAAGATCTGTATAGGGATGGTTTGATTTATCTCTAAATGAAGATCAATATATTAGTGGTTATATTTATGTTGGCTCTAAATAAAGATCTATGTGGTTTGGTTTTTGTTGACCTCTAAATAGAGATGTTTTTGGAGTGGTTTTATTACCTCTCAATTAAGATTTGTACAGTCTTTATAGTATGGGTTTATTAACTTCTAAATGAAGATATTGTTATAATCTTTGTGTTTAAAATAAGTTCTTTTGATTTATGTTTTTATCATGTACTTATTTTAGAAGAAATAATACTTTAAAAAATAGTTGTCAATTATGACCAGATTCTGAGAGTAAGCTATATTGCTTACCTCATGTTATGGCATTTGATTATAATCTTCGTATTTTGTCCATGTTAAATTGAGACAGAGAATAATTTCCACTGGATCTTTTTGTAACTATTTCAGTCAGCGTTACGTAGAATACACAGTTTTATCACAGGGTCTGTGTATGAGAGTAGAGTGGGTGGAAGATATGCTGCTAATCTTATTCGTGCTGCTCAACAGGTTGCTATTCTTCTCTGTTTGCTATTTAATGTATAAATACTCAATAAAAAATTATGTTCCAATTTCAGATTCATTATGCCTGCCTAAATTTCACGATTTTAGGATGCCTTGAATTTGTTTACGATTAAATTTTAGATGAAAAGATAAAAAACAGTGTACCAGTGAGGATATATTAATAAATAATTGGATTTTGATGTCAACATGGCCCAGTATAATTGGCAACATTTAATTGTTCACTGTAACTTAATTTATATAAAAACTTGCACAGGTGAATACTAGATCAGTAATGTTAAATCTCTGTCATACCATTTTGTGGGTTAATGTTAACATAACTTATTACCACATACATTGTATTAAGGAATGGGATTTCATTGACTTGTCTTATTCATGAATGAGTCCCTAATCTGCCAAGGACCAAACGTGAACTACATTGAAAGTAATTGCTTTCTCCAAAGGAAAAACTTTAAACATTTATGATGTATTATACTGAAATGGTATCATCTGCTATCAGGTTAAACCAGAAGAGACGATGAAGATGTTTATGAACAATATATGTGACAACATAGTAGAACAAATAAACTCGCGTAAGTATGTTATACTTTATTATGTCTCCCTTCGAGGAAACATATTGTTTTTGCCTTCGGCGTCTGTCCACTTTTAGCTTGTCCGCGCTTCATCTCCAATACTGCCGGTTGGATTTCAGCCAATTTTCATAGGATTAATCAACATCAAGTGTAGTTGTGCACCTTCGTTGTTTTGTTCTGCTCGGATAATTTTTCACTGAGTTATGACCCTTTGATGTTTGTATACATATGGAATTTGTCTGCGCTTCATCACAAATAATGCTGGTTGGATTTCAGCCACACTTCACAGGATTGATCAACGTCAAGTGTAGTTGTGCATCCTTGTCATTTTGTTCCGCACCGATAATTTTTCACTGAGTTATGACCCTTTGATGATTTTATACATATACAGTGCATGGTGAACTGATCAAAGACTATCTTTCTTCTCTGCTTGATATTTTATTCTAACATCCTGTATCAGTATTACAATTACTGACAAACTGCCATCTGGGAGACATATGTTTTTATTAAAAAACAACCATCTAGTTTTAAATTCAGTATGCATATTTGTTGGGGTTTTTTTGCCAATGAACACCCGACATCAATGTTTTTAGGTCATTGAGTCTTTCTCCTAAGTATCATCAAACCAATGGCAATGATTAATTCTGTGTATTTATTTGAGAATCTTTGAAGAATGTACTGTACTTTAAAACTTGCAAGAAGTATGTATTGTAATTACTTAGGGAAATTATTTTGGCTGTATTTTTTAAATTCCGGGTTCAGTGTTAAATTTGAGCGAGGAATTCGATGAAATTTGTGTTATGAATTCGATGAAATTTGTGTTATGAATTTGATGCGGGTTCTTTATCGATATTGGTTGTTGGAAAGAATTTTAACTAAAAATGTAGTTTATTGATGTATTGATCTGTTCTCTTGTCTTGTAGATGATGAATATATGACTGCTGAGCATTTGGATGATAGTTTCTTGTGGAATCTACTAATGTTTTCCCAGGTATGCTGTTTTAATTTCTGTGTATATAGAATAACCATTCATTTTATTCCAATTGCACTGTTCGTTGGGTACTTGGATACTTAATACTTGTTCTGCATTCTTCTTATAATTCTTGTGTATTTAAATATTACGGCCACTAATAGACTTCAGATGACATTATTGTGAGTGAACATGTGACCAAACTTATGATTATATGCAACCCTCAGACTAATCACAGCAACCGGAGAACATGATTAATTGGCAGTTATACCTGTAGAAAGTTAATTAAGATCTGCTCTGCCTGACCTGGGATTTCCAGGCATGTCAGTTATCCGAGGTCTTAAATGATTGGAAACAGGTCTGTCAAAAAGGTGAAATATAGAGGAAACCAGCTTCCTAGATAAAATGTGTACCAGATATTCTGGACTGGCAGCCTAAGTGAATATCATGCTTTTTAGCTTGAGCTGAATATAAAAATGGTATAATGTGTATAAACAACACTCTTGTAACTTGACCTATACACAGCATGATGTAAACAAGTTTAGGGAGTATAGTGTTGGTTCTTCACCTCCTAGGCACTGGTAAGAAGATGAGCAGGTCATAGTGAAACTATATGTCAGTGATTTCCCTGATGCCGAAATTTTAAGTTCCTGACTCCCTTTTCTTTCTAGGGATTCCCATTTTCAACTGAGTGTGCATCCCTGGGACCCTTAAAATAAAATTTTGTCAAGTATAAACTGCATATCTGGGACCGTACACATTTACTGAGGACCCCCTCCGCATTTGTCAAACATGAGGGTCCAAGGACCTCTAGCTAAAAAATCCTTGGGAAACCCTGTTTTTGTCAAATTTATATTGAAATTTGTTCATCGTTAAATATTACTATTGTTTTTAGACAAATTAAGATTTTACAGACATGACAGACTCATGATCCAATTTGTATTTCAGCTGCTGAGATGTGATGGTTCCAAAATGATTCCCTACAAAGCTAAAATCATTGAAGTTTTCTCCTACATATTGAGACTACAGTGTGTACAAGGATATGAGATAGCAGGGAAATCATTGATGTACATACTGCGAGCATTAACCCTAGTCTTTCCACTGAATTACTGTAGTGTTAGTGGTTCCCTTGATAGACCTTTCTCTGAATATCTTGCAATAAGGGTAGGTATTTATTACAAGTGCAGGCATGTGAATTTTTGATGGAAATCAAGAGTATGTAACACTCGCAAGGGCCGTTTTTGAGACAATTTAAGCCATCTTAGATGCTTAAAAGCCAGGAGCTTCAGCGGACCCCTTGCCAAATTTATGCCTGATGAGATGCGTCTGGCAGATCTTTCATATTATTTTCTGTGATAAGTTTATGGATATAAGGCGTTCATATTCATTTATCATTTAAGCAGTAATACAACCAAGTTAGAGTTTGCTTATGATATTTATACCCTTGACCTTGCAGTGTACTAGTCTTTTCCCTGATTTTGTGTGTTTTTTTTTCTAATATCAATTAAGCTTAGTTTTTGATAAATGTTTTGCTTTAGATGTTAATCATCTAGCACAATAGGCTGCCAGTTTAGATGATAAGTACAGTAGGACCTCGCTCATTCGAATTCATCGGGTCCGAAATTTTATTTTGAATAATACATAGTTTAGAATACCACATTTCAATAGGACTTGCTTAAGAATACATCGGGACCTGATATTTATTTCGGATGACACTACATATTCGAATAGATGATTTTCGAATGAACGAGGTCTGACTGTTATTTGATGGTTAAGATTTTATGGCCTTATTTGTTCTCATTGTAATGTATGTAACTTTTGAAGGACTGGGCGAAAACTGGGGAAGTAGAGGAACTTGGTATAGTGTGGCATGAACCTTCCCAGGCAGAAATAGACTTTGCTCAGGAACTTCTTGAAAGATTTATGGTGCCGGAACTAGATACCATAAAACAAATATCTGCTGACAATACAGTTCCAAAGTAGGTGGATTTATGTTACATGAACAGTTACTGTTGTATAGTATCCGTCTGTTTATTGATTGTGACACATTCCTGTTTCTCTTTGGTGTTTTAATGATAGCAGTCATTGTAGGGAAAGTACATACCTACCTTTCAAAAGACCTTAGTCCAGTATTTATAAGCATTACTCTGCATTTGGAAATAAAGTCATGTTTGAGAAACACGAAAAATCGGTCAATGGCGCTACTGGGAATCGAACCCAGGTCTACGGATTGCCGGTCCGTTATGCTAACCACTTAGTCCAAATTTTACTGTGCTGAGCCCAAATGAGGACATTAAGAGTATGTGAAGTGGGTTATAATGCTCACTGTGTACTGTGTATTCTAATTGATCCAATTTCTTTCAAGTTTAAGGGTGAATATGAGCGCTTAATATTAGATGAGCATTATTTGGGACTCACAATTGCTGGGAGATTGTATTCCACCTGTTCAAAAGATCTAGGTTTGATCTCAGTGCAAGTCATTCCCCTTTGATTGAATTTGTGAATAAAGATTTATAGTCATATCTCTTGTGCCTATTTATGTCAGATATTGTTTGCCTTGTGTTCAGTCAACACTGGTATGAAATCTAAGATTGCTAATATAAATAATTGTCTACCTTAGGGAGATATCGATAAATACCCATTCTGTAAAATTAGTCCTGTTGTTGCCAGATTTGGTAAATTAATTGGCTATGGTACATTACTGAGATACTTCTAAAACTTTTTTTTGTGAAAAAAAATCATTGGGTCACTTTAAAGGTTTTCATAGTATTCTTTAGATCTTAAATATAACTGAACGATAGTATATAAGGGAAGCGCAGTGGTCGAGAGATGGAGTGTCTGACTCCTTATCCGAAGGTCATGAGTTCAGCTCCGTGAGCTGGGTTTGATCATGAACTTCACAATTCCTAAATATGGCCCAACAAGTACAAGCAGTCATCAAGAGTGAATGGTATAAGTTGTAAGGACTTGTTTATACAATAGTACAAAACAAGGTCCTATAAAGATAATGTTTTGATTAAAATGATTAAACTTCTACACTTTTTCAATAAGAAACATATTTCAATATGAATTCTAACAGTTCGTATTACATTTTAAGTAGCCTGGCAAGTTATTGCCAGTGCATACTTTTCAAACAAAACTGTTTTTGATGGACAATAGCTAATATTAACCGTATTTGTATATTTCAGGGAAGATTTGCTGCGTAGACTAAATATCATCATGGAATGTTTGAATGGAGCTGGTGGTGTTTTACCCATGTGGGAGGGGGAACATCTTTCTATGTAAGGCTTGTTGTATTCCAATATTTACTTGAAACTATAACATGACTGAGGGATAAACAAAAATTGTTTAATTTGTTAGTTTGTTGCTTTTAAGTGACAGTAGAAAATTTCAGTATTTATAAAGTGTATATTTATTGTAGTGTCACCCCTACTTAAAGGGCCAGCCATTTCTACCTTATGAGACACATACTTTCTGAACATATTTACTTCCACATTCCTATCCTTTAATGCCAGGAACCAAGCAGGTAGGTGTACGGATCCATTTCTTAACTAGCTGGCGGCTCACCAAACGGCCATATTAGAACGGACCCATAATGGGATTCGAACCTTCCGCTTAAAAGACGGGTACCTTAATCACCTCGACCTAGGGAGACATGAAAAGTAACATTTTCTGTTTAACATCATTCATTAGGTATTTGATGTGCGTTACTCAAGGATAAATTGATATAAAGGGTTTGAAATGAAACTTTGTTACTGTGACATTACCAAACCTCAGTTACGATATTTGTATTTTGTTCTTAAAGTCATTGACAGTCTTGATGTCTGTGTACCTCTGTTATGTATGATTTTGTATTGACACTCTGTATATTAATCTATAACTCCTCTGTTTAACATCATTTCTACAGGATTGAAAGTCAGTTACCATTGAAGCGTTTTCGTTGTGCCAAGTCTTGTGGAAATAGCTATGGTGAGTGATAGTATTCTAGGGGAGGGGGGGGGGTAGTGCAACAAACTTCATTGGAAGGTCATAGGTGTGATCCCACCTTGGGCCAGGTTCTTTTCATTGTTTTCATAATCCTTGGATTAGGTATGAGTGCTGGTAATAAACCAAGAAAGCAGTTGTTGAGAGTGATTGATATGAGGTTTTATCCATGGTGAACAGGGGATACTGGTTCCATTATATTACAACAGAGCATTATTATCAAGAGTGATTACTTCCATAACAAAAACCTGCAATATCTCAGAAACTTCATTGAAACGATCATTCTTTGTTTCCATTGTTTATGTTAAAGATATATTGTGAAATTTGATTCAGACATTGTATCAATTGATGGTGACAATGACGAAAGCATTATTATTTTATACATAAGCAAACATCCAGTAGATCATGCAATATATGATAGTAAAGTTTAGAAAACTTTGAATGTCCTTTTGTTTTTCAGAGGTAACTGTGAAAAATGGAATGAATGTTCGAGTGGCTGTGGTTGAATCCATCAGACCTTTGCTCAGTAAGTAAGGTTGTATACACTGTACTCTTACTGACCAGTGTTTGCTCATTCACAAGATTCACACACAATGCGTTGTCTCTATTTGATGGTATACTACAGCAAGTATGATAAAGAGCAATGAAGTCCTGAATAAGGAAGTAATGGCAATCAAAGACAGATCCTTTTCTTTAACCTACAAGCATTCGGAAAACTTTCTCAGAAATACTTTTTACATATTGATTAATTTATTTAGGTTGTATATTTCTTTATAGCCTTAAAATTTGTCACATTGTGCCTATCACTGATGAGTATTGTATAAGTGGGTATTTTCACAAATTCTACCTCTTTCACTGTTCGATTCATATAGAATAATTCTGCCTTGTCTTGATTTTATTCATCCATTTTGCAGATCATATGCTTGGTTGTTCAGAAGATGATACAAAGAGCTTTCATAGACTTCTTAGGGTAAGTAAAATATTGGTATCACATGTTGAGGGTTGTGTTCATAACTGTTGTAGCTACTTAACCAAATCCGAGTTACAAAAGTCTTGCACAAAACCTTTGATAATTTTGTGTAAAAAATATTGTTTTACTTGATGCATTATCATGAAGTGTTACTATTGAGTTTGTGGCCTTTCTTGTTGGTGAAGGCATTCTACTGGTCTGCTGGAAATCATGCTTTCTAAATTTGTGCTGAATTAAATTTAGGTACATAAAGTCATTGTATGTAAAGAAAGCTGTGAGGAATAGAGGTTGAAAGTGTCGGCTCAGATATTGGAAATGTAAGGATAGACAAAATCATATGTCATTCTGTAAGATTCGCTAAAACAAAATAACTTCTTTTTTTCAGGTATATGAAGCAGTTCTGTTATTCCATGGAACATCGGAATCCGACTTTGAGGCTCGCTGGAAGAGTTTACATGCTGTAAAAACTGCATTGGAAGACAAGGTATACTATTACATTCAAATGTGTTTGCTATGGGATGGCATAGCAATCTAGTGTACCACACTCCTGAGCTTGAGGTTGTGAATTTAAATCCTGCCATGGGTGAGATTCTGCCAGGGTTTTCACAATTCCTGAATAAGACTTGGGCTCTGGTAAGACACCCCCAAGGAGCAGGCATCTTGACTAATATAACATAAAAGCTTAATTTGTAAGAAAGTTATAAAATATATGATCACGCAGCCTTCTATCTGGAGGGATATCATCCTAAATATTCAGCAACTAGAATGACTTATGAACTATTTCTGAATGCCTAAACAGATTTGTCATTTGTAATATTACTGCACAGAAGTAAGAGCATTGTCACTTTATGTGTTATCCTTGGTCATACGATCTCAAAGGTCTTGTTTGTTTGCTACTGGCATGTTGTTTTGTTGAATGCAGTCATATTTATCTGTGTTTTTAAATGTTGCATAAATCAAACGCAATAAACTGACCACTCTAAAATTTATTTTTCTTATATATTTGCAGTTTCTGTATATTTAGGAAGCATCCAAACTTAATATGTTGTGCTGTATGTTGAATGTGTTCATTGGTCGATGTCATGGTCCCTGATATTGATCCGTAACCATGATATAAACAGTTTTTATTTTGTTTTAATATTTCAATTTATCATGCTGGATTTACACTGACAAATTTTTGCCTAATTTACATTATAGTTAAATTGAAGTGTTGTTTTGTAGAAGACTTGGCTTTCAGCATAGAACACCTAACCTTCTCTAATCTTATGTCTAGTAGAAAGTTTTATTAGAAAGATTCACTTAAGGGTTTAGTTTGCTGCATCAGATAATTAAGAGTATAGAACCAGTACATTAGCTCCATATAGTACAATATTCTACAATTATTGCAATTGTGGGCTTAACGGGCCCGTTTTATCAACGTTCTTACGCACGAAATTTTCGTAAGATTTACTTACGACATTCTTACGATCGCAAGAGCGTTTTATCAATATTTTCGTACGCATGCAGACGCTACGAATTCGTAAGATTTTCTTACGACGTTCTTACTATCGCAAGAGCGTTTTATCAATATTTTCGTACGCATGCAGACGCTACAAATTCGTAAGTTTAAGCCAAAATGCTACGAATGGTCATAGGCATGCGTAACATTCGTAAATATAGGCTAAGAGACAAATTTGGTCAGATGCTAAAGAGAACCATTCTATATTTCTTTATTTAAGTGTCATGCAATTAACAATTTCAATAATTTTAACCTTACTGACAAAAGAACAGAAGAGCTTATGCGATGGCGCGGTGTCTGTCGTCCGTACGCCCGTCCGTACGTCCGTATACAATTGCTTGTGAACATGATAAAGACGTTAGTTTGATTGTATTTCAATCAAATTTATACAGTAGTTAGATATCCATAAGAGCTCTGTTCCTTTCGATATCTAGCCAGAACTGCCCATGCATGACTGGATTATGGCCCTTAAAATTGTCATTTTTTCTATAATACAGCTTGTGAACAGAATAGCACCTTCTATATTATCCGATGTTTCGAAAATCAGCCAGATCCACTCGTGCTTGACTAGATTATGGTATCTTGAAAATGACAAAATTGCCATGCATGAGCTTGTGAATAGCTTCTATTCTTTATTTGATCTTCACCAAACTTGTACAGTCGTTTGATATCCATGAGATCTTGGTTCTTTTTGAAAAGACAGATACGTGCATTCATGACTGCATTATGGCCCTTGAATTTGGCAATATTTCTGTAATCAATATAGCCTCCATAATTGCCTTCTTATAACTTAAAGACAAAAAGTGAACAAATTCAGTCAGCCAGTAGAGCACATGCCCTCATTGGTCTCTTGTTTTATAGATGTTTGCATAAGAGTGGTGTATGCATGTCATTATAGTGTCTTATTCATTGGCAGACATTAAACATTCATGAATAGTTATTTGTTTCAGTGCATTCTATTTGCAGTCTAAGATACACAAATGTTAACCATAAATTAGTGTTGAATTGTATTTATGTCCTTACTTCAAAGCACATACATTATTTTACTTTGCTTTTGTTTATATTATCATCAGTGTTGTTTTTTTAAAAATGTCCAAACACCACAACTCAAATACACATTTGAATTTATTGCTGCATAAACAATAAGAAAATAACAATAACAACATATATATAACAATAATAAATAAATCATTTAGAACTGAAGGGGTTCAATGTGGCAAATTTCAGTTGTTTAAATTCAACAGATTCCCTTTTAAGTTGAACCAATTCTCTGAAAAGAGACAATTTCTCTTTTTTCAATTATATCAGTTCTGATAGACAGTCACCTGAAATACAGGAAATTTATTGTGAGACAAATATGCAGATAAAGCTACAAATATAACTTTGTTCTGTCAACAAATTATGTTCTAGTTTTTTAATCCTTATACCAATATGAACCTTTTATTTACCTAAATGGACTGAAAATTGTGGATAATTACTAAACATTAATAAAAATAACTATAGGACAGCAGTAAACCCAACATACATTTACGCTTCCTTTTGCCCGCCTGTGCATTGTTGGTGTTGGAACATGTAGCGGCTGAAATGTATAAGAAGTATGCATTTATTTTACAAATGAAATAACGTTAATCAGACGCCCAGTTAGTTCATTTGGTAGAGTGCTATAGTAGAATTTCTGGGGTCGAGGGTTCGAACACCACATTCATATTGATCTACTTTAGGCTTAATAAAAGTTCATTTGTGATTATTTACTGGCATAACCGTCATAACAATTGTATATAGATTTACATATTGCAAAGTAGAAGCAATCATCACGACGATCCCCTTGGGACCAGTAGCTCTGGATTCAGTAATATAACTGGGACCTATGACTCGCAGTGGTCAGGCATTCGTTTACCTTAGCGCAAATCTGTGTATCTACAAGTCCATTAATAGGCGGGTAGTCTGTCTTACTTGTAAATGATAAACGTCTGCTATATCAAAGACCTAAACACGGTATTTAGGTCTTTGGCTATATGAATAATTTAACAAATTAAAACTACTTACTGTGCAGTTACAGCCACCCAAAACATGCCATTCATTTCAGACAGCTGCTTTTCATAACAACATTCCACTAACGCCTGCTTCTCCTCCTCCGACCAGTTTGTTTGTCTGCAGTTTGTTTTTGTTTCCGCTGCGTCAGTCATGATAATTCTATGCAAACGTGTATGACAACAGATGACAGATGGCGCGAACTACGTTGTTTTCTACCTCCAATTGAAGAGCGTTTGCGTACGAATATTCTTATTCGTAAAATCGTTGTCATACGTAAGAACGCGTTTATAAAACGGTCGTAAGTATTTTCGTAAGAATGCCTTGATAAAACGGTCGTAAGTATTTTCGTAAGACAATTCTTACGAACATTACGAAACTTACGTATGCTAGTTCGTACGAATATTGATAAAACGGGCCCAACATGTATTATATCTGATTGTAGCTGAGGGGAGGAAAGAAGCATCTTCGTGCCATCCTTATAGATAGAGTTCTACTTCAACATCAGGTAAACAGTTATCATAAATATAGAATAGCTTGACTGAAAATGTTACAAAAAAGTGTTTATTTATCAGCCAGTTCTTACTTATGAGACACCAACTTTCTGAGCACATTTACTTCCCGATTCCTATCCTTTAATGCTATGCACCAGGTTGTAGGCACACAGTTGCCATTATTTAACTAGCTGGTGGCTTACCAAACGGCCATATCAGAACGGACCCCTACCAGGATTCGAACCTTTGACCTCCCCTCCCAAGGCGGATGCCTTGACCACTCTGCCACGTGGAGCACATTCTGATTGTATCCCCAGAAAACTGATTTGACATACCGATAGATTTCAAATTTACCATACTGTTAATTTCTTTACAAACAATACATGTTCACCTTCATGGATCCATCTAGATAAAAAAAAACTTTTAAGCAGGAAAGGGCTTTAAACTGGACATTTCCTGCTCCCGAGGTCAGTTAGTATGAGAGGTTCTAGTGTATAAGTCATTGTGTATTTTTGTTGTATCAAATCTTGTATATATGTTGGGAAAACCTTTTTAAGTCACTCTAGAGTTATGTATTCATTGCACTATAGAAGTGAAATTTAAAAATAACTGTTTGGAAGTAATTGTTGTATCAGTTCATAAACACTGTGTGTTTATACACAAAGTGTATGCTGTCTAGCAGAAAGTCAGTTTGTTATGATTTCATTGCTACGTATCATGTTTAATTTTTCACAGTTGTTAATTATGACGTATTACATTGTATATATTTACATTGTATATATTTATATTTTTTCAGTTGAGATCTTTACAGAAGACGGGTCGGTCTTTTACAGCTAGACATAAGGTGTTGTTGGAAGATCTGTATAAGTTATCAATCAGTCGATACAGTGAGGTAGGTACTTGCTTAAGTATTATTTTATTTATTTTTGTACTCTAAAGTTCAGTTACAAGTTCATGGATATTTCTGACATGTTTTATATGTATAGGTATCTTTTTTTTGTACATTGTTTGAATGTTTTATCCATACCTGTTTAAAAGTTACATTGTACTAGGATTTATGTATCCCCTCCACTGGTTGGGGAGACATTCTGATGTTTTGATGTTTGGATGTCACAAAGTTTGGCTTCATTTGTTCTCCTAAACTAATGGTTGGATTTCAATGAAACTTCACATAAGCTATTGGTTCCAAGCCTTGTTGAGCATATTGTCAATATATATATTTATATATATTATTATATATTCATAAGACTTAAGTGTTAACTAAAGGTAATGAACAAAACCAAGTGCTTTTTAGAACATCTGCTGGTACATGAGTGAGGAAGTACACCATAAACGTCCAAGAGTTTATGAACATGGGGTGTTGTCAGAAATGTGTAGCAGAAGTTAATAGGGTCAAAGCTATGCGTAATTATTAAACCAAATCAAATATCATTTACCAGGGGTTCCATTTGCCCCTTGAGTTGACCCTTGGATTTTCCAAAAGGCCACATTTTGACCCTTAGGATTCCGGTTGAAGGGTCAAATTTTCTCTTAATTAAATGGTAAAATCCAGTAAAAAATTATCAAAATGACCCTTGTGATACGGTACCTACTGAAGCTCCTGATTTACTGTTTTTGTCAATATTTTCTTCCACATATGATTAGTTCTGTATAACCAATATGCATCAGATTGAAGACTTAACGTCAGCCTCAGGTACATGTAGGATACTAAAGTCTTCTAACAAAACCCCAGGCATTGCAGATATTGCCAATTGTACACCAAGGCCTTATAAGCAAAAATTGGACAAAGTAATTTTAAAAAAAAATCCTGATATGTGTGTCATAATATTATGTCACATTAACTAGGGGTATTAGGGGGATATACGTTTTTTCCAGCAACAAGCTCTAGTATTATAATTTTGTTCATTTCTGAGAGAGATAATTATAGTGAACCTCAATTCTAGAGACATTGAGACAATTATAGGAATTCAGTTCATGAAATACATGTATATATTATCTGTTTATTAAACCATTACATATTTATTACAGATAAGAAAGAAAGCTCAGTCAGTACTATTCCAGTATTTCCATAGTTACCCATACTCGTATAGGTTTTTAGTAGATCCACTTGTTGAGAAGATAAAGAGCCCTGATACTCCAGAACATGAATTTCAGGTAACTTGTTTGTTACAATCACAGACCAAGTATAGCTGTGTTAGATGAGTGTTGTTATATTTCACTTGCTTGTCTGATGTATATCAATTTATTTAAACTTGATTGTGATGAATGCATTATGCTCATATGAACCACTCCTGCTTCTGTGTCGAGGTCTTGCATGGGTTTGAACACACATTATTCAGATTGAGTGGCTGGCACTGTATCCATCAAACTACCATTCCGCACTTTAATTTAATGTAGATTCCTGGAAATGGAAGCTTTGTTTAGTTAAGTTGGTTTTAAATAGTAACTGGATAATCTTCCATCTCAATTAATAAATGTTTAATTTGTCACTTTACGACTCCACTTGGGTGGGCATATAGGTTTGCTCTTATCCAACCGTACATCCCATAGTATTGCAGTCAGTGGTGCAAATAGACCCATACTTTATGTACATTAACGTCAAGCTTGACAAGGTTTAGTTTGTATCATCACTCAGTAAGAGCAAAGTTATGGACACATGCTCATGCTTCAAGACAAAGATGGAAAGTAGGGGCACCTGTATTCTATGGACACTTTGAGTTTATACTGATTCTTCCATCAAGTCATTGAGCAAAGCGTTACTTCTGGTTGTAACGATAGGAGTAACTTGCTATTGTATCTATAGTGTCTGAGTCATGACAGATGCTAGACAGAACATTCATACACACAGGATGTTTAATACTGTGATGTTTCATGGTCCATGTGTGCTTCGGTCCATTGAATACAATTACATATGTCTTGGTATGTAAGGCTGTCTTTAAATTGTGTTTGTTTACTGTGGCATTACCCACAATTTTATGAGGTGGTCTAGTAGGTTAATTGTTTTAAGGAGTTTAGGGCACAGAACTCTTGTCATAAAAAAAGAGTCAGGGCTGATTTCAGTGTCCGGGGTGGGTACTGTGTCTGGGGTGGGTACTGTGTCTGGGGTGGGTACTGTGTCTGGGGTGGGTACTGTGTACATTTTTATAATGATTGTCTATTTATCTATTATCTGTTATTGTTTTAAAGATAATCAGTTCAATATTGCATTATTTATATTGTAGGGTGCGTTATATATTGTCTTAGGGAACAGTAAACGTAATATGGCTACCAAGCGCAGTTTCGAAATTGTCAGCAAAGTATGGCCAGCCATCACGCAAGCTCAGCATTCTGAAAAACCTTCCATTCTCAATCTTATCGATCAGATTGTTACCAAGACAGTGAAACATGTGGAAAGCACTGCAATCAAAATTGAGGTTTGTTTATTTTTTGTTATTTTAAAGATGTATCTGGCTCATCTGAACATAAAATGAATGGCTTCATCCAGTATTGGTGTTACATTGTCTAAAACATCTCTAATAAGAACCATTGCAATGTATAACCGATAGAAAATATATTCTTTGGCATATTACTAACAGACAAAGCTTGTAAAATAGCCTGATTGTTAAAAAAACTTTTTTTAATTTTATGATGTACAAACATCTTTCTTCAACAAATACGGATCCATGCACTATGAGTTCATTCTTTGTTAATGCATGTTTATTGACGTTTCAACTATTTTCATGTTTGTTTAGGTATTATTAAACAAATTAACAAAAAATGAGCATAGTATTACTTTAATATGAACTATACCATGTACATCCTTAATGTTACTATTATCAGATAGTAAATGTCTGGTGAATATGATGGTTAATAAATGTTTTTGTCTTGTTTAGGCAAGTCAAGCATGTCTTGATGCAGCTAGTAAACTATTTGAATGCCAGACACCACTGCCATCTCAGGGTTCATGTTCATCATCTGAACTACAGGCAGCTATAGAATACGAATCAAGTAGAAACAACAATAGCCTAAAGTATGTATTAGTAATAGTGCGAGTTTATTACATAATTCTTGTAACTGCTAGTCTAACGACACTGAGCTACAATAGTTTGCAGTTAGTGCAGTTGCCTGTTTGTTATCAAATCAATAAATTAGAAAATCCTCTCCTAATTGTCAAAATGGCTACTTTCATTTTAAATTTAATAGGCTACTTTCGTTTTGGAAACGTGTAAATATCAGATGAACAGATAGTCTTTTTGTGAAATGAAATGCAATTTTGTTTGTTTGAAATATCCATGTAGCCATCTCCAGAAGAGAAAAAATATTCCATGCGGCTTCAAAAGAAAAAATACTGAACAAACTTTCTCATTGATAATTCTGAACCTAATATTTATTAAATTATTTCACTGGATAAGTATTTCACCATCAAGTGATGAATGGTGCTGATGTAGGGACTAGGACCCGCAACTTGCTGGATCAACACGTTGCTCAGTTTCCCTGTATACCCAAACAATGAGCTCTATGATGTCTATATTTCAGATTATACACAGATTTAGTGACAAATCTAGTGAATTTAGTGAAGAATGGAACATTGTAAGTATTCATATTTCTGTTGTGACTAAATTGTTAAATTCTTGTAATACAGTGTATTCCCTGGACTTCTAAAATTGAGGGTCATTGCAATCTCGCTGTAAGGTAAACAACCTGAGGTGATTTCAATCTTCAAGAAATTGCATCCACATGGGATCATTTCTCAGAAAAATGCGACAATGACACAAGATTTGTGTGTCAGGGAAAACACTGTAATGCATATAAAGTCCTGTGTTCATTTGACTTTACTATGCACTCAGAACTAAGAATTCACTCTGCTGAGTTTAGAGATTTGAGTGTGCAAAGAGGATTACATTGTTTACTCCCCCAGCTGGAGGGGGGGGCTAGAATTCCCCAGCTGTCGCACTACAGAGGGGTACAACTCCCCCACTGTGCCTGCATTCCATGTAATACGCCTTTCACAGTACAACAATTTCTTGTCGACTGTGTTGACCTTTCAAGCAATTTTTCAATACCACTGACATAAAAAGTCTATATGAAACAATACAAGTTGGAAAAATTATGAGTTATATCAAAGAGATTGGCTTGTACAACAAGCTATGATCCTTTTTAACTCACACCTACATACTTTACAAATAGATACTTTCCAGTACACTCTTTTTTACCTTTCAAAACTCAAGGCCTTAAGGCCAATATAATGTTTCAATACCACTCACATTAAAAGTCCCTTTTAGACTATACAAGTTGGAAAAAATATAAGCTACATCAAAGAGATTGGCTTTTACAACAAGTTATGATATTTTTTAATCTATATTTACATATATTACATTTACCGGTGAAGGAGGATTGCCTCGCTCACCCTGGTACATAAAATATATTCGTACCCTAATGATCCCAATTTTTAGCCACTATATTTACACCAATTTAACATATACAAGTATATCACGTAGCCTTTTTTAGTTTCACATATTTTTTACATTCCTTGCGCGCTAAATGACCAAAGCTGTCGATGCGCCGTAAAACAACATATAACTAACTATTACATTGTTTACTGAGTGTTGAGTATTCTTTGTGATAAAACCTGAGATTTTTAGCGTATGTATTGATTATTAAACATTATACTCCTCTTTCAGTACTTAGCCTCAATTTTTAAATAATACTTTTTAATAGAGGTCAATTAAGAAATATGCTAACCAGAAAAATTAGATATAAACTCAGAAACAAGATGTTCTTTATTGATACATATCGTTTGTTGGACTAAATATTTTAACTGAATGTTCTATTTTAAGACGTTGGAAATTCTGCCAGATAGGCCTTGAGTTGCTTTTGTTGTTGGTACGACATGATACTCCGTTACCTACTTGTGCTGTGGAAATGTTTACCACAAAATGTGTGGACGACTCTCTGTATATCAGAAAGGTATGTTAACATACTGTAAAACCTCAATAAGATGACCAACCTTGGAAACCTTGAAAACTGGTCTTCTTATTGAGGTGGTCTGAATATTGAGGTTGAATAAAGAGCAAAACAGTAAAAGTGGACTTAAAAAAGTGTGTTCTTAATATTGAGGTGGTCTTTAAGTGAGGTTTTACTGTATGAGCAACTAGATATCCGAATTACGTATTGACTTAATTGTTTATAGAATTTATATTTCCTTGCACAGTTAAGGACTAGTAGATTGTACAATTACCTTACAAATGTACAGAATTGCAATGCAAAATTTAAAAAAAATCATTTTTTTATGGTTCGACCCAAGTTGATACCACCAATGAATTGTATGGACTATTTCTCAGTAACTATATGTCAGGATACTTTTAGACTTCACACAAATATTCATCATCATATACTGACCTTGTTACTCTAACTTGCATTTGAAAATTAAAATATGTTCCTTTCTACTTAAGGTTACTTAGCAGCTACTAGACATATGCCTTAAACTCCCAAATTAACAACATTTTAAAATCATAATTTAAGACATGTGATAGTATGATTGGCATTTTGTTGAAATGTTTTTATTAAAAAGGGCTTGTGAATGTTTGATTTTTTCAGATTGGTTTGACTGGTTTGATCGCTATACAGAAGCAACTTAAAAGGCCACACAAGAAAATTACAGTAGATCCATTAAAACAAAAAACAGGAGTTACTTCCCTTGTCCCTATCAAAGGGGAACAAATCTGTCCTGGTGACCGAGTCGACAACAGCTGGCATAGATATAACTCTTCCATGATTCCAGATACACAAGAGAAATGGGAGAGTCTAGTCGTGATTGAGAAAACTCACTGGGGCTACTATTGCTGGCCTAAGTAAGTCCATAGTTGAGCTTCATTTAAGTGATATATGTGTTGTAAACTATTTTCAGCCAGGAATTCTGTATGAAATATATTGTCATCATTATATTTTGTAAATGTCTAACTTCTTTTTTACTGCTATTTTGTTTTATAGTTTACCTTTTTCTGAAGTTCTGACCTGTTTTCTCAACTATGATATTGACTATAGTGTTTGGGCAAGCTTGAAAATACTAAGAATTAAGTATGAAAAAAATGTAAATGTATACAGATTTGTACATTTACACATATTCAGGGGTTCCATTCGACCGTGGAGTTGACCCTTTGACCCCTATGATTTCCAAACAAAGTGTGCTAAAGTGTCACTTTTTCTCTAAATTAAAGGTACTTAATATGGTAAAATCCTGTAAAAAATGATCAAAATGGCCCTTGAGATTCATCACCTAGTGCAACCTCTGCATATTTATGTATACATGTGTACAACACAACCCCTCCAGAGACATACCCTCAAGGGTGAACATTTCAGTTGTCGGTGAGAATGTGTTGCTCTGGGGATATTGCTCTATACAATTTCATGCTACAGATAGCAATCCTTTTGTTCTATTGCTGGATTTGTGATGATATTATTAAACTTTTTACAGAGAATTGGAGACGTATGCTCCGTATTCAGAGCAACCAAAGCTGGACAGAAGTCAAAAAGAATTGTCAGAAAGTGAAAAAATCATTCATGATGCCTTCATGGACTCGACATTTGTGGATAAACTTGTTGGTTTTCTGTCCTTAGAAGAAAACAAAAATAAAGACAAGTTCAGTCAAAAGAAAATGACTCTTTTTAAGGTAGTACTGTCATTCTTTTTGGTGTGTTCATTGAGCAGCTTGTATGGAATCTATCCATCCTACTTCTATTCATATATCAGTCAAATATCATAATGCTGGTCTACCTTAGCTTTATCATGGTAATGCAAGATTGTATGGTGAATGTCGTACTATTCTTGACCTCATTTTGTAGCTGCGATATCAAGTGTGAGCAACTGCTTTGAACAATGTTTTACATGAATATTGTTTAACATGAATATTGTTTTACATGAATATTGAAGTTAATATAATTATGTATTATTAAATAAATGACTGTCCATGTAATTGGGATTTAAATCCTTAATTTCAATGATGAACTTTAATTTTGCATACTACATGTATACATATATACTATATATATATCCATTGTTTAACCACAATTTATTTGAGTCAAATTCTGTCTTTGTCAGAAATTATGCCTGAATGAGGCTCTAAAAAAGATCTGTTTCCTATAGTCCAATGGACCCTGATATTTATGTTCTGATCTAAAAAAATATATGAATATTAGCTGTTGATGTGCTGTAAAATAACTCATTTGTTCTTTCTTGACTGTTAAATGCTTACTAAATGATGTAAACCTTCAATGTGCCAAGAAACAAGATGCATTCGTGTCAACTGTCAATGTGTCATGAAACATAATTCATTCTTTCATGCAGGCTTTATACTGTTTGTTCTATCTCTGTACAGGGTTTGGGTAGAAACTTTGGAATGTGTGTATTCAATAACCTGAAACCTCACATTGAGAGGCTCATCAGTGATACAAGCCACGATAAACATGATTCCAGTCAACGTTGTGCCATGGAAATACTTGGTGGTGCATTGAGAGGCTCAAAGCATTGGCCCTATCAAGAGGTAAGTCCTTGTCTTAATTTAATTTTCATATTTTGATGCCTCTGCGTTGATATGACATGCAAAGATTGATCATATAAAGCATTGACATTACGCAGGAAATGGCTATTATACAGATAATGGTCGAAGTGGTGAGAATCACCTTATTTCAGCTAATTGTCTCATTCTTTTAGTTTAAACGTATTTATTTTAGATCGATTGTTAAACAAGTTCTTGCACCTTATTCTAGTTATTCTTGATGACTGCTTCCTGGCTACAAACCAGTACTCGCGCCAAATTGAGGGATTTTGAAGTTCATGATCAAACCCCGCTCATCGCAGGGCTCGAACTCACGACCTTCGGATCAGGAGTCGGGCGCTCAACCTCTGCACCTCCATATATCTTTTTTGGGGGGCAGCATTTATGAAATTTATGATGTCCGATTTGGTCACAATGTGCAAAAATGGTAATTTTTTTTAGGGAGCTATGAATTTCCTCTATTTGTGCAAACATAATTGCTTTGGCCAAGTCTGGATTTAAGGTTCAGTGATATTTGGCATCAGTTGTTTTTTTGCTGTTTGCATCATGACTTATTTAAAGCCTGATTGTGATTGAAAGCATTTTCTTTCTTTAGTTACTGACAAGTCCATTTCATGGAAAAGCCAGTATTGGTGTCCTATGAAGAAGTGTGGACATGACCTATGTGGTGATTGAACCCAATAAATCAAGGTGCAGCACCTGATGCCTTATCAATTACACTACCACTCCCTGTACTGTAGCTTTAATGGTATATATGTATGTTATATTTGATGCTTGTAGACAAAGTCATTGTGGGAATGGGCATTACCATTGTTGAAGACTGCCTTGAATAACTTAACAGTATCAACCTTGTCAGACTGGTCGACTTTCTTCTCCCTGGTGTCTGTAAGTAATTTTCAATTGGTGTTGTTCCAAATGCAATAGCTTGCCCAGTTAGCTCAGTTGGTAGAGCCCTGGAGTGTCACCCGGGAGGTACGGATTCGATTCCCGGGCTTGACTGGTCAAGTCATTTGTCTTCCACCTCTTATTCATGTGGAGAAGTTGTAAGCTGCTTGCTGGAGGGCAAGTTAGCACTGGATGATAATTAATTCCAGGAAAACTGGTTAAGTGACAACTGACCAACATATACTGACCACTGTTTATGTTGTTAAAACCAATAAAATATCATCAATACGAATGTAATAATCACATTATCCTACTGGTGTCTCTGTTACAAGTTACATGTATAAGGATTAAATAATTTGATTTTCTAGCTATGAACTGTACTATTTATTCATACTACATCTATCAGACAAATTATTATCCATATCAGACATATTGTGTTTCACACACATTTTCAGAATTTATGTTTTATTATCCCCCGCCATTCGAACAATGGTAAAGGGGCATATAGTGTTACCCTTGTCCGTCCATGCAAATATTGGTTTCCGAGCAATAACTCTTGAAAGGATGGAAAGATTCGATTCATATTGAGCACATACTTATATATGATAATAAAATACAGGTCAAGTTCTATATCAGTTACAATTCACCAATTTTTGGAGGAGTTATGGCCCTTTTTCAACATAAACAATTTGTTTCCTATCAATAACTATTGAAATGGTGGTAGGATTCAGTTCATATACAGGTCAAGTTCGATCCTTAATCCTTAGAGGGGCAAAACATTGATTGATGCATTATATTGACTGTTTCTTGATAGTTCTTATTTCAATTATACCCATTGACTATCGTCCGGTCACAGGTGATGGAACAAAAATGTGACAGTGTCAGTGGTTTATGTAAGGTGTTTTGTTGTTTTAGGAAAGTCGTGATCCACGTAAGATTTACTGGTTGTTTGAATTTTTGATGGATAATCCATTGAATGGAGAAGGTGGATCATTTGGAGATGCAGGGTATGTATATTATTTCCAGTTAAAACTATTATGATTCCAATGAGTGTGTTCAAAAAGTTATGGTTCTTAATGTGGTTGTTTCATTTGTTGATACATAGTATTTCCTTTCCAATTTATGTTCATTAAGCCATTCTAAAAGATTGTTTGCAGTAATCTGACAGACCCATCTAAAAGACTGCTGGACTCAAAACAATTTGCTCTTCCATACACAATTTTTGTGCCAATTTCTTGTTTTGTTACAAGTGTATACAGACAAAATCTATAACCATCTACTAACCTATCCCAAATATTGTGCGTTTATGTATGGTAAACAAACAATATTTAAGAACTTTAAATCTCTTTATGAGGCTACCTGATAAATAGAATGTAGCATTTTGTGATTTTATTTTATTGAAATTTCTTAATTGGAAAATGAAAATGAAACAAAAGGTGTGGAAATCCAGCATTATACCGTTGTGGCAAGTTGTTTAATACATTCAATAACAACAGTGAAATGTGTTATAGATTCTTTACTTCAATACCTATGGATTTTCTATTAAAAGTGTACAGTATAATAAAATTATTGCTCGAAATGTATTTCAACTGACATTTTTCTTTCACATATATTCTAGTCGTCTTGTGATGGTACAGAATGCATTGTTACAACAAGAATGGAGGGTCGGTGATCTACATGATCGACTCGTCAAATATTTAACTCCACATTTAGCTCATATGTACAAAAACGTTCGTGACAGAATGGGCAGGTAAACACTGAATCTTGTCTGTATTATAACTCGCCCATGCTGAGGACTTTGGTTACTTTTTGTTTATTTCTCTTTGAAAACCTTAAAGTTTTATCCGTAAGTACCTAGGATCACAACAGAATTTAAGATTGTACTCAAATCAAGCTTAACTTTTATTTTTAATTACTGACTATAAAAAAGTTTACTGCATTGACAATTTGGAATGTCTTAACAGCCTTGATTTAGATATCAGTGAACATCTTTAAAATTTCCTTTCTTATCATAATTGACACCATAACTTTAGGAAATCCAATATTGCGGAACTTGAATAACTGAGATTGAACTTGCCTTGATTTTTATGTACATTTATGAGATGGAAAATGTGAGTTTAATATATTGTCTGGAAATCTATTGTAAGGTCTTTATAAATTAATGTTATACATTCAATAAATAGAAACTTCGACAACGCTTTCTAAATTTGAAGAACTATTTTGAAGTTGAGTTTGAGCAGAAACTTACGTTCTTTTGTGAACCTGGGGCCTGCCTGAACAAGAAATTTATATATGGACATGGATGTTTTCCTATTTTTAATGCTTTGAAATGTTTTGAACTGGTTTTCAATTCCACACTTAATGTTCCAAACATTGAGGACATGCTTGGAGAGAGACTTCTTCTCTTTGGACAATTGTCCTCTTCCCAATTGAATGGAAATTGAAACATATGTTTTCTCTGATAAAGTATTTCAAAGGTTTTCTAATTATTATTTCATTGCAGTCCTTTTGGATTTTAATAAGACCAAATGATGAGCACTAAATTAATGAATACTGCAGTAATGAATGTAGCTATAAAAAGTAACAAAGTTATTGTTCTTTCGTTCCAGTTTGTTGTCCGATGTGTTTATATTGGACTACCAGATGTTCCCATGTTCTATGACTGCCTCTCCACATAGGAAAGATTTTATACAATATGTATATCCAAAACTTGACAGACTCAAAGATATCATCATAGAGGAAGCTCAACATCAAAATGGAGGTAAATGGTTACAGATTACTTCTTTGTATAAAAAGGCTTCAATATAAAACAATAAGTGATCGCTTTCTGTGAGTGTAAATCCAATTTGCTAGGGAGATAACAACTGTTAGCAAACAGAACTATACACCAGAGAGGGAGATAACAACTGTTAGCAAACAGAACAATACACCAGAGTAGTTACATTTATTTTTAAATAGAATTGATTCTTGCAAAGAGCATCATTAAATTCTAGTGAGGAAGTAAATTATCTAAAATTAACTGATGCATTGTGACAGATAATTGGTAGTCAAATATTTTTTAACTTCGTTTTCGGCGCTGCCGTACTTGCATGGTTTTGCTTTTTGCATATCATTGTTGTGTAATCCAATAAAATATTACGTTAACCACTAAGCCAACTTATCTTCAACTGAGCAATGTTTGTAAACCTTGACATGGATTGGTTAACCTTTCGATAAGGGGTACGTTATCTTACCGAAATCCACTGAATTTACCTAAATCCATTTTGGATCTGGAGTGACCAGCAATCGTAACATCTGGACAATTTCTTATCTTAACCTTCAAATTGTGCCGACTATACTTTTTTCAAGATATTTCTTGTATGCATTTTCTGTTCAATGAAACTTTTTAAAATTTACTTCATTTTCAAGATGTTAGTGCTGTGTTTAAAACTTCTGCTGAGAATAGTAACCCACCCTGTTGGTGCAGTTGGTAGAGCAAGAACTATGTTCTCAGTAACATTTGGCTGAAAATAATATCCAAAGTCATTTGTTTTCCATCTCTGATTCAAGCAGGATAGTTGTCAGTTGTAGAGGAACAGTTCAGTACTGGTTGGTAACTTGGGCGCTTGGTCAGCTGACTTCTGCGCTTAACTGAAATACTGTTGCAAATAGCAAAAACTCTTATGTCAGCCTCTGAGAATAGTATGTCATATGTTGATTTTACTGGACATTTGAACTTGAACTTTTGCATACATTTTAGGTTCTGCAGATTCGAATTCCAGTGAGAAACTAGAGTCTGGTGTAGAAAAATTGGATATCCAGAATAATGAGGAAGAAAGTGAAGAGAGAAAGGAACTTGTTCGTCTCTGCAAAACTGGTATGATATCTATATTTGTTACAATAGGATTATTATTACATAATTAACATTCTGTGAAGGGAAGTATGTTTATGATAAAAATAACTGCATCCAAGCTTAACTGTAATTTGTTTACTTGTTTTAACAAATAACACATTGTATAGTAACTGCCATTTTCTTGCTTAAGATCTTCTGTGAAGTCATACTGTTTATTTCCTTGAGGTTATGTTATTATATCTGTATCTGTATTGGGTAAAATCCTGAAAACAGTTAAGTATATTTATGTATTTCAGTGATGAAGTGTTTAACCAGTTGTATCAGTAGAACATTTAACTCTGCACCTGCTGACTTGTTTCAGTTACTGCCAATTGTAAGTATTGATACTGATTCATTTAGGGTCAAATAGAGATAAAAGCTTAAGTCTCAAACTGTAATTTGAGTCTGAAGTCTGAAATGTTTTAAGTGAATACAGGCCCTGGTCATTTCACTTGACCACCACCTCTGATTTATTTGTGGTATATGTCAGCTACTTTGTACAGGTTGATAATTAGTTCCAGGAAAACTGGTTAGGTCAACTGACCACATGTATGATTGAAAAAAAAATCTTAAAAAACAAACGATGTAAAACCTAATAAAAACACCATTACACCAAATTTCAAAGCTCATACAGATTAATTGTTTCAAATAGTATTAAGTTTGATTTTAAATCTGGCAAAAAATGTGTTGTTTATACCACAACAAGGTTAAGTTAGAAAATTCAACCACAGAAACATGTTTTATGAGAGAATTTCATTTCACATTTTTCAGTTGTAAAAGCATGCTCAAAAAATGGATGTGTCAACGTCATAATGCTACAGTCTTCATTTTAATAAGACTTTATGGTTTAGGCCATATTACAATGTAGTGTCGTGAAACTATGCCAAGATTAGTTTTATTTTTGTATATTACAGATGTGTACTATAGAAAGTGAAGCTAAAGATGAGGAACTGAGCAATGATTGTAAGGTAGCTCTTGCTAGCTTGTCTCAGGCACTTCTACAACCAGATGTCATACATGATGTTTTTCATGCTATCAAAACTGTAAGTTTATACCATATATAGTATCAACAAATTTCCATTTTGTATGAATAGTGTACAAATATTCTTGATAAAACAGAGGGAATTGAAAATTAATTGACATGCAGGCTGTCAAGTGGGACCTACTTTTCCTACATTCCCTACTTTTCCTACATTCCCTACTTTATCCTACATTCCCTACTTTTCCTACATTCCCTACTTTTCCTACATTCCCTACTTTATCCTACATTCCCTACTTTTCCTACATTCCCTACTTTTCCTACATTCCCTACTTTATCCTACTTTTTTACTCACCCCCTACTTTTTCCCTACTTTTTCTTGAAAGAGCCCTACTAACCCTACTTTTTCAAATATGAGGCTTAACTCAAAATATTTATTTCACCTGCATTAAGCACAGAGGTCCAATCATGGAGAATGTACAGTGCTGTGAATTTTTACTGTTTTTGATATTCCAAAAGTAAGGAATCATCCCTTCTATTCCTACTTTGGGCAAAACAATCCCTTATTTTGCCCTAATTTTAAAAAAATAGCCTTACTTTATCCCTACTTTTTGAAAAGAGGTGAGTTGACAGCCTGGACTTATTTCTTTGTACATGAATGATGTTTCTCAGAGTTTAGTGAACTCTAAATACTTGTAGTGATAGAAGGAAAACTACATTTTGCATACCTTTTCGAACATGTTGAGTAGACAGCCTGGTTGTACATACAATGTATATATAATTGTCATTATTTCAGGTTACGGGTCTAGCATCATGGCATGCTCGCTCTGCCATATTAAGTTACATACAAGTAATGGTGTTCTGCAACTTTTTCACCATGCTGGAACCAGAAGTGAAGACACATATTAAAGAGACTGTGATGCATTTAATGTGTGATGATAAACTAGAGGTACGTGATAAGTGAAAATTTGTGATGTTTGGTGACCTGTCCTGCATTCAGTTATGGCTATCAATTGCAAACGTTACCAATTGTATGTTTTGTATCCCTGACCCATCGTATCACATTGACTGCACACGGGGAACCAAATTGCAAACGTTACGAAACGTTTACTGCAATCGCCTTTACTGAATGCAGGGCTGGTGCAAGGGAACATTTTTAATGTTGTTTTTTAGCCTTTATGTTCGGTTAAATGTACCAAATTTGTGTTAGTTGTTTATTGTCAAACTTGATCCATGGGTTAATGATTTATTTCATTACTGTAAAAAAGATTGGCATTAAAACCAGTGTTGAATATTTCTGCTTACCTGAACAGCTGATATGAACGTTGTGAAAAGAATTTTACAATCTTTTTGCTGGAAGGAATCACCAGAATTGGAACTCGTTCAAATGCTGTCCACAAAATTCCATAGTAAATAGTTTGGCTTGTCAGGAGCCAACAATCGTACAAAACAATCTACCTGGCAAAGCAGGGGAGTGAACTCATGACCATAATCAATAGTATTGGCAACAAAACCATACATTAAATCAGGAAGCAGTCATTGAGAGTGATTGATATAAGTTTTAAATTTGCTTCACAATTTATGTTCAGAAAATAAGTTTCAAGATATGTGTGTGCTTATGATTATTCTAGGTACGAGAGATGGCAGCTGTTACTTTAAGTGGATTACTGCAGTGTGGTTATCTTAACATGGACCAAGAACTTCTGGTAACTTACCAAATAAATTTAAAATCATTACTTTTCTGTTGCAGTTCTCTGCTGTATTTAATTATTTTAGTTTTATCTACATGTATAGACGTTAGGGTATCATTAATGATAGTTATTTGTAATACAACATTTCAGCTTGGTTTCCTTAATATTAAAGAAATTTACTCCATGGAGTTTGTGTGGAAGCCAGTGAATATTACAGTATTCTGACTGATTTAGGATTTAACAAATTTCATATAAACTTGCCATGAAAAAGTGATCCAATATCTTCCTTGTTAAATTGTAGTTTGAGAGACATTAACTTCCTTGTTAAAATCTATTTGAGAGACATTATCTCCCTTGTTGAATATGTTTGAGAGACATTATCTCCCTTGTTGAATATGTTTGAGAGACATTATCTCCCTTGTTGAATATGTTTGAGAGACATTATCTTCCATGTTAAAATATATTTGAGAGTCATTATCTCCCTTATTAAATATGTTTGAGAGACATTATCTCCCTTCTTAAAATGTAGTTTCAGAAACATTATCTTACTTGTTAAAATCCTATTAGAGACATTATCTCCCATGGTAAATCTATTTGAGAGAAATCATCTCCCTTGTTGAAATGCATTTTGATAGATGTGATGTGCTTTTTATCAATTATAGAGTCATTTTGAGAGACAGAGTAGCACAAAGATAAGTAAACGTGCGAAGTCAGAAACCATACCAGTAGAGAAATTATTACAGAGACATGCTGGTGTACTTGGTTTAAGTGCATATGTTCAAGCGTATCCGTATGATGTACCAGAGTTTATGCCACAAATATTGATGGACCTCAGTGTCCATGTGAATGATCCGCAACCAATTCAGGTATGCAAGTCCTATCAATGAGGTTTTAAATCATACAAAAACTGCCATGACAAAACCTGTATTAGGCCTAAATAAAAAATATGTATGTTTCAGATTTCATGCCCCAAAAAAATTGAGATTTTTTTATTTTCAAATGAAGCAAATTAAACTGAGATTTAAATGAATTAATGTTAAAAGACAAATCCCCTTTGACGTCACAAACCAAGCGCTTTGTCCAAAGATGTTTTGGAGGCTTAATTGTGACTTATAGAATTAACCTAACGAGGAAATATTTATAGTATTGGGTCATTTTCTTTTCATTTGAAGAGCAGGAGCTTTTTGAAGAAGTATGTAGTTTCTGACACGATGTCATCATTTTGTAGCTTACTTTTGCATCTTGTTCTTAATATTGGAATTTGCTATAAACTGAAAAGAAGACGTCTGATTTTAATATTCTTGGTATTAAATAAAAGTTGAAAAATGCACTGGTTAGAAAATGTAAAAGATCTGAAAATGGACATTGTCGTCGCTAATACAGGTTTTGATGTGGCACAGCTCGCAGTCATTTTAGACTAGACCCCTTTGGGAACATAAATGTATTAGTCAGGTTTTATTGCGCTTACAACAGAGGTTTTCAGTTTGTTTTATATGCAAAAAGTACTGTTTGGATACGTCAGTGTGGATTTTTACAATTCAGTTTTAGGATATTTTGTAAAAATTAACGTGATCTTTATTCATGAATATATTACACGGCTATAATGCAGAATATATCAATGTCAGTGAGCAACTCCGCTATAACGCAGAATAAAACAATGTCAGTGAGGGTCACTTTCATGATATGTATACATTATAGTTATAGTGATATTCTTAACATGCTTGAAATCAATTTTTTTTGCTATCTTTGTGAGAAGCCTTACTTCAAATTTTGCGCCCTGTGACACAGGACCATAGTACCAAACATTGCAGTCACTCAGGTGAGTGATTCAGGGCCATTATGGCCCTCTTGTTATGGTTTTAAGAAAACGTACTGAATAAATGTAGTAATCCACGGCCTCATATGTACAACTTATACTCACAGCTTATGTGTACCTTTTCAGATGACTGTGAAGAAAACATTATCCAACTTCAGACGTACACATCATGATAATTGGCATGATCATAAACTCATGTTTACAGATGATCAGCTAGGTATCCTAACAGATCTGCTTGTTTCCCCCAACTATTATGCTTGAGTGATTTATTCTGTTGGTAAGTATATTCTTTTGATTTAATTCAGTACTTCAGACTTATTTATTTATTTCACATTGATCGTGAAACAAGTTCTTAGAACTTTTCTTTCTTAATGACTGCTTCCTGGCTACTAACCAGTACTTGCGCCAGATTTGAGGATTTTGAAGTTTGTGATCAAACCCCGCTCATTGCTGGGCTTGAACTCATTCCCTTCAGGTAGGAGTCAGGCGCTCATCCACTGCACCTCATTCAGTACTTTATATTGCTCATTCATTGAAGAGTAATATAAACTTAACCCACCAATGAGAACATTTGCAATTATGAACATACACATTAAATTGGTGCCAATTTGACAATACTGTATAAGGTCGGAATGTGGAAATTTTTGTGAATTTCACAAATTCAAGGAGCTTGTGAAAAAAAATTCAACAGCATAATTTCTCTCGTCAGTAGGAGTACAGTTTTATATACTTCTCTCTTATCCAATAAAAATGCTCATTTCTGCTAGTGAAACATCTGAAATCATTGATTCAAGAACTTTCTGACCTCCAAATATATGCCCTTGTACAGTATGTGTCTGTCATAAATGTGTTCACAGCAAGGTGTTTACAAAACTTTTGACAATTGATTTGTGGTGCCTGCCAAATATCTACATTGTGATGATCACTTTTTTGGAATCAAATTAGGTGTATAGATAGCATTTTGGACATCTAAGTAGCTGTTGAATTAGGAAATAGCAGACTGGCTTATTATAGGAGCTTGTGACCATCAAATTATGTAAGGAAGTGTTTGGTTCCTTAAAATAATGCCAGCAATTTAGAGAGGATTTTATTGTAAGAGGGTTTGTTAAGCTGGGTTTTACTGTATATGATGCACTTATCAATATTTTGCCCCAGGGGGAGCTTTGGGTTGGCCCAGGGGAATTAGACAATTTGTCTTTTTTGGGGTCTTATTCCCCAACTTATAACCAAGCATTTTGTCTTAAGTCCCCACAGTAAATTTGTAATTCCCCACTCCCAGGATCTATCAAATATCTGACCCACGTCTATTTTCCAGGACCCAGGATCATTCGGCGTCTCAAATTCCCACCTGTTTGGAATCATCCTCTAACTCAAGTCCCCATCTGTGTATCCCTGCTGCCCCCCCCCGGGCAAAACATTGATAAGTGCATGACACAGTTCTCTACCCAGTTGTAAATGTCCATTTTATGTATTTATTTGTATCTGTATCTTGTGTTGCTTATTTACTACAGGTTTTAGTATTAATAAAATGTTTATTAAACAACTGAGGCTCTAATTTGCATAATTTACAGCGCAGTAGATTGTCTGTAGTACCGATATATTAATGGCAAAAACTCATAGAAATAGCCTCAGCAATTAACTTGCTTGTTATTCTGCTTATCCTCTCTGATTCAACATTGATACCCATAGCTGCACAGTAGTGATTATTTTTATTAATTAATTGCCAGTTGTACTTGGGTGTTGTTTTTGTATATTTAATTAATCTTTAATTAGATAATATTGATTTACCTCTCTATTAAAGTTTTACCGTTTATTTCTGCTCATTATTTCCCCAGAGAATTGCCATGAATATCTATCAAATAGATACGCATTAATTTCTCCTTGACCTAAAAGTGAAGTATCCATATTTTACTGCTCTAGTCTTGACAATGAAATGTAATAGTAGAACAATTACAAGATTAAGTATATTAATATTTAATTAATTCCTCATGTCTGGATTTGAAACAAGCCTGTTATAAATCGTAAAAGTTATTTCTGTGTTCATGCACTCATGTTTTATTCATCTCGGGAGCCATGCTAGTATGGTATTACACTTTGTTCCCAGTCTCTGGATACTTCATCATGCGATTGTCATATCCAGAGGTCTGCTACTACTACACGCTAATATTACTTTTTATTAATTAATTTCCTTAATGAAAAATGTGTAATACATCAACGTAAAGATGCTCTATAGCTGGTTTACAACTAAGACCTTAAGGTTATTAAATTACTCTGACAGTGTAATGCTTGTGACTGATATCAATCACACTGTATTTGTCAAGTGTAGGATAAAACCCTTTGCTTACAAAACATCTTTGGTCGCAGAGTTTGCTGTTTAACACCACCCCCTTTACCAGACCGAAGATATTTTTCCTTCTTTGTTAATTGTATAATTTCCAGGCATTTTTTACCTGATTGAATGCTTTTTTATCAGATCTGTGTTGCAGTCTAACTTTTTTGCCCAACTGTGTTATCAAGTTTTCCTGAGAAGGACCAAACCCTTCCCATGAATTAAGCTGGTTTGGCAAAACCCCTACCATGAGTTAAACTGGTTGGGCAAAACCCCTCTGATGATTTTAACTGGTTGGGCAAAACCCCTACCATGAGTTAACTGGTTGGGCAAACCCCCTCCAATGAATATGTTAGAGCATATGATACCCCTCCAGTGATTTTTGGAGGGTCTTGTCTGGCTCCCACGTTTATCATATACCTGTCTATATTGACTCAATTCTGTAACTAGTGGTCAGCAGTTCTTGCGATTTCTATATTAGCCATTCAGCCATGTTGTCATGAGTTTGAGGTTTAAGACCAAGCCATTACTATAGCAGTATGTTTTATGGAACATATTCTTATTTCCAGTCAGTATCTTCCGTCCAAGTTGACTGCATAAACTTGATATGAAATATGTTGATTTTATTTGCAGTATAGAACTCGGGTGTATTTCTTTCCCAATCATTTTATGATAGAATTTAAGGAATTTCATTTTCCTTAAATCTTTGAGAGGACTGCTTTAACACAAACTGGTTACTTATACCAATTTCCCTGTGGTGCTGTAAATTACCGGAGGTGCAACTTGTAGCATATGTTCCAGAATTGTTTCCAAATTTTCATGCGATAAAATTCGTGTGATTTTGATATAAAACTGTGAGATTGTTCTAAAATGCCATGTACCGATGCAGGTTGTCTCTGTTGCTAAGGTAATTAATCTGGCATATTGTTTTATATCTCACTGTCATGGGAATGGGTAAGCGCCAGATATGATCAGATGGCTCCAAATGTGACACACATGAGCGAAAAACAGACATGAGTTAATATATAGTTAGTGATCTGGTTGAACAATGTTAATTCCCTTTATGTCTGCTTTCATTGTGTTGTATTGCATGCCTGATATGTGTTGATCATGCTTCACACCTCTGTCTTAATTGATGCAGCTATATTGATTAATTTGTAAATAATTGTTAAAGCAACTTACTCAGCAATGTTATGTAATAAGTGTGTTCTTAATTAGAGAAGGTTTTATTTTACTGCTGTTTTATTAGATATTTTTCTGATAATTCTTTATAAGCAATATATTGTTTATACTAAAAGTGCTGTATCTAGAATTCAGTGTTGTTTTAATATGCATTTAGAGTATAATAGGTTTTACGGCACAGCCATACTAACAAGGCTTTGCTATTTGCATATCAGTGTTGTGTAAACCAATCAAATCTTATGTTAATCACCAAGGCAATTTCTCTTCAACCGAACCTTGACGCGGATTGGTTAACCTTTCGATTAAGAGTACATTACCTTAACGAAATCCACTGAATATCGGTGAATTTACTGATTTTCTGGATCTGGAGTGACCAGCAATCGTAACATCTCTGCAACTTTTATGTTGCACAACAAATCTTAACCTTCAAATTGCGCTGACCATCTTTTTTCATGATATTTCTTGTTATTAGATGTTTTTCTGATCATTCTTTGAATATACAATGTAATCCAGTTTCTATAGATTTTTTATACAAATAGCACTGTACATATATCTAGAATTCAGTGTTGTTTTAATATACAGTTTGAGTATAAAATATTTGTTTCTGAATGCAGCTGTTTGTAGGTTATGGCATTTTATTGTCTTGGAGATTTTATATGTGGGATTCAAACTGACACTGTATGGTTCTCTGTACATTTATGCTACTTTGAATTTATACATAGTTCATTCTGCAAGTCAATAATTTTCACCTCCATGTTTAGTTTGCAAAGTCTTTCATTTGTATTTCAACGAAATGTACATATTTTCTGAGATAACTGATGTTTTGATTTACCATTCAGCTGAATGCTCATGAAAATTTAGTCTTAATTACAGTAATTCAGGGAAAATTCAATTCTTGATTTAATAGTTTTCTTCAGTAAAACTATGATTGTATGGGTGTAGGATAAAACCCTTTGCTTACAAAACATCTTTTGTCACAGAGTTTGCTGTTTAACACCACACCCTTTACCAGACTGAAGATATTTTTCCTTCTTTGTTAATTGTATTTTTTATTATGTGCATGCAGTTGCATAATAATCTAAAATTTGGCAACAATTTAAATTGAGCTAAATTGGTACTGTAAATGTGGATATTTTCATACTCTTAATGCTGACTGTTGTTTTATTTTCAGGAGAACTTGAGGCATTAACACATAATTGGAAGGATAAAACACCAGAATGGGACATTGTGATCAACATGATAAGTTGATATAAACTCACTCGAGACTGCTTATCAGAATATATTTGTCCTTGATTGCATTTTAATTAAGTGCTAAGTGTGTAAGTGCTACATTGTCAAACTGTTCAGAGGAAGTGTCCTAAAATCTTGTGATTTGTTATATTATGTTTATCATTATATTCTATGGGGCATATTTAAATACTGTCGGACCTCGTTCATTCGAATTCATCGGGTTTGTGAAATTTTTATTTCGAACTTTACATAGTTTCAAATAGCCCATTTCAATTCGACATCAGGACCTGATATTTATTTCGGATGATACCAAGTATTGGAATGGAAGGTTGTTGAATAAACAAGGTCCTGCTGTAGTGTAAATTTTGAAAATGCATTCTGGGTGTTTCTTTTCTAGTTGTTCTAACTGTGTCTTTGTGATATTTTGGGATATTTAATTTGTTTTACTAAACTATACAAGTACATGGTATGCTTGTTTGAAGTAGAGAGTGGGTGCTTTTGAATATTTCACTAATAAAAGTTGACCTATGATTTTTGCTTGTGTACTAACATATTGTAACTACTATTATGCTCAGATAGTCAGGGTTCAAGGTACTTTCTTGCGTCTAATGTTTGGATGAACTGTTCCATATATTTAGTAGTATGATACAAGTGAAATATGTGTATAAAATGGGCTACCAGTTTATCTTGCTTGATTTCTGTTCTTAATTGCCTATGTCTGTTCCCGACTTGATACCACTGATTGTTAACACCAATTTCCTTGATAATTGGATATTAATCATATTTTAGTACAATAGAGAATAATGAAAGTGAGATATCGGATTATTGTGGCCGTGTTTTCTGTGTATTATTTTCATCTCATGTTATGGATTTATCGCCATTCTACCATTGTTTAACAAATAGCTCAAAACATTACTGAAGATAAATAGAATTTTAAATTGAACATGATGACTCTTTTGTGATTGATTTGTTTATCGTTCTGCATCATTATACAAATGCATGTGTTGAATAACATACAAATCTTTGATCAAAGATAAGCAATGTATTAATTACATGTGATGTTTGCGTTTAGTCTACTGCTACAATTGTTCTGCCCTGTACTGTTGGTGCTTTGTGTGGTGTATATGCTGATTTACTGCGGTCGACATTAGAGACTTTACAATTGTGTTATCACTGTTTTCACTTGATTTGTTAACTTTATCGTTAATGTTATTTTATTGGTAATATTTATAATTATACCTCACATGACGTCCCGGTACAAAAGTCTGTTAGTCCAAGGGGATGTCAAGACCAAGTGGATGTTATTTTGTGAAAATATCTGACTGGATGATATGCTTTAGAATATCACTTATACTGACGAGCTTTGCAATCTGATGAGGCACTAGAACACTAGACGCTTATATAGGACTGTATATGAATGTAATTATAAGTTACTGATAAGAATTAATAATCCAGACATCATTTTTCATAAATATTTTGTTTCATTGCGTTTTAAGGAAAATTAAGCAGGTTTATAGTGGTAAATATATCAGGTTGGCGCCTCTGGTGTAATGACACAAATGACACAAACCTGCTGGGGTGATATAGGATATTGTCGACCAGGGAAAAGTGATAAACATCCTCGGCTAGTTCCTCGGGCGTAATTAATTTTCTTAAGTACGGTATGTTCAATACTGCCATGAAATGTCATGTTCAATATTTATGTAAATGTAATACTTATACAACAAAAAATGTTGATATTGATGACAAGAAATGTTGTTTACTTTCTGGTGATCTGACTGATGTTGATTTTTCTTTTCATTTACATTGTATTTTTGCTGTAAGGTCTAAGCATAGGATGGACAATGAGTGTTATATAGGGGTTGTAGACACAAGCAATAATACGATGCCACAAGATTGTCTATTGTAGTTAGACTTAATGAACTTCATGGATGTTGTCTATATGATATTGGTGGTTGAAATGGAGGCCTCTGATTGGACACATCGGTGCACATATAGACTAAATCTTGGTATCTTGTGAAATAAATAGTGTCAGAATTTGTTTTGAGATTCGTTGCAGATTAGCATTTTACGAATATTAAGAATACATTTTAGAGACAGCATATGACACCAGTATCAGACTTAGCTACTGTAGATCACTAGTTATTCAAGATTGTCTGCTAAAATGTTGTGAATTCATTTCAATACAACTTGAACAGTTCAGGTGAATAATAAGTTCAGGGTTGTTACATAATTCCTGATATATCTAAAAATATGTACATTGTAGGGCTCATTGAATTTTCTTGAAATTATTTTATATGTAAAAATTTGCGAGAAGGCTCTCGTTAAATTATAATTGATATACAGTATCCTTGTTTTGCAGATGTGTGGTATTTCATTGAACCGTTAAATGTTTTTTTTAAAGTTTTCAATTTATGCTTATTATTGACTGGGACCAATATATGTATTGGTCCCAGTTATAGATGATGAGGTCCCTTATATTTTCCTAAAGGGGATTGTTTTATTCCATTTGTGGTAACCATATGTTGCTTTCTTTTGTTGTTTTCTTATATTTTATGTATACATTAAATGATATTGCTGTCATTTCCTCTCTTTTATGTTGTACAAAATTTCAATAAAATAATTTGAGAAGATTAAATTGTTTCAGTTTTTCTTCATGTCCTTGTGCTACAACATTCTTCTTATTTCAAATTTTTCTGTTTTGGGTTTTATTACGTTTATCAACAGTATTTCAGTCATATACGGTGGTCTGTTGACCTAACCAGTACTAGCCAGCTCCTCCGCAAGCAACTGACAACTTCTCCATATAAATCAGAGTTCAGACGTGGAGGAGAAATGACTTCGGATGCCTGACTTCAGTCTAGTTGTCATGAAAGGGCATATGCTCACTCAGGTTTTCAAATTCGCAACCTCAAGATTAGCAGTTGAACACTCTACCAAATGAGCTAACTGGGCAGCGCCTTGTAATCCACACACAGTTAATTATAGTATGGGTGTTTTGTTGAACACGTAAAGTCGTAAACATTTATTTAATAAAGTACAGTCGAACCTCGTTCACTTGAATTCATTTCGAATAGTGCATAGTTTCAAATTTCCCATTTCAATTCAATGTTCCTAACAAGATACACTGGGACCTGGTATTTATTTCGGATGTCACGAAATATTCGGACAGAAGGTTGTCAAATAAACGAAGTCCAACTGTATTACAACAGTTTGGCACGAAAGTATTGTAACTGATTATTTAACAAAACTGAAGTACAATAGTTGTGTATAAAACGTTCGATACATTTCATGTGCATTTATCACATATTCCGGTATACAGTTAGTGGGGACATGATGTTGCATCACCAATTTGTCATCATTTTATTACTAACAGACTCGGCACATATGTGCCTTTGATATTTGCCTTTGGTTTAATAACACAAAACAGCACAAAGTCTGTCATTTCATACATACAATACAATACATACAAACATACATACATACAAAGACATGAAACACATAAATGTGAATAGGGCACATATCTACTTGATTTGAAGGCTATCTGAAGGAGCACGTGTATTTCTTTCAAAGAAGTCATTCTACACTCAAATACATTTCTAATTGGTCATCTGATCTCCTATGTCTGCATTTTATAATTAGGATAGAAATCTTTTCAGGTCGACGTTTTTGTACGATCAAGTGTGATTTTTGGATTTCAATGCATAATGGCATGGGTAAAAATGAAGTTAAACAAATTTAGTCAATTTATATGTCTCTGTATTTATTTTGAAAAGTATGATAATATAAAAAAGTGACCAATTAGAAAGGTAGTCGAGTGTAGTGATAAGTTCTTAAACATGAGCTTGGAGATACAATAACCGTTTTTTGTAATATTTTCAAAACTTAAATTCACACTTCGGTCATTACAAATATTAATGTGGGGAGGCGTGGCGGTCAAAGGAAGGCATAACGATAGAGGGTGGCGCACCTGACTGCTGATACCAAGGTCGTGAATCCGAGCTGTGCGAAGAGTTGGGTTTGGTAATAAACTTTATCCCTGAAGTTGATGCAAATACTGGTTAGTAACCCATGGAGCTGTCATCGAGAGTGGTTTGTATAAGATGAAAGAACTTGTTTCACTATCGTAGAAAACTAACACAAACATGAACAACCTTCATAATGATCTTACGGAAAGACAACCGTGTTGCTTCAGCCTGACTTGTTCCTTTATCGAGTGAGTGTGGCTTGTTATTCATTTCATTGTTTTGCAGATTGTTAATTGATCAGGCATATAATATTTCAACATGTTAAATTAAATAAGAATGTTTATTATTATCTGCGAGCAATATATAAATATATATTGGTCCCAATTATTATCATCCATGTTTGATGATTTCAAGCGTTGTCTGTTAATAATATTCATCATCAACATATTGATGACAATCGATCTCGTATAATAATCTGATTTTCATCCATTAATATTTTAAAACTGATGCTTGCTTGTAACTGAGTGAGGCCCGCCCGCTCAGAAGAGCGACTGACTGCCAATCTAGGGATCCTAGGTTCGAACACTGATCGAGGTGTATGTGCTGCGTGACCGACTTCAGATTTTATATCAACAGTCATTTGTCCTTCAGCCATGATTTGAAAAATTACAAGCTATTTACATATAAAACCTCACTTAAAGACCACCTCAATAATAAGACCACATAAAAATTAGGAACACATTTTCAAGTCCACGTTTACTGTTTTGCTCTTTATTCAACCTCAATATTAATACCATCTAAACATTAAGACCAGTTTTCATTGGTCCCAGGAGTGGTCTTATTGTTGAGGCTTTACTGTACATACATTGAAATACAATTAGCTATATTGTATGTAGATGGTTGATTTACTATAGTGTTGTGATCGTTGGTGATAAAACAAATGTACAATGTATTAAGTGACAAATGACATTACATAGAAACATCGCGTGTAAGACAATCCAGTATGACAAAGCATAAAACATGACTGGTAACTAATTAACTGAAAGGATCTATAGTTTACTTTCTGTTTTGAAATGCGTATCCACATAGCCACGGTGTGCACGTAGTAACATTTCCAGACTCTTAAAATACTGTTGTGTCTGAAATAAGTGCTTGTATCGAGAACACCATACTCGTTACCTAAGCAGGCTATTCATAACATGTATGATATCATTTACTGTATGTTATGAATAGCCTGGGTACCAAGAATGTGAGAACACTTGTATGTTGTGATAATTTTATTTATTTTCTTTATAAGGCTCTATTTCCTATTAAATTGTAACAGACATGTGTCACATGGACTCGAATGTAAGTCTGATACAATACTATGAAATATCGCAGTGCTGATTAGTGAAGGCCAATGATTATGAATAAATACACTATTTAACAACTGAAGTTCTGGCTTTTAGTATTTTAGCGTATGTAACGTTATACACATGAACTACAATTGTATTCACTATCATACCATATTTGGTGTTTTGTCACATTTCTCAAAATTTCCCTGTCCAATTTGAATGTCAATCATTAATGTTTCATTGCCAAGCCTATGTAAAATCTCCTATCAAATTAAAACCAGTTAATATTGCTTTCCTGTATTCCCTGGTGTGAATAAACACGAAATATACATAGAAGCAATGAGTGGTTATCCGTATAAAACATAACCATATAACTATACTGAAACGAAAAAGAAAGTGTGCACTTGGTCAGAGGGAATTTTTATACTTATAGAAGCAAAATATTGGCAAATTTGGTATCAAAATGTGCAAAAATGTATTGGCAACACGATGTTTTACTTTTAAGTGAAATTTGATAATTATCAGAACATTGTTTTACGTGTGAATAACGTAGGGGTGAAAAGTAAAAGTTGCAGATTTGTAATGTTTTGTAACTGCTTTTTTGCCTTCGGATATTTGTCAAGTTACGTGACAATTAATCAGTATCTGTTGTGGTCTCCTCGTCTACGGAGCAACGCAAGTATTCTAGATCGCATGGACCTGACGTAACGTCTTATGACGTCGGCGGGAATGGCGTTCCATTCATGAACTAAGGCTGCACACAAGTCATTAATATTGTTGATAACATGGGTTTTCCTTGCTCTCCGACCAAGCAAATCCCATAAATGTTCAATGGGATTCATGTCCGGAGAGCAAGCCGGCCAAGGTAAGACGTTAACGTTATTTCTAGCAAGATATTTCCTGGTAAGTATAGCAGTATGTGGCCTTGCGTTATCATGCATTAAACAACCAAGGTTCTGTTGTAGGAAAGGAATAACAACTGGGCGTAAAACTTGGTCAACATAACCTTGGGCATTTAAATTACCATGAATAACAACAAGGTCTGTTTTCCTACCGCCGATAATACCTCCCCAGACCATTACACTACCCCCTCCAAAACGATCTCGCTCTAATAAACAGTTCTGGTCAAAACGTTCCCCTTTACGTCTAAATACCCGAACTCTACCGTCAGCAGTGCTAAGGTTAAATCGCGACTCATCACTAAAGAGCACCCTAGACCACATGGCACGGTTCCAACGGAGATGACGGCGGGCCCAGACCAGTCTGAGAGCACGATGTCTGTTATTAAGGATCTGGCCTACATAAGGCCTCCTAGCCCTTAACGGGTTTGCATTGGCCCGCAGTCGGTTTAGAACCGTATCCCTACATACGCCAAGCTCTCGCGCAGTGCTTGTAGCGGTTTTGAACCGATGACGTAAGTGCGTCAACGTCATATGTCTATCCTGACGTGCCGTTGTCACCTTCGGTCTACCGGATCGTGGACGATCTCTAACGCTTCCATTCTGATGGTAACGTCGTCGGAGTTTTATTATGGTATTTCTATGGCAGTTAAACTGCCTAGCGACGTCAGCAACGCTGACGCCGGCTGCGAGTTGCAGAAGTGCCTGAATTCGTTCGTTTTCTTGAAGCCGTGGCATCTTGTTTACGAGTGAAATTCAAAAGTGAACTGTGATTTATTATTGCATAACAAGTAAAGATATCGGCCAGGGTCAACCTGTACCTGTACACACGTTGCACGGGTAGCACAAGCGAAAAGTTGCATAATAGCCTGCTGTCAATTTGAAAGCCGTCTATGCGCTTAAATATAGGGTAAATGGGTGCAATGTGTAAAGGGTTATTTTCTTCACTCATGATGATAAATCCGTATATCTAAACTTTGTAACAAAAAAGTTATGCCCAATATAAAAGTGCACACTTTCTTTTTCGTGTTAGTATATAAATACATACAACTCCTTTTGGTGTTTAATGCAATCTAGATGCATGACAGCATTAAATATGGTGCTGGTAGGCGTGTAGGTACAATAACCAACAGTTGAGCATTTGTATGCAGTTTGGGAAATACATTTTCTGAATATATAACGCTTCAAAATCTACTTTATTGTTTAAGGAAATGTTACCAGATTGCACCACGAACTTTTTTTCGGGGTAATATGACATTAGACCCCCCTAGTTTGTTTGCTTACACAATCTACCAGCTCTGGCTTGGTCACTGGCTGGTATCAATATATCTGATTTATTCAGAGTTGTTTCAAACATATTTTATTGGATGTCTCGTAAGCGGATATCTAATAGGGTTGACTTACTTTATAATACGTGTATGTTCTTTCATTAAAGCTATTTTGATTACCTGTCTGACTTTTCAGTCTTGTGTATGTCCATTGTCCACAATCATCGCCCGTTTGGGAATTGTTTTTGTGTCTCCTCCTTGCGTTGGCTTCCTTATTTTTCTTTTGTGTGGATGTCGTTGAAAGTTCTGATGAGACCGCGGCTTTTCCTTCCCTGTATCTGTTCTCTTTCACACATTCAGAGCAAGGCTAATGGTGTTCCTTTCATTTATAGTTTATTATTTGTATTTTTCTTACCTTTGTGTTTCTACATAGCTTGTGTGTATATGGCGAGTATATGCATGTTTTGTACTTGGTATATAGATCATAACTGAACGTGGAACCAAATGTAAAATAAGGATGATGTCAAGTACAACCGACGTGAAAAGAATCTGATTTTAAAATAAAAAATATACAACAAGAGTAATGGGATATCATAATTGTATCTCATTTGATCATACACTTCATCGTAACATTTAAATGTCGCTGTAACTGTGTTACGCTTGTCGCATATATTGTTAACGTCACCGTAACCAAGTATAGGAGATCGCGCATAATTTCTTCTTAGTGTTCTATAAATGTCACTAAACCTACAACAGTATACATGTATATGTTTGCGCTTGTACAATGAATGCAATAAGCTAGCCACCAGAGAATTCAACCTAGTACCGAGAAGAACTTGATCAGGTTTGACATTAGGTTTCCCAGCAAGAACACGCACAGTACCGGTCGTATTTCCCATCAGGTCATATTCTTCATTATGACATTTATCAAAGATCTTTAAAAATGAGACAACGATTTACGTCATTAACAACGTTACAAAGTGTAGCACATCGCGTACAATTTATACTTAAATATAGTTACCAGCAATATCCCCTGAAAAAATTTAATCAAGACCTGACAGAGAAACTATTCGTAAAATGAACCAATATCATCTGAAACACAGCCTCATCAAATCCCCTGATGAATGAAGGAATAAAGAGTGCAAAGGAAATTAATTCGATGATATATGGTAAGGACGAGGATTTTTTTGCAATCAATAAAACTAGAAACAATCACCATTACGCATTATTGGCGACTCTTGGAACTGTGATACGCAATGCTTTGTGTGGGTGTCATGCACCGATCTGCTGTCTGTGTTCGATCTTGTAGCAGAATTTATCTTTGAGAATCTAATTGGTAGCTATCTTGAGACAATATGTAAAGATACAGTTATATAGACATGATATATATACTGAAAGAAAATTTGTTTGTACGCCAATATTATATCTATTAGTATATACGTAACACAAAATGCTGTAGCCATAAACTTCAATCAACCAAGTATTCAAACGTATGCTACATGATTAAAACTGATAAAATAACAATGACTTGTTTGTTATCATCTGATACAGTTAATCTGTTGTTGGCAACATATTTGTGTGTGGGAGTATATTCCAATTATGTACGGCGGTCAATTGACCTAACCGGTGTTCCTGGGTTGCCAACCAGTACTAAAATGTTCTCCCGCAAGCAACCGACAGCGTCCTATCATGTATCTGAGGTGGAGGAAAATGATCATCTTCCGTCAAATTGTCAGGGACTACATACGCCTTACCAGAGTTACGAACCTACGGCCACCAGACTGCCGGTTCAGTGTCCGAACGACTGAGCTAACCGGACATCCTTGATAACATATGATTCAAGAATAAAGTCTAATATAAATACATGAAAGCTAATGGAATAATAGTTTGATTTTATTAGAATTAAAATGCGCTTTTGTATAAATCAAAGTGTTACCAACATTGGATTGAAATAATAGTTAAACAACAAATACATAAATATATGTGTAGCTCATGATACTAGTAGTCCAAGATGACAATACTTCGTACGGAATGAATTCTACAGATTGAAAAATAATACTAGGTGTATATATCGATCGCATCTTGATGTTTGCGTCGGAATTTGTTATAAATCAAGTAAAACCTCATCAAAATCGACACTCTCTTGAGCAACAACCTCTCTTCAACAAAACTGTCAGTTCATCTTGATACAATAATATACTATAAATAAAATCTCTCTAGAGATTCAACCTCTATGAACAGTCAAAATATGTGGCTCCTAAAGGGTGTTGCTCTGAAGAGATAGCATTGTACTTTCGAAACATCATTTTGGTACATTAGTCTGTCATATGTCTTTATGGCGAGTTCATAAAATATGGTTTTATACAGCAAGCTGGAAACGTCTACTGAACGCAATAACACTGCGGGCCGCACTCGACCATATCAGTTCGGTAATTACATATGATGTACCGTAGTATGTAGTTCCAATCAGGTGTTGTTTTACAAAAGGCACTAAGAGCCGACTAGCAGATACAATTTGCTACTTTGTCGCTAGTTTTCTTCTACAATATTTACATCCCTTGTTCTTAATCATCAGCCATTTTGATAGGCAATACTGATAAGCATTTATAGGCGTAATTCCCAAATATCGTTTACAATATATTCCCTATACACATTAAGGAAAGTTGCCCATCAATATGGCCGACTTTGCAGAACAAGGGAGGTTCATATTGTAAATGTTAGTCTGGTGCGAAAGTCTCAATATTGAACATTACTGTTCAATGCAAATTACATTGTAAATAAACACACATTGAGAGTTCATTCCTACCAATAAATCCGCTGAATCTTATTGTGTAATCAAGGTTTATAAATGATGTCATTACCACGGGTCTTTCCGTGACGTAAATTCCAATTATGCAAGTGCAGGAAATCACGATTTGCTGATTCAGCTCTAAATTCGCCGTGAGAACATTTATAGAGTTAAGTCCTTTTCAAATCGTTTTTATCGTACGCTTTATTGTCGAAACAAATATTCGTAGAGTTTGCATTGTTTCTCGAGGTATCAGAGTACCTGAATGTTTTCGTTGTTTTGGATGTCGAATAATTCGACATATCAATTGGCAACCAAGAATTTTCAGCGACGGCAAGTTCATAAGAATTACTCCGCGTGATTTTCTTTACGGCTAAACAATCTGGCGGAAGATGGTCAATGTTTTTGTCTCGAATTCTTGGGTCACATGACCGAGTTCGTTTTGATGCAGCTTTTTGATAGGAAGGCACTTTGTCAGCAGTTGATGAAAAATTAGACATTGACTTGTCATTTGCATGTTTTATGTCCGTAAAGCTGTGCTTAAACGTTGCGTTATCCACGCCTCTGTCAATGGAATATACGGAGAGATCTAGACGCTCAAAAGAACCATTTCTATGACCCGGTGAAGAGGCAGTTTTTTCTCCACCACATCGTTTTTGTTGAGCGATGTATGACGAAGACGGTAACACCTCTTCAATACTAGAGTCAGTCTTATTTCCTGTTACACCATTCTTCAACTTCTCCTGCTCTTTTGTTGCAATTCGTCTCTTAATGACCTTCCGGTCCCTGAAAGATAAATAATGTACCATTTTCATAAAGTTTAAAGACAATTGAATGATACAATTCCCGCTTTGTCAACGAAATTGTAATGAATGAATAAACTTTGGGTGAATTAATAACACTTAATTATTTCATAACGGAAAACTGTCCCTCGTCGACAACTTTTGTAGCCGTCTTTGGTTTCAAAATACAGTGACACATCAATAATACGACCATCGTCGGTTCTGAAAAAAGTCTGTTTTATTTGCGAGGTGGTTTGATTATCGTGTTAAAATTGAAGAAATAAATAAAAACTGGTCTGTGAAGTGCGGTCTTATAAATGATGTGGTCTTAATTCCGATGTGAACGCTGCTATGGGATTTACAGCCTCTTTCGTAAGTGACGTCATTTCAAGAAAACGCAACATGTGATGTCACTATTTGCAAGCAGGAAACAATTTTTACTCCATAAAATCACTTCGTTTTCATATTGCCATATGGGGAAAATATTGCTTACTATCAGTACTTGGTGACGTTACATATGACGTTTTCTTGAAATGACGCCACTGAAAAAAGATGTTGGAAAGCCTACAGCAGCACTCACGTGGTCTTTATGTGGGGTTTTACTGTATTGATAAGTCCGGTGTCAAACAACGAATAGAGAATGACATGATTACATGACCAATACAATTGTTGGTTTGGAAATGAATGTAGATAAGAACATGTACGTTTAGTATAATCATTAATAACTGATAAATACATACATAAGGGTTGAGCTAAAAGTTTTCACACACTTATCTAGGACCCTCCCCAGAACTAGACTATAACTAGCTTAAAAGGAAATGCTTTTAACGTGAACGAGAAAATTTACAACTTTAAGGAAAAAAAAAAGCAAAGGAACTTGCATGAATTCCTCCCCGGAAAACAACACTTGATATATTAGATGTCATGGCGAGTTTCGGTAAACATGATGTGTTTTTTCATGATTATTAGATCACATTTTGGCCTTTATAAGAACGCAATCGGCAAAAAGTGCATTTCACTCATATTTCTCATATACTTCGCTCCGTATGACATCAGTAACCAAATCAATCGTGTTGAAATATAACAAGTCTAAATGTGATTTTATCACATTCAATGATCATAATAACTCGGGCATTGTCCTACATATCAAATATAATGAAAAGTAGCTCTACATTAACAGACGATATATATAATAAAGCAACCGACGCTTTTTATATTCATGTTTGTTTATTCATTAAGACCGGATCTTCCTTTTCAAACTATAAATAGATCGACTGTCTATTAAAGCACGCATCCTAGGTTCTAGGAAATATCTGCACTTATTTGTAGCGTACGTGTGACCATGACAACCAATGACGCTCATACTTTAGCGAAATCTGTAAACTTACAAATACAAAAAAATACACTAGTCAAAAGAGAGAACCTGCCAGATTGTATTCTGTGAACCGCTACATAATGAGTTTTATGACAAAGTGCCGGTCTGTAACGATGAGCGTGATTTTGGACAGTTTTACATTGACTTTTTTTCGGTAGATGAATTCATTAGATTCGTACATGTTAAGCTTATTGAAATCAAAGTCAACGGAAGATTTATCCATGCAGTAGCTTTTTAGAAACTATGTGAAATACCACTGGTGGGTTAGCACTTTTGACTAGTATCTGTAGTGATATGTTTGTACTACGTATTTATTGCATGATATGAACTCATTAAATACAAAATGAATGGTAAGATCACAGCTGTTTCACGATCAACATGTCGTGTTGTATTGATCCTAATACGTACTGGTTTGTATTTTATGCAGCAAAAAATAGTCGAACAAAACTGAAGGTCAGTGTCATGTTTTATCCCCAGTACATGTTTGTAAGGGCCTAGTGTTTATGATGACATGTAGGCAGGCTGGTGGTGGACGCACAAATACGCGATCATTACTCCACAAAACCGCATACATGCATGCGTGTGTACATGTGTTGCATTTTGCTATTTACCGAACTGTCATTGCTAACAATATTGGTAGGTCACATACACAACTTTAGCAGCTTTTAATAATGTCATTTACATCCTGTATTGTACGTGTGCGAATGCTTGCGTGTTTGTGCGTGTGTGAGTTCTTGTTTGTTTGCGCGTGTTTATATTGTTAATAGAAGGCCATATTGAAAATAAGACTTGCAATTTATTGTTAACCTTAATTGTTACCTTCTGATAATAAAGAATGTATTATTATTATTACAAAGCCCAAAATATGTTACAGAACAGGTGCGTAGCTTCCGGTACCCAAAATACTCAGTTGCGTCCACATAGTTATCATAATACCTGGGAAATATTGGTCCCAGATAACATTTAGCAATTGTTTGCACTTTGGCAGGTTCATTTCTGCATATTTTATATACTTCAAAACTGACTTTTAAAAATGCAACCAGATTGCATCACAAACGTTCTAGAAAAGTTTTTTTGAAATAAATTATGCCGTTTAACTAAACTGCACTCGTTGTGTACGTAAATACAGAATTCTCTTCGCAAGTGTATATATTTGCTGTTAATGTTCACCGTACATTACAATTGTTTAGACTATCACATATTTCAAAGTACAGTTGAACCTCAATAATAAAACCATCGGTAGTTCTATAGAAAGTCAGTCTTGGTAATGAGGTGCTTTGATTATCGAGTTACAATATGAAAGAAAAAGAAGAGCTGGTTGATAGAAAAAAATAAAGTTTTTATTAATGACATAGTCTCCACTGCGATGCAGTCTTTAAGTGTGGTGCTACTGCACGTAGATACAACTTAGATTGTTATTGCGTTTGTAAGATAACTTTCTGTGAATCATCTCTAAATTATTTAGCACTTTACATAGTTAATGTATTTTCAGACACAGATAGGCACCTCGGATAATTTTACAGAAGTCGTTATATTACTGGTTTCTGCTATGGGAAAATTTTCGAATGTCGTGGGCGTAAATTACCCAGGAGAGATATAATTTCGTTTGAGATGCTTGTCTGTATGATAAATAATAATGCAAAAAATGTGTTTTCAGTCTGGGATATTTACGAGAACGGTTGGGATGTAGGACTACTGACGTAATAATCTACATCAATGGACATGCAAGGTAATTGTCTGTAACTGAAGAATAGCATGATGAGTAACACTGCAATAAATGCAAAGAGCGTTCTAAAATAGAATTTATGTGACCAATAATTTCTCGTTCCTATATTGACATAATTGTACATGCATTATAAGTGTTTCTCCACTATATAACAGATCAATGGCGGGCCCTTTGATATGAGAATAATAGCATCGATAGAGTAAACAAAGGCCTAAAAATATGTTTGTTTCAGGAACAGAACAGAACAGAACATAAGTTTATTTGAAAGACGTGTACATAGTACATAGTCATGTTCATCACAAATTATACAATACAATAAATCACGTGACATAGTATTAACAATTTGAGTTGGAGAAGGAAGAAAAATACAAAATAATTTTTTATTTTTTAAAATGTAATAGTTGTTACTCATGTATATTCACATAGACTGTGGAAAGATAAACAAAACAACAGGAATCATAAAAGAACGAGGACAAGCTTGTTCACTATTTATACAGATAGTGTAAGGTGTTTCACTTTGTTTCAGGTTTCATGCCCCTAAACATAGGGTAGGTAAGTCGGAAATTTTATCATCAGCTTTGGAGAATTTTTTTTTTCAAACGAAGCACATTAAAATTAGATTTAAATGAATAGACATGGATGTTAAAAGACAAATTCCCTTTTAACATGGATAATGTTTAATCAAGGCGAACATAATACTATATAGCTGGAATACTCGTAAAGGGTCTAATAACTGGGCAGAAATATGAACCTAAAGAAAAATTCACTCACAGAAATTTTACAAATGAGAAGAAATTTAACCACAAAGAAAAAAAATGTCAACACGCGAAATAATGTTCTGGGGTCGGGGCAAAAAAAAGGGTAGGTCGGGAAACCTGAACAAAATACGCCTAAGGGAAGCATTTTGCATTACATATATTATCCATTCCTGAATGTAAATCTCCAAATATAGATTGTGAATAACTACCATATGCTATATAGCATATATATTATTACAATACGGTATAATGACGTACAGTGTGTCCGAAGATTGGGGTTCTCGCTCTGCTATGGGCGAGATTCGTCTAAAGTGGTAGGGTATTTTCAGACTTAGTTTCATATTGACAGGAAAATAGTGTTTATATGTATAAATGTACAAAATCGTGTGTGGCACTATATCAGCAACACCTGTCAGTATTGGATGTTATATATACGTATAGATCTTATCTCCCCATCATTATGTTCTTATTTAAACACCAAGTTTGCAATCAACTGGAACACCTTTTGAGATATCAGTCATGATATATTTTATCTATAATTGCTAATTGTCTACAGGTGTGATTATGTGGTATGAACATAGATGCGAAAGGAACTGTTTTGCTGACACATCATTTTATCAACGGCAGCTTGCTTCGCCACGTGACATTCAATTAGAAGCGTGTTCAATTAGAAGCTAAGTTATCAGTAGTAGAAATCGAAGCAGTAACAGCAGTGACACTGCTACAAACGAGCGCCAACGGTACAAGCAGTAATCATGAATGAACAAGCCGAGCAGGTCATGCCACATACAAAGCCTCCGCAAAAGCACAAGGGGACATGACAACTGTACATGTATATACATACCAGTTAACAACTCCAAAATATAAAGGGACACAAGACACAGACATAGATGATGGTTGATGGGTGTGTAGCACCATGGAACAATCGGCGGCAAAAAACACAACTGGGGGTTTAAACCTGCATTATATGGGTGCTTACTATGCTTTTGTCAATAGATTCTACTAACATGTTTATATTTCTTAATTTCAGTGCATGGCAGAAAACAAGTTTAGTTAATTTATAAAGTTCTGAAAAAAACACGGTAGAAAACTTATTACATGCATACCTAAGGGTAATAAGGATAGGTTATATCTAAAGAACTGGAGACCAATTTCTCTACTTAATGTTTCATATAAAATTGCATCTGCTTCAATAGTCAATCGTAATAAAGAGAACGTAAACATTATAATACTGTCACGGATTTACTGCTGTTACTAACGGAAACTACACTAGAGTGTATATCGAATGCATTGTTTTTCTTTAGAATGGTAGATTACAATGAAACTATTATGTCAATGACCGGCTTCAATAGTTGACGATTCTCTGTGTTCCGTTTTCTGAGAAAAGTCTATTAATTATACGAAGGCTGCTATCTCTTATATCATGAAAAAGCGGAAATAATCGTGAATCAGTAGCTTCATGAGCTTAAATTGGTTATTGGTTATATTGTTCCGGCTTTCAGCGTCTGTAAAGTTCATTCATTCACTTCTAATAGTCTAGATTATTTTTTATTTCACATATTTCCTCACTTCTGCGACCTACTTGGACTAAAGTGATGTCATAAAATCGAAATAAAGAGAGAGAAAATGAGACAATTAATGAAACATCTCTTAGTGATATTATAAACACAGGACGCAACATTCATAAAATAAATGTGTTGTTTCATTCATTCAGGGCCAAGGGACATACATACTATCTACAGAGAAGTTAAAATTTACTTCTAGTAATTCAATTCATTCGTAAATTGAACGTTTTAGCACGTATTGTGATTTTTTGTATAAACATGCTGTATTTATATGGTTTTAGAAAGAAAACGCTTTAAATTCTGCAGCAGAATCCATTAATTTAGAAATTATTCAACTAGAGAAGCACAGCACTAATATTGAGTTTGAGCTGTTTTCAAACATTTGCATCATAGGATATGATTGGTCGATATTTGAAAGCCATGCTCTGATTGGGTAATCAAAAGCCCCGCCCATATTTGGTATAAGCCCCACCCACAACTTGGTAGCCTATATAAGCCCGCTACTCGACGCCCCGCCCAGAAACTCTTGAACATTTGCTTCAGATTTTCTACCGCTTTGCACAAACAATATTTCACTATGAATATCGAAATCAATGACATTTCTACTACTTGCAGCTACGAGAATCCTGTGTATGACTCGTAAGTAATACAGTACGTGATTGAAAACAATATTAATTTAACCAGACGCTGTTAAATATGAGAAAACAATGCGTTGTTTTACAATCCATGAATCGTCAAGAATCGCGCTCATGGAATATTAACAGGAGCTCACATTTCAAAGTTTCCGCGGGCCGAAACTTATCATTAATAACATAAATGGAGTGTGTAATCAATCACTGTCACTGGGTTTGTCTTTTGTACGGGTATTATTTCATAAAACTCGTAATAATGGACAAACGGATAATCATGTTTATTCTATTGTTGCTAAGGACAATGTTATTGTCTTTTCAACTTCCGGTTGCGGACCGGCCGATTGTTTTCAGTGTGTTTACCTTGGGTTTGGCGTATATCTGTGAATTAGTTCTTTATTTGCTTTAGATTTAATTTACTATAGTATTGTTCTAAAACACAGTCTATTAAATTGCACTGTTACTTAAAGTATTTCCGGTTGTAAACGCTTCCTTAGTTACCACTGTGACATCGGCACACTGATGAATCTGTCTGCAACATTATATATATATTGTCTAGATATATAGTGTTTGTGAGATATTCTGTTTAATTCAAGTAAATAAGTATGATATGTCTGTCGATCAAATTAATTTAACGATTGCATTATTATGCTGTCTGGGTTAATTGTTGACAGTTCATGAGGGAAGTTTTTTTTTCAGACTTGTCACCAAGTTTGCTGGGCTATCAAAGTCTGTCCCAAGTTCTTCCAATGAATTTCCAGAGCTTTGGGGCACATTGTATGAGCTTCTTTTTGTTTTATTTCATGTATATACAAAGGCCTAAATACCATATATTTTGCAAATATAAAATAACATGCAAAATAACCTTCTAAAATTTATACCCATTTAAAGTCTGTTATCTAAAATGAATTTGAGTAGATTGAGAATTTGTTCACATATTTGTGACATTTTTCATGTGTATGTGCCTGGTATCAAACATATACCTAGTGACTACTCATGTGTTATTGTGCAGAGAGGAAGAAGTTAAATGGCATTTGCATGAATCATAATTCATGTCTAGTCATGCATACAGTAAATTAATACTTAATTTGATTGTGTGTTTTACAACAGCAGAAACAGTGCATAGAACTAACTGGTTGGCATAATCAGACAGTCACATAATAAATTAGATTGGAGATTTGGCTTTGTAGAATTTCAGACATATAAAATGTACACATTTATTGCTTCCAAAATGAATGCTGATTGTGCTGTTATACTTTCAGTATGAGTACTGAGATGTGGAACCAGCTGAAAGAATGGGATGTAGAGTCTGAAACCATGGTTGCTGAGTGTAGAGCTGCTAGTGTTAGTATCAGTAATGGTGATGTAAGTAAGAGACCCTCTGGTAAGAGAAAGAGGGACCATAGTCCTGATGAGCCTGAACCCCGGGCTAAGGTGCCCAGTTATAAGACTTATCATAGTGACACCCGTCCCTATTATTCTAGGTCTAGATACCATTTCAGCAGGATCCCTGAGCACTACCCTTCCAGGCATGCCAAGGTGTATGTCAATAAGAACCATCCTAATTTTCATAAATATTTTCATTAAGTATTTATACATGTAGACTGTTGTAGTGTCTGGGAATCATTTTGTAACATCCATTGTGTCTAGTTGTAGATTAGTTATTTAAATGGTACAAATTGGTATTGCATTCATGTACATTTGGTGTAGCTAATATTATGTGTTAAGACTTTTTTATGGCAGTGCTTAATTTCTGTTCAATTATTTTGGATTGGTATATCTTCATTTTTTAAGTGTCTTAGTAGATGTTTCCATTGGTGTTTATTGTTCCTTTTGGTTATTTGGGTGTTCATTTTATATTCATCATATTTGATAGTAAACTTTCAAAGTTGCTATATTATTCTACTATTCATAATTATCTGCTTACTTTTGTGAGAAAACTCAGGGGGATTCAATTTCAGTGTGATTTGTTTAAATACTTTGGATATTTCAATAGTTGATCTGTCAGCTTTTGTGGATGTGTTTCCCATTTACAATTGTTAGATGTCTGATAAACTGGTTCATGTTTCTGGTAGTTTGAGATTCCCATTGCTTCTTAACGTTTTGTTGTCGAAATTATGTAAACTTTTTTATGTTACAGAGATGATAATACATCAACTGTGAATGATTGATACATGTCGCTAGAGTTTACTGTGTATGTAGGATATTGTATGCTGGGTAGAACATTGTTATTTTTCAGGAATTGTAGATTAGAACTTTATTTATTTTTCCTCAGGATAAGCCTCTCTATACACTGCTTGAGTACTATCTGTTTTCATATATGGTCATATAGAATTGCTTGTCAACTGTAGTTTCCTGTATGTTGTTGATAGTGGATTTACAGTCAAACCTGTGTACAGTGATCACCTGTCTAGCTTGTTGGCTATTATAATATCTGATAGGAATTTCGTAGAATGTGGTACATTTGTTAAAGTCTTGTAGTTTCCTTCGTGTTATCAGTTAGTGGTATTCAGTACATGTAGTAGGTTAAAGCAAATGTATAATGCATTTAGGTATTACTATTGTAGTGTGTTTAGTGTAGGAGTTCTGAGGGTGGTAGGCACATTAGTTAGGATAGTGCACTCAGGTAAAAGCCCCACCCTCCAGTTGAGCACTTTTTTTGGCTGGTGAATTTTACTTCAGTCAAAAATTGTGATGTCTTCTGGAGGCCTTTATAAGGAATATTGAAGAGGACAAAATGGGAATAGGACACTTGGAATTCTACAGGAAACAGATTTGTGGAGGAATGTTGGGATGTTTCCGGAAGAATTACTGGTAGATATCTTGTTGTTGCTATTAATTGTTTGATATGTATGTATGTATTTTCTTCTAGTACTGTTTGGGTGGCTGTGCACTTTTTGTATGGCATTTCCTTAACTTGACTTCAATGATCTCTTTTATCAGAATGATATTTAAGAATTTATTTGAAATTAATTAGGTTCAGATGACCACCAACTGTATGGATACAATCCACCATGCCTTAAATACTGCAAATAGTAAGAAATGTACTGGTAATTGAACACATCAATTCTCATGTTGATAAAAATCATAAAAAAACTAGAAAGGTAATGCAGCAAGCATAGAAAAGTCAGAAGCTTCCTTCATGGAAACTATATAAACTAATTATTTGATTAGTGTTGAAAATCTTTATGAGTGATTTTGAATAAAAATTCTTAGTTTACTTACAAACAGAATAATATATACTGGAGGATCAGGGGTTCCATTTGACCCTGGAGTTGACCCTTTGACCCCTGGAATTTCCAAAAAGCCACATCTTGATCCTCAGGATTCTGGATGAAGAGTCAATTTCTGTCTACGTTATAAGTAATTTGGTTACACAATGGTAAAATCTGTTTAAAAGCTATCAAAATGACCCTTAAGATTCAGTACCTATGGAGGGTGCTTTGCCTTAAAAATACTCCATCAACCTACCATTTAAACCTGAGGTGCTCATCTTGCATATTCTCAAAACTTGTGTAGCAAATTTCTTTTACAGTATTTGGAGGATTTTCATGGTTCTTCACACAAATGAGCTGTAGCGCTTGACATATAATATGTCTGACAAAGCGGTATTGTAGGCGTATTAATCTCCTTCAGTGATAGCTCTAGTTTAGTTTTGGAGACCAAGTTATAATAAAATAGGACATAATAATACATGCTGTTATTGGAGACCATGTGATAAGTAATAATGGAATATCGTTGCGAATTTCAAGATGTATCACTTGTCAATCCATTGGTTGAATAATGTGAAGCTCAAACTCGGTTCAATGTTCGTGTTCATGTTTGGGATTGTTCACCTCCTTTCCATGTGTTCTAATTGATGTGAGAATTGCTTGTGAATTTCATAAAGCTTGATACATGCTATTCGTAAGAAGCTCTTTTTTGAAAATGCATTTTGTCTGAAATTGTGTTATTAAGCTGAAATAACCATTGATTACTTATTCAATTACAGATGTGACGTCAAGCCTTTGTTCTTGCTGTACCGTATTGGTAATACAGTTCTGCATTTCACCCTGAGCCAGGCAATATATGTTTACATAGTCCATTATTAAGTGCGTAAAACTAAATATTGTAACGGAAGCCTAACATATTAGACGGCAGGTATCGAGCAGGTATTTAAGTAACATAATTCTCAAACTGTCAAATATTGAACTGTCATCAGCCCCACCCACCTCAGATAATCAACAGGATTCATACAGGCCTTGAATGGATGCTAGTCCTTGAAAAGTCCTTGAAAATGGCTAAACCCTAAAAATTCTTGAAAAGTACTTGAATTTTGAAAAAAAGTGCTTGAATTTCATTTGAAACACTCATTGAAAAATGTTGTACTGCTAAACTTTGCGCTGTAGAAAAAGCAAAGTAATATAAAGTCTAGAAAAACGAAAAAAAGAACTACTTTGAAGAAAATGGTATCAGGTTTTTGTTGGCTGGGGTAGAGTATTTTATTGTGGTTTATACCACTTAAACTATAATACAGGAAATGCATGACCTATTCTCACATTTGTTAACTTTTTGCGATAAAAATAGTCCTAGAAAAGCTGAAAATGTCCTTGAAACATACATACTTGAATTTTGTCTCAGAGGTTCTGTATGAACCATGATTAAATATTTGACATACAGGAGAGTTTTCGGTTTACATCTATATCACATAATTATAAGCTAATGAAAGTGGTTTACATAAAGATTACTTTGTGTTGCTAGCTGTCTTGTTCCCATTGCATTTATTGGTTTTATGATTCACTACCAAGAGGATATGTGCATATTATTGGCATGTTTGATGATTTCTCACATATCTAAGGCCCTTAATTTCCTCGTGTACCCCATGTAGATCATCTTTGACTACTTGATAACTCAAGTACCTTCTGGCCTCTCAGGCCCTAATTAAGATTGCCTATGGGTTGTAGCTGAACCTAATTGATTTTGGTATCACTAGGGGAAATGTCAAATTGACCATTAGGTGGAAATACGTGTCCGCCCAATAACTTTTTAACCAGGGTTATTAGAATGGTGGTGTCGTTGGGCGGTTGGGTGGCCATGCGGGCGACCAGGCCGGAATTGCTTTTGGGCCAGCCAGCGCTTGGGATTGCTTTTGGGTTTGTTCTGTCAAAGGTCAAGGTCAACGTTCCTAAAAATAGAATTTTTTTCTTCGGGCAAATAACTTTAGTTTCTTTGATCATATTGACATCAAACTTGGTGTATAGTAAGAACATGTGGAGAGCTCGCTTGGGATGGCTTTTGGGTTTGTTGCGTCAAAGGTCAAGGTCACTGTTTTTTTTTTCTTCATGCGAATAACTTTGGTTTTGTTTATCATATTGACAACAAACTTGGTGTATAGTAAGAACATGAGGAGGGCTCCCTTTGGATGGGGTTTTGGTTTGTTATGTCGAAGGTCAAGGTCACTGTTCAGTTTTGTTGATCATATTGACATCAAACTTGTAGTATAGTAAGAAAATGTGGAGAGCTCACTTGGGATTGCTTTTTGGACTCATTCTGTCCAAAGCCAAGGTCACCATTACTAAAAGTAGAAATTTGCTTTACCACGAATAACTTGAATTCCGTTGATCATATTAATTGACATCAAACTTGGTGTAAAGTAAGACCATGTGAAGAGGTCGCTTGGGGTTGCTGTTGGGCCAGCCCTGTCTAAGGTCCCTGTTACTAAAAATAGTAAATTGGTTTCTAAAAACTACTAAGGTTGAAAACCTGGTTTGTGGGCATTGCCTGTTTCTTGTTAGTTTTAGGTCATTATTTGGTAGGATGACTAGCTGCCTGTAGAAGGTGCATAAAGTGATACTCCTGTCTGTATGGGTGTCCTTGCTAAAAATGGTTTCCGATCAAATACTCATAAAAGGATGGATGGATTCAGTTTATATAGGACACCTTAGCATAGGATAATAGTTCGATTTCAGTCACAAGCCACCGATTTTAGAGCAGTTATTGCCCTTTTTTATCTAAAAAGATTGATTTCAGATCAATTATTTTAAAAAAGAGGGCATCCATGTCCTAAAGCCAAATCTAGTTATTGAATAACAAGATCACTGCATCAAAGGTCAAGGTCACACTGACCCGCAGGCTGAAATCTGCAATAATTTAGGTGGCAAAATGTCTTATAAACATCTCTTGTTTTAATTTTATTTCCTTGAAATTGTATCTTGAAAATAGTTTAGAATTGTACACAATTGCATCTAAAGTGTTTTGTGGTAATATTTAGACATCCTAATTTTTTGTGCCTGACAACATAACGAAACAGGAAGAATGTGATGTTATATAATTGCGATATGTGTGTCACGAATGAAACTTATTGAGATGGACTAGTTCACAGTTTAATTGTTTGACTAGTTTGCAATGTTAGGATGATGAAATAGTTATAATAGTTGCAAGAATCAAATCCCCTATAATATATAGCGGTCTCTTTACGCTGCACTTTAAGTGTTAGAATAGTTGAGTGTTTGGTGCAGAACTATTGTGACTGCTACTTTATCGACACTGAGTTTTAACAGTTTTACACAAAATGCTTCATGTTGTATCGCAGTATTATATCTATAAATGAAGAAGAATTTGAATGGAAACTCCTTATTGACAAAGACCTAAATACCATTATTATGGTATTTAAGTTTTTGTTATTGATTAAAGGTAACTTACCTGTGCAAGGCTTGCACAAACGGTGGCCTAAAAAATGTGCAACGATATATGAACGATTATATGTTGAGAATTGACCGTATATATAGTAGGACCCTATGTGCAGTTATAATTCTCATGATACAATAACGCAAGGTTGATATTATCATTCAGCAAAAAAACGAAAAGTGTTTGATTTTTCTATTCTGTTTTCTCTATTCCTACCTACTCGCATAAACACTGTACTTCGATTTTTTCGTCGACTTAATTGCATGGATTTTAGTCCAGATCAAGAGAAATATAGAGTTCAACGATATTCATAAAACATGCCTACTCACAGGAGATTATCACGAGTTATCTCCCCTTCTATATCCTTTCTATAGTTCATGTATATAGAATAATATACATATACTATAGAACGTGGAGAACTCCTGTAGGCCTATTAACTTACCGAACCTCAAAAAGTATTGTCGGCAGACAACGATCAAATACTTTTAAATGTGGCAAATACAATTACATGTAGTAAAATTGTGTTCCAATATTTTGCAAACTTTCATAGAGAATAATACACGGACGTCACGATATTAGTAATGCCACACACCTCATTTAAAGAAAAATCTCGAAATTAAGACCACTTCTACAATGAGACCGTTTTATGGTGTCCATTTTTTCTTTTTTTTCTTCAATAGCTTAACTCGATAATCAGACAATCTTACACTGATTAAGACCGAGCTTCTTTAGAACAATTGGTGGTCTAATTATTGAGGTTTCAATGTACTGGAAAATAATAATTGAATGCTTACCTAACAGCCTTGATCGCTGATACAATACATGTCACGACAAAGATGGACCCGAACACTCCACCCAGCACTATCCCCGCTAGTCCATCCAAAGCTGGCATACTCTAACAGCTTACCACAATGCTGTAAACGCAGTCAATTATGAAATAAACTGCCGATACTGATTTCGCTAATTTCTTTCGTCTCCCAATATTTAAAGATCGCAAATCTTTATATCTGTCTCGGAATATTAAATCATCCCAAGACAGTAAGTATCCGCTTCTCTGAATTCAAACCAGCTTTTAATCTCCTAATTGCAAGAATATGTCTGTAACAACTATGTTCAGATTATGCTCTCATGATTTGGAGAGACCATTCCTCACTGTGTTAATACCGTATTCTCCACATATAATGGAGATCCAATAAGGAAACTCTTATCACAAATGTAGTCATTGGTCCAGACATTGTCAATAAACTTCCTCATAAATACGAGTATCTCAATTATAACTTTTCCATATAAATTGATAAAATCTTAATACATTTTAAACACACTTCCAGTTGCACTTAATATACCAAACATATCCGAGGAGATCGACTGAAGTTCTCAACTTTCCACGACATAAGAATCTGCAAATGTAACACATAAACATATTAGGCCTGGGCCAAAGTTAGAAACATGTTCGTTTGCTATTTCCCTAACGTGCTAACCATACACATGCTATGCTCTATTAAAACATTGTTCATGTTAGCATATTTTAGTTCTAATCAAGAGAAAATTATTTACAAGTACATGTATTTTGCAAGAAGTTTGACAAATTTGGCCTACCTACGTACCCAACTTGATGAAATAGGTTCGGGAGACAGCGAACTCCATTTTAAATAGAGACTTATTCTTCCGCGATGATTAACAATATTAAAAAACAATAATTTGATGGATCATTGATATAACAATAACAATTATTACAACAGTTTGATAGATGTTCAAGAAGAATTATTAGATTCATTTGCAGCAATAACGGTATACTGCAGATTCCGAGAGTAATTGTCAGCTTAAAACGACCATTTAATCAATCACTTTACACTACTCTAAGTTAATATTACTCGGTTTTATAATAATCATGTTATTAAAATAAAAACAGTAATCTTATATCATGGAGGCATTTTATTTCTGTTTTTGGCGTTTTGAAGAGGTATATGTTCGGCAGATATAAAGTTTTGACGCCACTTATCGAGGTAGTTAATTAAAATGTTTTACCTAGGAAAGGGAAGCTCGTAAAATTCTCAAGCAAGCCCACACGTGTAAGCAAGTGACGGAACTCTCATTAACATGTCACCTCAATTCCACGTAAAATCCAACAAATTCCACAGGATTATGAATAAGGCGTCACCTACTTCAATCGTGCTCACAGTTTTCAACTATGAAATATAGTGGGAGGGTTGTTTCAACGATTTTCTTCTGGTTTTCAGCGCATATGTCTTCACTTTATACGTTACGGCAAGCTTACACATTCAAGTTCTGAGAAAATATGTCCTCAATGTATACACATTTACGTATATAAACTCTGCGATGAATTTGTCAAGTTAGTTTCATATTAACCAAATGTTAGCGTATCATACTACGACACTCATTCCGATAAAAACATGTTCACATTTAATCCAACAAGTTCAAGCATTTGTGTACGATATAATCGCAAACTCATCTCTAAATTCTAAAACTTGTAATATTACAGACGTAAATCCAGTCAGCAGAAAACGTCGTAAACCGAGATTACATTTGCAATAACTAGATAATACATCGTTTTTCTAAGCCATAATTTTAATATCCATGACGATATTCAGTTGCTAGCAACCAATTAATGCTCTCGATGATGAAACGCATTTAGATGCTCAACTAAAGTTCGAGATTGAAATTGTAGTAGGCTCCTTTCAATAAATACACGTCGACAACAATCCATGCTCACAATATCTAGTGAGTTATCGGAATGGATAAATGAGCTTTATTGACGTTCAGCTGTTTCCGTATACGCTACTTTCCTTTATCCCCCTCTCAATGTAGCAAGCTGTTGTGGCTATGTATTACTGCACGAGGCACACCTGGAATATAATATTTGGATTGGATCAATTTAGAAGATAAAGTACCAATCAAAATCATTATGTATTTATCTGTATATTTATCAGTATATTAAGTTCATGTCCTGGACCATCTCAACGAAATATATATAGTCCATGCAATTGTTCGTTCGATACAGAGTTCGCATGTCCTAATTGTGAATCGGTAATGGTTGCTTTGCCGTAAAGAACTATAATTTCTTTCAAATAATGAAGTTGGCAGTAGCAACCGCAGTGTTTTCTTCTGTATTTCAGTTTTCTTTCGACGCAGCCGTACAAACATAGTTTTGTTATTTACATATCAATGTTATGTAAACCAATCAAATCTTACGTTAACCACCAAGGCAATTTCTCTTCAACCGAACAACGTGTGTAACCTTGACGCGGATTGGTTTACCTTTCAATAAATGGCACGTTACCATACCGAACTCCATTTTGGATCTGGAGTGACCAGCAATCGAAACATCTCGCCATTTTTTATGCTGCACAACAAATCTTAACATTCAAATTGCACCGACGATCTTCTTTCAAGATATTTTTTGTTTTCAATTGAATAGAATGTAACCATTTACTGCCTTCAATACAATCGGCTATGTTGCTTGAATTTCTGTAATCTAGATTTTAGAAATTCAGACAATTTAGTACATATCTACTACATTGTACATCTTAAATGTTCAGACCTATGCAGAAATACTTCTTAATTTGGCAGAAGCAGCTTTACTTGGTCAAGAATGTTTCACTGTTTGCGAGATGATCCTAAGGATACCAATGATGCTGTTCAACGCACAATGAATGAACACAGTAAGAGCTAGATTTATTTTGAGGGTAGCATACTGCTGTCACAATGAGAAGTAACACTGGTCTAATTGAAGGGCTACAACGATTAACCCAAGTTCGATTATTTTCGGGATTTTTTCTCACAGTTCGGTAGTGTACTGTCTTACGAATATAAATATTCAGTTCTGTACGTTAGAAGACAATTTTTATCCTGAATCAATACTCAAGTCAGAGAACTCATAAGTTTATATACTCATTAAGCCTATCTTTCAGATACACAGCTCATGATTAGAACTGTTTAGTTTATCATAGGACATCAAGTTCTATTTCTACTCATTGCTCTACTTCATTTGATAACAATCCATTGTTCTAATTCTACTTACCTAGTCAAATACGTAAGACTGATTATTACAAGTCATTAAACTATCAGTTATTTAAAATATAATTTATTTCATATATTTATATAACCGAACAGAATAACCGAAAACCGAAAGGGTAGTAATCGAAACCGAACCGACAGACACCTGTATCGCTGGAGCCCTATCTTATAACTGACTGTAGGTCACTAGTGCATTGTTACAGTATGACTGCACTCACTACTAGCTGTGGGTAGGTACTGGTTCTGTCATTACTTTACACCGATATCATATTCCATGGGTACTTAATAGGTCTCCCTTATGTTTGATAAAAAATAACTATAATCAATGAAAAAACATTTGACACTTACAAAATGATAGTTTATAACCGAACACAAGATGATATCAAGCAGGCATGTATATCTGTGTAAAAGTATGTATAATATAAGCTACAGTGTTAGGATGTGGAAATTTTATATCAAAAGTAGCCGAGTTGTATTGCTTAATACAAATTACGTGATTGGAAATGTAGCAGAGTTGTACTGCTCCTGAATCTCAGCGTTTATTTAAAATATTCAGCAATTGTTTAATTCTAACAAGGAAATCAGAATGAATTGTGACAGGTTGATGGAACTTTCATGCAATATTGTATTTGAGAATGAATCTTAATAATTAAATGTCAATTCTACTCGACAGTGAGCAGTCAGGTCAGGTGTATAATTATGAAACTTTGCTCTCAAGACTAGAATTTAAGTTCTGTTTCATGGAGATTACGGGTCTTATTGGTTATACAGTACAGCCTCTACAGAGCGGCCCTCTCTTGAGCAACAACCTCTCTGCAACAACAATATAATATTATCTCATTGTAAGAATTTACGATTAAATCGACCTCTGAACACCAACCAAATTGTGCGCCTCCTAAAGGGCGGTGCTCTGGAAAATATTTCAACGAAACCAAAGAAATAATGATCATGTTCATGTATGACAATTACAGAAAACCCATGCTTTAAATGTATCGTTTGAATCTTTTTACCCTTTTATCTTATTTCATGCCTACCATGAGAGTACTTGATTTACGATGTGAATGTACTTGATTTACGAGTATATCTAGTGAAAGTTCTAGCTATTTGTAGCTACAGCTAGTTATAACTGCTTTTATAAGTTATTTTTGTACCTTAATGATGTCGTTTTTTCACAGATCTATACATTACCTGAGAAACTATACACCACAAATTAGCAGGCTAAATATGAAATGGAACATATAAAACGAAAAAGAAATTCAAGCAACATGTATTATTCTATTCTATACATATTATCAAATAGCACTTAATTGGATAAGAACTGAACTGAACAGAATATGTTATTATCAAATATGATTGAAATAGAATATATACAATGTCGTCTACTTGCTAGATTATACGGATACATGAAATGATGAACACTTAAATCATGGAATGCATTTGGAAAGCGGGAGAGAAACTAAAAAATGCTCATTTTGTGGCTAAAGTAAATTCAACACAATTAAAGGTGAAAAGGGAAAAAAATAACATTTGAAAGGATTGTTATACTCCATTTTGTTCGTCTGTAAGAGAACTTGTAAAGATACAATCGAAATATACTCAATCAAATAAAAGATGGTATAAACACGTTCATTTATTTATAACTGACATTTAACCTGTAGATGTATAAGAATTTTCTGTAATATGACAAAGAATATTCATAAATTATTAATGTTTCGTAATTTTTATTGTCTCGCTTTAACGGTCTTTGTTTGTCATAAACTATATGTCAGAATATAGATCAAAACAACTCACTGAGACTGCAAGGTAAATGCCATTCAAAAGTAATCAAATACAGTCGAACCTGTCTTTACGGTCACCTATAATATAACACCTTACATAAACGTTCAGAATACAAAAACTGAGACAATACAGATCCTTTAAAAAGAAAGGCTATCATAAGTCCTTAACACATTACATAGACAACTTCTCTACCAGAAACCAGTGTAAATAATTTCAGAAATTGACGTTTATTGACAACTAAACAGCTAAATGTTACTTGGTCTGTCTAGATAAATCAGCGCGATGATTTTACACGTTGTATTGTTTCTTGAAACTATTTATCATACAGAATACACGAGTCAGCAATAAAGCTTCATTGGTTTCATAGGGGTTCGAATTGTTGTTATGGCTTTGGCGTTGTTGATATAACGCATTGGTGATTGAAAGCAACGAGATAAAACACGCGAGAACATGTTATGCTTTGAATGCAGTTTTGATGATGCATCGATTTCAAAATATGTTTTACGTATTTGTGATTTTGTAATGCCTTGTATTTGCTGGCTGATTGTGGTGTAGACTACATCCTGTCAAATTAGTTACGTGTTGTTCAATTGATGGATATTTGAATACTTAACGGTTAAATGTGAGTTTGATATGTCGTAAAACGTCTTTTATCCCAAGTATTTATACTGACCGTTTAATGGTGGAGAAAGCTCGGTGATGCTTAGTTTGCCTTCATGTTTTAGTGTGCAGTCCTGTTTCCTCTTACCCCTCTTGTTTGGTTTATACCAACAACTCATTATTTCCATCCGTACCCTAGGGTCTGAGGCCTTCCTTGTGCTACGCTTCTTCATATCTTTTCAATTAATTAATTGATATTTGTATGTGCAATAAAAGTATATGAGGTGTAAACTTGAAAACAAAACAAAATACATCTCAGTAATGTTACTTTTCTTATTTTGGCAAAGACCGGAGCACTCATGAGAATATTGATAAATGTGATATTCACCGACAAGAAAACAATAGCACCAATTGAATATAGAGATATAGCTGCTGTGTTATTTCTCGCTTTATCACGATAAAGTTATTTACATTTATTCGTGGATGCCAGAATCTGATTTATTGACCTCCCAGGGGAAACTCTCAAATAGCTCCGTCTTTATCGTTCTACGTGAGAAAACTGGTAATTTCGTTGATTCGTATAACTACTTCACTGTAATTTTCGCATTACGTAATATAAGATTATAAACATTAATGTGGTATAAAATTTTGTAGAAGATATAGCTTCATGAATTTTGATATAATTTAATGTGAAGATTGACGTGGAGCAGGAAAACACATGCAAAGTGCACAGCCACCCCCAACACACCAGGGGACATGACACCATACACAGTGCACAGCCACCCCCAACACACCAGGGGACATGAAACCATACACCGTGCACAGCCACCCCAAACACACCAGGGGACATGAAACCATACACCGTGCACAGCCACCCCAACACACCAGGAGACATGACACCATACACAGTGCACAGCCACCCACAACACACCAGGAGACATGAAACCATACACCGTGCACAGCCACCCCAACACACCAGGAGACATGACACCATACACAGTGCACAGCCACCCACAACACACCAGGAGACATGAAACCATACACAGCCACCCCAACACACCAGGAGACATGACACCATACACAGTGCACAGCCACCCCAACACACCAGGGGACATGAAACCATACACAGTGCACAGCCACCCACAACACACCAGGAGACATGAAACCATACACCGTGCACAGCCACCCCAAACACACCAGGAGACATGAAACCATACACCGTGCACAGCCACCCCAAACACACCAGGGGACATGAAACCATACACCGTGCACAGCCACCCCAAACACACCAGGAGACATGAAACCATACACCGTGCACAGCCACCCCAAACACACCAGGGGACATGAAACCATACACCGTGCACAGCCACCCCCAACACACCAGGGGACATGAAACCATACACCGTGCACAGCCACCCACAACACACCAGGAGACATGAAACCATACACCGTGCACAGCCACCCCAAACACACCAGGGGACATGAAACCATACACCGTGCACAGCCACCCCCAACACACCAGGGGACATGAAACCATACACCGTGCACAGCCACCCACAACACACCAGGAGACATGAAACCATACACAGTGCACAGCCACCCACAACACACCAGGGGACATGAAACCATACACAGTGCACAGCCACCCACAACACACCAGGAGACATGAAACCATACACAGCCTAGTTTAAAGGTACGGTGTAACCTCAATAATAAGACCACCATTGGAACCGTGGAAAACTGGTCTTCTTTTTTTGGTGGTCTTACCATTGAGGTTGAATAACGAGCAAAAACAAATTGTGGTCTTAATTTTGAGGGGGGGGGGGGTCTCAATTTTGAGGGTGTCTTTATGTGAGGTTTTACTGTACATAGTCTTACATTTTTGACAAAATATCTTTAGAGATCATTATGAGAAAATGGTGACATTTTACTTCATACAGATGTACTCTACAACACTGAATTGTCACTTTCCTTACATGTTCACCAACACCACAAAGTGTCCGATACCCGTATATTCTATTCTGACTTACGCGCCGAGTTAGCGCTAGCACAGGAAATACCTGTATCGTTTTGCACTTCCAGGAAATTTTGATAAAAGTTACAATGCATTGTTTTAGAGTATGTCTGTGTGAAGGCATTAAGATGTCATTTTCTCAAAATTATAACGCAGCATATTTTGATACATAATGTACATAAGGTTTCAAATCACTCTAAACAGTATTAAAAACTGAGGTGGTGTCTTTGAATAAATACCAAACACTCCCCACTTGCGACCAAATACAATAGACAACTCATATCCACTGTGTAAGAAAAAATATTTTATATTAAAATATATAAAACAAGAAATATCTTGAAAAAGGATGGTCGGCGCAATTTGAAGGTTAAGATTTTTTGTGCAACATAAAAAATTGCCGAGATGTTACGATTGCTGGTCACTTCAGATCCAAACTGGATTTCGGTAAATTCACCGAAATTCAGTGGACTTCGGTAAGGTTGCAAATAGCAAAGCTATGTTATGGCGGCTGCACCGAAAAATATGAATATAAATGATTCAGTGATTAGTCAGTCATTTCAAAATACTCGACGCTTTCCGCTTAAAAATCTACTTTTAATTGGTAAAGTGAAAAAACGATTTTTATAAACATTTATTAAGGTATTCACTAAGCACTGATGCAGCTGTACCGTAGAGATGCGACTTTGTTTCTGTCTCTCTGAACCATGCTATAACTTTCATGACATTCGTGTTTGTGTAAGGCAGGATTGCTAATCGCCAGTACTATTTCAGATTGTCTGTAAAACCTACTGACTATCGTCTGCTGATTTTGATTGCAGTTATTTGTGAGTCCAATGAATCGAACTATCGAAAGAAGTCATTATAAACCTATTAAAAAACGTTCATGGTTTCTGATCACTTTGTCATTATGTAGTGAAATTTCTAAAAATTCAAAATGGCGGATTATCTTAATTGACCCAATCGCAACATGTCGGCAATTTCCGCAACAATTCGGAAAAAACCTCGAAAGTACGTGTATGAATATATCTAAAATCTCGATACGTGACGTGGTCTTTCTACAGCATTAACAATATGACATCTGACTAGGAAACGCAATTCAACATTATCAAAATGTTGTGTATGCATTGTGTTACTGATATTTAAAAAAAATCTCTGTCAAACTTTCCACAGAGACTACATACATTCACGTTGGCAGCCATTTTGGAACTACTTTCACACTCGTTACTTCCGATGCCTATTTAAAAATAGCCGAAGTGATCCGATGACTACTGACCAGTATACGTATGTACAATCTATAATGACCTCATTAACCTTGAGTTAGAAGTTCACAATCAGGAAACAGTTAAGAAAGACATAAATGCGCCAGGCCAAACAACTAACATACATCATTGATATACACCAACACATGGTAGCTGACATATAACTATGTGATTACAGATTCTATTTATATTAGTTTGGCAAACTCTCGCAGAACATGACTGAGAAGATAGGATCATAAAAATCGATCAGAATTCGTTAACATCAATAGTGAAACTGTATTGTAACTTTTAACTAAAGACTTCTATAGGGAAAAATTCTCCACCATGTTTTGACACAATAAAATAAATGTTGTTTTTTCAGCTTGACTAATGAGATGAGAAGATCCCATAGGAAAAAAGTGAATACGAACTTCTTAAACTTCAGTAAAGTTCCGCTATTAAGACCACCCTTGGGTCCGACATAATGTGGTCTTATTATCGAGTCGGTCTTAATAGCAGTAGCACGGTTGTAACTGTTGTTAGTTGTTACAAGTGGCAAACATCTTTCCGATGGTTCAACGTTTACGTTCAGATATAGCATTTAACAAACATATCCTCTGAACGTTGATAAAGAAGTCAGATTACGGGGGGATTTATATGTTAAAGCGTGCATTCCTGAATATAGAATGTAATATAACCTTATTATTTATCTTTATCATGTCTTATTCAGAACTGGCTAATCATATATTATTCTCTTATAAAATATGCATGAGAATTTGCTATAGAAATCTAGCGTAGTTTGTGAAGATAAGCAAGCGAGTCATTGATTTCTATCATTCATTTCAAATATGTATGGTTTGTCCTACTCGTACATATATTCTTTGCTACGGTATACAACTTTTTGTGTGGGGGGAATCAAATTATTATCGAGAAATGACTAGCGTAGGTGTGGAATCTATAGTTTAGTTTTGAACCAGCAGAGTTTATCTTAAAACATATTTATGGATTAGTTATAAATAAATGTCTATTCCGCTTACTTAAGAACGGTAAATGAACAAAATGCGAGGTGGTAAGCCAACGGAAACATGTTTTGAAGATATCAACCAATGGACATTATAAACATGGTAACAGTAACCACGACTAATTTCGAATACACTTTAACTCATGGAATTTCTCAAAAATGATTGCATGCAATAACATGTTACGGTATGATAACCTATAAAATGGATTGATTCGGATTTAAAAGTACAATAAACACCATTGTCCTAGAAATGAACTATGCTAATCATTAATTATTCATAATATAAACAAGGTATATTATCGTATTTACAGATGACGATGCAATAGCTGTAAACGAGCGCAAGTAGTTAAGGTTTCGTCTCAGTAACAATATATGTATTGTCCGTACTGCGGTTTTACGCTTTTTTCAACTGTAGTTCAGTATTGTACGGTGGTCAGTTAACCTGACCAGTGTTCCTGGGTAACCAACCAGTATTTACCCGTTCTTCAGCAATAAACTGACAACTTCTCCAAATGAATAGAAGGTTAAGACTGATTTTAGTAGTGTTGATCTTCAGTCAAACTGTCATTATAACATATACAGCCAGGATTTGAACCTACGACTTACAGATTGACTGTCGAGTCCTCTCCAGGCTGAGCTTACGGCCAGGTGATTATGAATATGATTTTAATATCGATGGGTACGGACTGTAGTCTATTGGGAAAACAAAAGTTCAAAATCAACAGTCGCCCAACGTAGCTGCGTAATATTTCCATAATGTATCCACATGTATATGTTCAGTCGCCGATATTTTTCATAAATCATGTGGTCCACTTTTGTATATTTATGCATACCGAGATAACGATGTTTTGATGGTAGTGAAAATGAGGAGCAGGGAGACCAACATTCACAAACCAGAACGTCCGTAGACAGAGCTAGGCAAAAGGGAGAAGGTACAAGGAGGGATACAAAACAACAAACGGACCGGGGGCACATACAGGGACGGAACAGAAAACAAAACCGAAAAGATAAATGACAAGAAAACTAAACAACACAGCATCATCAAGAACTCAAAAACATGAAAACAGACAGAGCAACAAGAGATATAAGACAATACAGCCTTGACACAAGAAGTAAAACTTAGCAACAAAACGATACAACGACCCACCACCATGACACAAGAAGTAAAACTTAGCAACAAGTCGATACAACTACCCACCACCGTGACACAAGAGGTAAAACTTAGCAACAAGACGATACAACGACCCACCACCGTGACACAAGAGGTAAAACTTAGCAACAAGACGATACAACGACCCACCACCATGACACAAGAGGTAAAACTTAGCAACAAGACGATACAACGACCCACCACCATGACACAAGAGGTAAAACTTAGCAACAAGGCGATACAACGACCCACCACCATGACACAAGAGGTAAAACTTGGCAACAAGACGATACAACTACCCACAACCATGACACAAGAAGTAAAACTTAGCAACAAGACGATACAACGACCCACCACCATGACACAAGAGATAACACTTAGCAACAAGACGATACAACTACCCACCACCATGGCACACGAAGTAAAACTTAGCAACAAGTCGATACAACGACCCACCACCATGACACAAGAGGTAAAACTTAGCAACAAGACGATACAACTACCCACAACCATGACACAAGAGGTAAAACTTAGCAACAAGACGATACAACGACCCACCACCATGACACAAGAGGTAAAACTTGGCAACAAGACGATACAACGACCCACCACCATGACACAAGAAGTAAAACTTAGCAACAAGACGATGCAACAACCCACAACCATGACACAAGAGGTAAAACCTATCAACAAGACGATACAACGACCCACAACCTTGACACACGAAGTAAAACTTGGCAACAAGACGATACAACGACCGAAATCATTGGAACAGTCAGTAAACTAATTTGTCATAAACTAGTTTTTACAGCACTTAAACACCATAGAAGATGTCTTTGTGGAGTAAGAAAGATTATCATAGGCAAACTGAAACCAAGGTGCCTTATTCACAAACATTTAAAGACTGAAACTCACTTAGACTTAAAATTTGCACACTTTAGGCCTATATTTACCAGCCTTTCGTTTTCATTAAATCTAAACGAACGAAATTTTCTCTCAGTTGTTGTTATTACCTATTCAACACTTTCGCAACATTTTATTAAAATACATACAGTAATAACAAAGTTATAGCAAACATAAATGGTTTTTAAAAAAGATGGTCGGCGCAATCTGAATCAAGCAAATTTGTTGCAATTTGAAGGTTTAGTTTTATTGTGCAATATAAATGAAGACAAAACCAAAATAACACAATATCAAAGTTAATTTAAGTTCTAACTAAATCAAAGACATGTCTGAAAATGTCATACGGTATTAACAGTTTTAAAAAGTTTGTAAAAAGTTAAGTTAAGAGGGATTTTGTAGAAAGTTTCAGTAAAAGTACTGGATAGTTTGTTGTCAATGAAGGTTGAAGGTTTTATTGGAAACATTTTTAATCATATTTATATACATGTATGTACAGTCGGACCTCGTTTATTAGACAACTTTGAACCCGAATACTTGGTATCATCCGAAATATAGATTAGGCCCCGATATATTAGGCACATCGAACTAAATAGGCTATTCAAAACTTTGTATTATTCACAGAATGACAGTGATCTGTTATGTTGGGGAGTTGAACAACGGGGATTGTCTTACATATATACACTGTTCATATTAGTTGGTGATGGTAAGCAATGGTTGCAATAGCTATATTATCCCATTAACTATCCAACAACTATTGCAAATAGTACTCCTTAGCAATGTGATTCTGCAAAGTGAACATTATACGGCTTTTTCACCAGACTCCCTGGATAATAAGTAAATGACATTAGTCTTCATTGAACGATCAATTCGGATACCATACAATTCATCCTAATGGTACCCATGTTACTTTGAATTATACACAATCTATATTAACCACTCAGTACTTTGATTCTACACAATCTATTGTGGGGGATCAATTCGTAAATATCACATTCGGCATATTCCGACATTGTTCGGATTAGTCTTCGTGTGTTTCAGGAGGCAAAATATCAAAATGAAGTATTTCCTTTCAAAATATTAGTACACATGTAACATTAACCCACCACCTCCCTTGCTTGCTTTTGATATATAAATTTCCTTAATTAATAAAAATATTTTTTTTAATTTGCATATACATTTTTATTAAAGGGAGGTAATTCAACATACTGGTGCAGTGCTGCCTTTATTAAAATTAGAATATAATTATATTCGTCGTGATAGTTGGTAAATGACATTTTGGTATTAACTTTTTATTCTGATAACAGTATGATACTAAATGGAATACAAATCATGATACGCCCCCTGTCAGATTTCGTCTTGTTTATAAAATCTACTTAATCGAAAACGTTTTAAACAGCAATATGCATTTAAAAATTAAAGGTCATGGTAACAACACATTTTAAGTAATATTAAATGTACACCAAAATGGAAAGCGAAAAAATGAAATCGGAAAACGGAGAAACGCTGGGGGTCGTGTCAACAGTTTCGAACACAATGTAATAAAATGTACTGTAAACTACCACGGTATATAGGTCCGTGAAACTACGTTTAATTTATACTAATTTATTTAAGGTCGATTGTGAAACAAGTTGAATAAACGATAAGATATAGTCATACAAAAACTTATTTCATTAATGAATGATTACTTGGGCGAAACAGACAAGGAACGTATCATGACCGTGCGACCACATACACGCATCAAGCAGTTAGTTCGTCTCTAACAAGAGACAAACAGAAAATTGTGCCTAAAGACGACAACTCCACAAAACCCCTGACAAGATCAACGGCTACCCCTTCTTATCTAGGAGGGAAGAAGGGATATAGGGAAACAACCGCCAATCAAGCCAAGTGCTAAATAGAATGCGCCCTACGTTGAACTATATAGTCGGTTAAAGAAACAAAACTGACACCTTATATACAACTGCTAAATAATTGTCAACGACTTTGAAGGAATTGACTACATCAGTGAATCTGATGCACAGAAAATTCAATTTAGCAATGTATGCGGTGTATTTCAATAGAAAGCTTACGCGTGAATTTTACAACATATATTCAAAGTTTCGTGACAACTGGTCGTATAATTAAATAGATACAAGCAAAAGTATCATATCTAAGTGTGTATTTTTACCTCTCCGTAGTAAATATTAGTACCCCCGGGGCATATTACGCAAACGATTCGTAGCTATGTATTAGCACAATCCCTTTCACACCTTAATATAACTAGCATTCAATGTATGTTAGTTACCTGCGACATTGACATGAAATAAGAAAAAACGAGGAAATACAAAACGCTAAACAGATTATGAAGAATAATTATAAAGGTTTCATTATGTTCAGATAACTAGCAAAAATGACAAAATTTGCAGACAACATGACGTCATCAGTGGAAAAAGAGAACAGCACTCTGTTATGCAGAGCTATCAATGTAGAAGATAGGATTGGAGAAAAGAAATCTAGAATTGTGCATGCGTAAATTCCATGACCGTATATTCATTGATTAATATAGAGATATGTAAAGCGTTCTCGTCAAAAATCCCCGGTAATAATGTTAAAACATAACGACATTTTGGTCCATTTAACCTATTACAATGTGTCAGGTAGCCAATGACAATGTTCAAAAGCTGAACAGATCATTAAATATAGCCATTACTTGGTACTTAATTTGCGTTGTTTTTGTTAACAGGTAATTTGTATTTTATGTTTTAGTGTATAATGTCTTTGTTTGTGGGAAGAGAGATGTTGTAAATACAAGAGATATTTTATCGACCCTTTGATTTTCCTGACTGTTAGGTAGGTTTCGAAAAATGACCCTGACGCTAAACATAGATAACATTTGGTATGGACTGACAGCCACTTAAAACAGTAAATATTGGGTGAAATGAAAAAAAAATTCTACCAAAACCTAAGTGTAAAATCTAATCATATTCAACCAAACTTGGTATTTCCACGGGAGTGAATAATAGAGATCCTTGGTATTGCTAATCATAAATTGGCAACTTTATAATTAGTACCATTAATAGAGATCTACGCTCTGCTTGTGTAACAACTTTGTGGATGTATAGCGATTTAATGTTGAGACTTTGGGAGATTTCACAAACTGTTAAAAATGAAAAGAAGTCAATAGTCATAGTATGACCTTATAGTCTGTTTCAATATAGTGTACCAGTACTCATTGTAACATTCAGCCATGAAATCACAAGTTTATGTCAACTAACTTATTACATAACGATTTACTAGTATCTGATTAAACAATATAAACAAAAAAGTCGTCTTAATTCCAACGTCGGGGAATTTCCTGTGACCAACAACACTACTTGCTAGATATATCTAGAAATTTGCAATAGATGTACTTTCAGACGCAGTTGTTAAGGCAAACAATATCATGTTAATCTTATTTTCATACAACCTTGTGATGTTTGCAGTAATCAGAATAACACCTCTGTCGTGATCAAAATGTTCTCTTTGCTCACATAACACCATTGCAATAATATTGTTTATTACTTTACTTCGGAAGAAGAAAATAAAGACAATATACATGTCTTTTTTTAGTTTTGGTAAACAAATATATAGGCATTAACGAAAAGTTAACCAATCCGCGTCAATGTTACAAACGTTGTTCGGTTGAAGAGAATTCGGTTTATCATTTAACCTAAAATTTGATTGGTTAACACAACACTGTCAACCAAATAGCATAGCCATGTTAAGTACGATTGCGCCGAAAAAGAAAACATTTTAAAGTCGAAGTCTGAGTTGCAGTCTTAAACTGGCCCCATGTTAGTATAATGACAGACGTACTCTATGGTTATAAGATTATATGAGATAATGAGATCACATTATATTACCAAGAAATAATCTTGAGAAAAAACATAGGACAGGAGATCCATAAATTGCCACAAACTATATCACTTAATAGCTGGTGTCTTATATTGCATTTCTAGGATAATTATATGGTTTCAGGCAATATATAGTGCTTAAATTTTTGTGTATGGTAACACATCTAAGGAGCATATTGTGTTTCAAGCAACTAAAGATCGCAGTATACCATATTTTATTACTAGTCAAGGTTATATTCTCATAGAGTTATTAAGAATAATACGCTATCAATTTTAGACGCATGTCGTTAATTTCCAATATAGCCGATAGTGAGCGTTCAGAATCTGCACACATGTTTATTCGGCGCAGCTGTACTAACATGGTTTTGCAATTTGCATATCAGTGTTGTGTAAACCAAACACATCTTACGTTAAACATCAAGGTAATTTCTCTTCAACTGAACAACGTTTGTAATCTTGACGCGGATTGGTTAACCTTTCGATAAAGGGTACGTTACCTTACTCAAAGACTCCTTACCGAAAGCCACTGAATTTCGGTGAATTTACCGAAATCTAATTATTTGGAGCTGGAGTGATCAGCAATCTCGGCATTTTTTATGTTGCACGGCAAATCTTAACATTCAAATTGCGCCGACCATCTTTTTTCAAGATATTTCTTGTTTTAATGTTTGTTTGAAGTCTAATGGCATTTACAAAGGTGCCTGCTGGTCACAAGCTAGCCTGGGTTCAGACTGGTCAAAAATGTTAACCCGCCAGTACTTTTTCACTTTTCACATACTTTCTTTAGAAAAATACCGGATACATGTTCTGCTGATTTGGATTGCAGTAAGCTATAACATTTATGTTTCAAATGAATTGAACTATCCAACAAATGCGATGTAAACTTGTCAAGATCACGTTAATCGTTTCAGATCGCTTTGTCGTAATTTAGTGAAGATTCTCAAAATACAAAAAAGGCGTGTTTAGCTCTTTTGACTAGTACTACGGTAAAACCTCACTTAAAGACCACCTCAATAATAAGACCACCTCAAAATGAAGAACATAATTTTCAAGTAGGACTACATTTTCACTGTTTGTCTCTTTATTCAACCTCAATATTAAGACCACCTCAAGTTTAAGACCACCTCAATATTAAGACCACTATCAAAAGTCCCAATGGTGGTCTTATTATCGAGGTTTTACTGTATAAATTATTAGTTCTGTGTTCTGCTTTATATGTTCGCATGCCAAGATACTTACATGATGTCGTCATTTGGATGAAAGCAGGAAAAATTACTGAAACATACGGGAGGCTGGACCCCGAGCTCAGCCATAGGCGGCAATGTTTCTGAGTAAATATTTGACCTTTCTACTTAAGAATACTTAATAATACAATAACCTTTATATCGAAATAGTTCAATATAAACCTGTCCAAATAAAACACATCGTTTCAGATCAGTTTGTCACAATGCAATGAATATTCTCAAAATGGCGGTGTAGCTCTGTTGACCATCACTGGACAGTTGTATACATTTAAATAATGCCTTATTTGATAAACCTATCTATGATACCAATTCATTTATAGACATTTTATAACAAGCGCAATACTAACTTAGATTTATGGTTAGCGTCCCCATCATTCTATCATTATTTTCAAAACCTACCAATCTTGCAGGCAGGATAACCAAACTACAATGTACATACCTATGAAAAATAGGAAAAATGCTTTTGTTTGTAATTCATTTATTTGACATAAATGAAGGCATGAAACAAGATGCCGAATATTATTAAATACTTATTTAAAAAAACAAGAAAAAACCCAAAGCAAATGACTACAATTATAATAAAAAGCTGTATACGTGCTAGCGGTGCAAAATGGCTTGTCTCTGGTATTTTTTCTAAACAATCATATATACATTCCACATGTATCCCCGTTAGAGCTGTTCAAAATGGTGTTAACAAGATACTTTAATCAATGGTTGAACATCCGCGTACACATTTTTGTATTTACACTTTATTGTCTTATAGGTCAGCAACGATTACCCAATTTTTCTTCAAACATGTTGTCTTACAGAAAAGAGACAACGCTTTACTAGAACAAACATCATGTTTCCTCAACTTCGCATGCCATAAAAGTTGTTGTTTATCCAAAAATAGTGTCTTCTGACGTCTGTAAGACTATAACTTTGAAGAAACACTTATAAATGGTATCTTATACAAATGTTGATGTTTTTTCTGTCAGACTGCCGAAAACCTACGAGCCCGAGGTCCGTCTAACTAATATCCAGTATTGATCAACGTTACGATGATATTTACACAATAAGCATATGCAATAATCATCGTGTTTTTCGAACTGAGTCCATGACATTGGTATGACAACCAGACAAATAAAACAGGAAGACATTATTCCGACCAGCTACTTACTCTGTTCCTCGGACAGGAACATGTTTGTATACCAAGAATCCAATTTAGCAATCTTCAATACTTTACAACGTTCAGTATGAAATCAGTAAATGAGCGATGCTGTGGGATTTCCAACCTCTTCTGTGAGTGACGTCATTTCAAGAAAAAGCAACATGTGAAGTCACTATGTGCAAGCAGCAAGCACTATTAACTCCATATGGTCACTTTGTTTTCATATTACCATATGGGGCAAATATTGTTTACTGAGAGTACATGGTGACATGGTTTTCTGGAAATGACGTCACTTAAGGAATAGGTTGGAAATCGTACACCGGCGCTCAAATGCAGTCTAAAAATATTCACTTGACACGTCACAAATATTTTAACAAGTCCGTAAATTATCGTCGGCGAATTGTTTATAAAGAGCAACCTTCAATATTCAGTAAAATCTCACTTAAAGATCACATCAATAATAATCTCAAAATTAAGAACACAAGTTCATTATCACTATTTTTCTCTTTATTCAACCTCAATATTAAGACCACCTCACTAAGAAGACCAGTTTTCAAGAGTCGTAAGGTGGTATTTTTTTAGGTTCAACTGTACCTGCAGAGTGTGTCGTGAAGAAAAGGGTGGCAGTTCCTCATATTAGCTATTATGCTATTTTAACATGTGTGGCATACAGTGCACATGTACTCGATATATGTATTCAAGCTCTGTAACAGAAATTGCGTTGGACGCGAATTCCATTTCTTTTACTTTTAAGAATGTGATTATTTTGAACTGCTGTATGCATATTTTTTCCTAAAACCTTTTTGTCGACATTCAAACATCGTGAAGTGAGAAATTAATACGAGGGTTGTCCCATTAAATCGCAGACTATGTCTATAACATAATTATTTGACGTTCCAATGTAATAATTTTACACACATATACATGTACTATTTAATCATTTTTAATCATTTTTTATCAGTTTTATTGCATTTGTTTTGAAAATAAAACAAACTTGTGTATTTTGTGTAGCAATATAGAAACTCGCATACACGGGAGCGGCGCACGTCTTTTGATAAGATAACCGAAATAGCTCTAGCTTTAAATAAGTTGTAGGCCTACTATCTGTGCCAAACTATATTATTCCGCCAAATTTCGTTACACATGTATTCTTTGATCATTTTGACGTCATACTCTAAAATCGTATATGGCCCTAATCTGAAAGGGTTTGTATGTTTATTGCAGAAATTACTAATTCATTTTAGAGAACTGTGAACTGTGAACTTTTATTAATTACTTATGTTTTACTTGTATATATGTCAATGCTAATAAACTTGTGAAAAGACGCACATTTTATTAACGAGTACAAGCAGATTTCAGCGCAACATAGTTGTTGATACAAAACTAAATTTGTTAATGAAAGAGAGAGAATACGTAACTACAGGGAAAGCCACATACATAAGACAATGCCTCCCCACGCAGATCTCCGCAAAAACAACAATCCACAAAACATAAGGCACTAAAGGAGGTCAAACGGTACACATATTAAGGAACTGAGGCGCAAGGAATGGCCCAGCAGACCACAAGGAATAACTAGGAGAATCAAAGTGGACAGTAAGGGAAGGGGAGGTGGGAATTAATGGATGGAAAAGATCACAAGACTAAAACTTAAAACAAGTAATTGTTTAGGAAGGTGTGTAAAGGAACACATAGCGAGTGTATCAAGTAGTTCCAGTAATATAAACCAAGTGTAGTCACACACATAGCAAGACGTTAGTTTTATCATGAAATCCGTCCTGTAATTGGAACTTAAACATTATCTTGCTCAGATTGTATTTGAACAGCACGACACGAGGGTATGACTAAAGTATTTATTGGTTTACTGTAGATCTATCATAACATATTAACAAACAATATCTACTCATTTATATACAACACTTTGTCGAATATGTGACATCTTGTAAAAATGTAAAAATCGATGTAAATTGATCGAATTTTCTTCTACATTGCGCCCATTGCGCACACGAATCTACATTGCGTACTTTAGTCATACCGCGACACGGGTATACGAAAATAAGCATGTTATACCGAAGACCTCGTTGATAGCAAACTTCGGCGAAATATCTTAGTCAGTAGTTTTGTTTATACGAGTTTTGAATGATTCTTTACGTGACTATACTTCACACAAAACTGATAATGAGGATCTATAGTATCTCTGTCAGAAGGTCATTAACTATCGATTAACTTCATCGTTAGGGTTATATACACACTTATAAAGTACGTTTAGAAACGCACAGATTGAGACCTGCTGAATATTTTATTGCATTTTGAAACCCATAGTGTATGAACATTCCTGTTGGTTGTAATGAAATATAGTGCACATACAGTAAAAACATGAAATATTATTATCATGTAACGTCATTTTCTTGGTTTCCAAGGAAAATTGAGAAGACATGTATAATGCGTTTGTAAATGTACTGATAACTATCCATGAGAGAAACACATGACATTTCCAGTATGTTATTGACTCCATAAAAACTAGGACAGTATTACACTAAACAGATAATGTTTCATAAAATGTAGGTTAAAATTAAGTTGAAATACCATAAATCTTAAATGATTTCCGGATTTTTAAGTTAGCGGTTTTCATGATCGGTATCTGTTTCCTGAACAAATAATAGCCGCACAAATCATGTCTTCTTGAGGTAATGCACTGTGGTTAATGTCATTCCGCGAATAATAATAACCGCGAAAAATTCGACGAATGAAAAACGCGAAACACTGTATAAGCAAATATATTTAGCTTTACAGTAACTTGCTCAGTCAAATAAATAACTTCAGATCGAGTAACATTCAACTGACTTGAAATTACCCTTAAACTGATAATGATTTCTACCGAAGGAAAAACATTCATTAAACAGTCATAGAAGGGCTGAAAAATGAAAATCACTTGCCGCGTTTTCGCGTGACAGGAGTTACAACACGCAAGGGGACGCTGGGAATGAGTGTCATATAATTAGAAATAACCCACGTCGAAGTGCATTATTGCTTTACTGAGGCATGCAATTATATTTCTGTTTTATAATAACGCCTGGGTACTCTATTTCCAACAAAACAAGTCATAACTCAGCGACACATTCATGATTTAATGAGCTGTGCCACGATAAAAAACGTTTTTGCGATTAAAATCGGACGTTCACTTTTCTTTTTATAGCAATTCAGATATTGAGAACAAGATGCAAAAGAATGCCACAAAATGTTGATGTAGCGTCAGAATTAGCCCCGCATACATGTCTCTGTACTCCGACTTTTACACGCGTCGTTCGTAATATAATCTGCTCTTCAAATGAAAATTATGTAATGCTTATAAATATTTCCTCATTCGATTAATTCTATAAGTCAAAATTACAATCGGAACACCTCGGAGATATAAATATTATTTATTCAACATTTTGTAGCATTCTTTTGCATCTTGTTCTCAATATCTTCGGACAAAGCGCTTAGTTTGTGACGTCAAAACTTTGATTGCAAAATACATGACGTCATACCCAACGTCACTAATAAAAGTTTTGTCGTGGCGCAGCTCTAATTATGTATAATTCAACAGGAAAGCAATGAGGAAATATTGGCAATCGTGTGCTACAAACCTTTCATTTCTAAGAAGTTCTGTCAGCACCAGGGACGTAGTGTGAACAGATTGAGAGTTACTCATGGGGTGGGTCTGGGAGAGTCTATATACCCCCCCCCCCCCCCTTAGGCTCACATTATATTTTTTCGAGTTTTTAAGATTTTCATTTTATTGTAAAGCTTTCATTCTAAAGTTTTTTTACGCGCATGAGCATAATTGACCAAAAGCCGAAATATGACCACAGTCTAAGTTTTCATCTTGACGTATCCGATTTTCGCGAAGCCCTATTTCTTATCTGCCTTGGTAGTTCTAGGCAGCTGAATCTGTATGGAGTCAGCGTGCATACATAGGATTTGGATTATTGGTTGTTTGGTCCAACAAATAATACCACCTAGCAGTAAAAAAACGTTGTCGTTAATGCACTACTAACTACGTTACTGATGTAGGCTTAAGAATCTGTCATGATGTGACTAGATCTATATGGGACTATCCGGACCGTTTGTTATTGTTAATTGTTGCTGATATCGCAGATAAATGTCGACAAAATTAATAATAAGAAATGCGACACTGCAGAAATTATGTTTACTGTAATTTTCAATAGAAGCCGAGTGACACAATGGAATAATGATAATTATACATACCTTCAAGTGTATTTCACAATTTCTCTGACACATTAAGTAGTCATCATTATACAGTATAGTCAAAGTCCTCTTTTTTTATCAGGTCTGTAAATCCGGACATGGAAATCTGGAATCTGACAGTTGAGAGCGAGCCTCAAAAATATCGAAAATTAAGAAAACATCCTACAAAATGTACTTTGGCTTAAATACTAACTCGATCACACATCGACAGGGCTGAAATGTTTTTTTCCGATAAATTTGCGGTTAGTTATCACGTTCTAGATTCCACGACAGAATTCCAATTAAGTATTGCAAACCTATCAAGCTGAACATCGGTAATAATCTAGCCCGTATTGAAAGTTTCTTACTTCCTGAAGATCCAATATATACTTGTATCTCAGAGCTGATCAGATAGCAGCTATATAGCATGTACACCGACCAATAATAGAATCTAGAAGATATATCATCTATTGTACCTTGTATAAACAAGAGAGATATATACTGCGCAAAACTTCTAACGCAACATAATCAGCGCTTACTTTAATATTGTTTATTTTTACACCGATTGTGAACTAAGTTCTTCTCAACGTATGCTAATCACTCTGGATGACTGCTTCCCGGGTCACTAACTGGTATTCGCCCAAGGCGGGATTCGAACTCACGATCTTCGGGTCAGGGCTCAGGCGCTCTACCCCTCTACCACTACACCTCCATATTTGGCGTTTTAGTTGATACGACGGACTAGGCCTAAATCAATTTTCTCGCCCCGCTGGCAAATAAAGGTTTTTGTAACAATATATTGTAAGCGTGTCCATGTGAAAATATGTGATTTATCGTGTCAGGTATGACTTTTTTTTAAATGAACAAAAAAAGGTCTAGAAAATTTACGAAGTCGGTGTAAAAAAACAACGAGAAACATAATAATCCATTCAGATAGCAAGAAAAGTCCTTGCTAAGCAACACGTTACTAGGGCCTTTTGCATTAAAGCTATTGGATATTTCCCAGATGTTGCGTTAGAAATATTGCTCACTATATTTAGCCGCGATAATCCTGTTGTGTTGTGTTGAAGTTCACCAGTCTTTCAGTTATGTGTGTTGGTCAATTAACCCATCCAGAGTTTCTGGTTTTACAAGAAGTGCTCCATTCAAACTCAAGTGTAATTTCATCACATTTGTGCTTTTCTATTATTGTTAAGTTTTACCAGAAAAGCATCGCAAAGCGACGTGACAATAAGTTCGTGAATTTAGTTTCAAATAAACGAAATAAATAATAAATATTGTTATTATACTGCCAATAAAACTCCAGTTATTTCATTGGTTAAAGGCACGTGTATATTGTTCAATTAACGTGCAATAAACGTGCGAGTGAAATGAAAGAAATTTGATGTACAAGAAGTAGTTCCCGATATATTTGAATATGAATTATAGATAGTAAGCATGACTGCAATACACAAAACATTTTTATGAAGCGAAAAACAGCAAAAATACACCGGTCTAATTATTAGATTAAAACATGACTTGGTTAACTTAGTTCTTACGAAAAAAATGGATTTGCAGTATTATAAATTCGCTACACACGTTGATGGAAGATATATGAGGAATATACAGTAAAATCTCAATAATAAAACACCCTTGGGACCCTTGCAGTCAAACAGGTCTTAATATTGAGGTTGAATAAAGAGCTTAACAGTGAAAATTGTGTTGAAAATTGCGTTCTTCATATTGAGGTGGTCTTTTTATTGATATGTTTTTAAGTGAGGTTTTACTAACTATAACCAAAGGGGTCTTTGACTAGAACACCTCGGGTTATATGGCACACAGACAGGTCATATCCACATATACCCCGTCAACAACAGACTTGTTAAAAGAGCTAACCTGCCATTTTGTAGTGTGATGCTCTTCACTACCTTTTAGCAAAGTGGTCTGAAACGACGAATGTGATTTTGACAGGTTTACATACACTTAATTCGTTTGGTCGATACATTTGAGTCATAAATGTTATAGCTCCATCTCTGACAGACTACCCATGCATCAAGACAAGGGTAGAGCTAGCACTGCTTGGCTTGGTTCCAGGTGACTGTGCGTGGTATAATGTCACGATCTGTGTGGCAGCACTTTATCTGCTACAAGTCAGTATCTTCTCCACACGAATTGTGACCGAAGTTGTTTGGCAGGACATACAACCAAACACATTTTTGAGGGGGTTCTGCAGTACTATAGTTGTAAATAACAACTAGAATGCGTCCATAGGACACAGATGCCCCCACTTGCAGCCTTCGTCACAAAAGCAAATGCTATTATTCTGCTCATAGTTTGTGAATGGATATCAAAATTACCAAGTGCACAACTGTACCGAGTATGGTGATAAGTCAAGGGCCATAAATTTGCACTTTCTGGGCGTAACCATACATGAAACCCCAGGTGCACAACTATACAGGTTGGTGAATTCCGGCTCATATATTTTTGGAGATGGCAGACAGATGGACAAGGGCAAATCTATATGCCCCCCCCCCCTTTCAGAGTGGGGGCATAACAAACATGATGTATAGTTGAATGTTCCTCCTGGGCTTTTGTTTCATGCATTGGAACTTACTCAACTGTAGTTTCATGTGAATTGTGATTATATAGGTTATCACAAATTGGAAACTCCAGTAGTAGGTGATACGGCTACAAGATGCAACATGTTTCATGATAGAAAATCACAATATCCTAAAATATTGAGTAGTACCACTAAACATGGAAAAGAAAACCAACAAGAAAATGGGTTTTATGATTTTTATTCAACTCCTGCAATGAAAATCACAATAAACATGTGACAGGATTAGATGTTTTTATATCATAGCACATCATCAATACAAACTGGCAGGCTTATAGTCTGTATGTAGCAATGCTACACAGGTACACACCCTTTAGAAAAGGTTCAATGGCAACAAGTCAATAATGTTCATAAGATAACAATTCAATTTCAATATCCTTCCCCAAAATGCACAGAATCAGTCTTTCACATAACCTTATAACCAAAACATTTCATTGATGGTATATTTAACAAAAATCAAATGAATCAGCTTAACAAGACTTCTATTCAGAAGCAGTTAGCAATTAAAATATATAATCTCTGAATTCATTGAATAATTTGATAGGTAGAAAAGATACCAGATTATTAGTATAAATTTCAAGAAGCAATTAACTTCTTTCCATACCACCCCTCAAACATTGACCTGTGAATAATGCTTCTATAGTGATTGTTTCTTAATCTTATATCACCCAGTCATCATAATACAACAAGTCAAATCTTACACAATGAAACCCAATAATGTACAATTGTGAACAATTTTACACCAGTTAACAGGAATTATATATAATTGTGATAAAATTTCATTCTATCCGTTCACTGTTCACAGCCATCACAATATATCCTCATGGTCCATATTTCACCTTGATTGTCGGTATATCTGTACAGCTTATGGACACACAGAGGTTTATAACCAATCATATCTCTTTCTTACACATTACAAATGGCAGTTTACAAATACTTTTTGTAAGTAAACATTTCATTTGATAACAGAAGAAGCTGCTTCCACAATGAGGCGAGAGCATTCAGTATCTCAGCCAGAAACAATTGTAAACACACTAGTCACAAATCCAGGCATTTTATTTCACTAGTCCGGCTTTCTTCGCTTCTGTTTCATACACCAATAATCTCCACATTTTTACCACAAATACTTCAGCTTCTTCGTCTAATACCTAAATGAAATGAAACTGAATAAGTATAACATATACATCATTGTCATGTGAATAATCATGGGTTTAGTTTTGCTATCTTGGGAAGACAACCCCTACCCTTCAAATTTGGATTTTTTTCATGTTAATATTAGAAATTGGGAAGTCTAAATTACAGCAAAATTTAAGGAATAAGTTAAAGGCTGTAATGATAAATTAATCAACAATTGTTATATATCACTGCCTGTGAGAGAAAAGCCTCTAACTTCGTCACATTTTGGCTTAATTGAACCAAACCTTTTTCTTCAGATTTATTGGGAAGATTGACATTCAAATTGGGAAAAATATATACTTTTTGTCAACGAGAATATAGCCAAATAACAGCTATAAAAACAGCTGAAAATAAATCATGATACTATATTACAAACATTGATAAAAATGTACAAAATGATGTATTAATAATAAACTTAAAGAAGTGCTACATCAGCACAGATTCACTCTTCTGAGTAGCACCATAATTAGTCAAACAGTTTCAATTGTCCATTATCCAATCAGATATGCTACAACATCTGAGATGTAAAATGTAATGAAAAAATTGTATGGACTTTCACCTGATAAATGATGTATCTCAAAATCAATCTGTGATGTCATTTTCAAGAGCTCCATTAGGTGCTGAATCTCAAGGGTAATTTTAATGATTTTTGATTGGATATTACTACTTTGTAGCCAATATGCCAATAATGACAAATTGACCCTTCAGCCAGAATCCTTATTGTCGCTTTTTATGAAGCTTTATGGAAATTCCAGAGGTCCAAGGGTCAACTCCAGGTCAAATGGAACCCATGTTTTTTATGATTATATACATATATTTACGACAAGCAAGTTTGAATCTACAATGAAAATAGCTGATAAATCTACATTACCATAGCAACATCATTGAGAATATTCTGAGGTGGGCTCTGAGCCATCACTTTCTGACAGATGAAATCAGTCAATGTTGGTTCTTCTTCTCCTATATACTCAATAATCTTCTTATTTACCCACGGTTTGATACGTTTGTCCATTAAACTCTACAAAATTATACACCAGTGTACATTTTAATTCATATATTCATGACAGCCTGCCTCAGTAAAAGTATAAAACAGTACAAATGTACATATTCTAAATTGAAAAAAATATTGGGAGGTGAACATCTCTTGAAAAGCTGTACTCATGTCCAGTTAATACTTCAGTATATGCAGACCAGTAAAAATCTCTTATCATATAAATTTGTTTACTACATAAAATACTTTTGTCAACCATGGACGCGTACCATTGTCTAAGTCCTCGTAAGAGGTTTGATAAAACAGATAGATAGATAAGAGTTTCTACATTATTCAGTAATGACAGACTATTCACTAGATACTTCACTATTTTCAAACACATAAATCTCATACAAGAAGCCTTTTGTTACATGTAATGGGATGATAATGGTGATATTATAAGTTAAATCAGCTTTTATTATGTTAACAGTAATTCTGAACGCCAATAAATCTTTCATTAACAATTTCAGACATTTATGGAAAGCAATGGAAAATCGACAGCTGCACATGATGTAATTGTTCTGATAGTAAAACTAAAACAAGAGAATTTCAATCAACTGACACAATTTTATGTTCGAGTCATCATATACACCTTATACACAGATTGCTATCAACCTGATAATGATCTGCTAATGGTCTGTTTAGATTTTAACTGTTTCTCTCCACAAAACTTCATTTACACAAAGCAGTTATTTGACCTATCAGTATTCTTTGTTGATTAACCAGTACAAACGTATTCTGCTGCAAGCAAATGACAAACTTCCCTAAATGAATCAGGCATGGAGGACGAGTCAATTCTGATGCAATGAGAGGAATTGTCATAGAGAACACATGTTGCAACCCCAGACCTCAAGAATGACAATACAGCACTCTATAATCAATCCACAGCCCTAATTGATCCACCTAAAATAAAGGTGGGGAGTAAAGGTAGTTGAAATTTACATAATTAGCAACAATGAAGCAACCGACAAAAACATTTTCAGTAATTTCTACCTGATCTACTATCCTCCAGTCCAGCTGGAATGCGAATAATTCATCTTTGGCAGTTGGAATATTTTCTATTAAAGTCTTTATCTTGGCACGTTTCTCTTCAGCACTAGATGCTTTCTTCCCCTCCAATCCACTAGCACTATCATCACCACTATCACCATAGTCCAGTGGCACAAGTTTACGTTTTTTAGCACCGTCCAATGAATCATCATCATCCTGATTGAACACATCCCCAACTGTAAGCTTCTTTCGTTTTCCTGATATCTGTTCTGTAGGTGAGTTTGGGCCTGAAACATGACACATTTAGAAAATTTGGTGCAAAACTCAAATTAAATAAGCAGTTACAACAGCTTTGCACTAAACCTTTGATATTATTGTGTGTAGCTAACAATACAAGAAACTATTTTGCAGTTTTGAAGAAAGCAGATTTTACGGATGGTTTCTTTCGTGAAAAAAAATGACCACAAATAAACTTGCCTTCTTGATGTAATGTTATATGGGGGATATAATTCTGTGAATTATAATAGTCACTATGAAAAGACACTGTTTCAAAAGAACTAGAAGATTATTATTAAATACAGTTTAGATATATAAACAAGTAATTCTATATAAACAAGTAATTCTAACTTAATCAACATTCACCTTGAAAACAAACTTGAAAATTAGGAATTTCAATGAAAAATTAGGGGCTTTTTAGAAATTTATAAGGAATTTTAGCAAAATTTAAGAATTTAGCCTGATATAACAGTACAAAGAATCAAACATCTTTTACAGCAAATATAATACAGGTCAATAGAAAGAGAATTGCGCTTGAATTAAAACTTTGCTTCTACAAGAAGGAAAGCAAATGCTTAAATATTCCAAAAAAATTAATTCATCCTAACACAAACAACACAAGAATTCCATCAGTATCAATTAAATGAATAAATATGTCAATTAACATTGGGCCATCCTTAAAAAAGTGCTTGTTTGTGGTTACGCGACCTGGAATTTAACAGTGGGTAGGTAGGTATTTTTTTAGTTAAGGACTGTACTAACTAATATTGATAAACCTGAAAAATAATTTGAGTTGTGGCATTTTTCATGCGACTGTCGCATAACTGCAAACAAGCAATTTTTTAAGGATAGCCTTGTTACAGAAACCCGACAGAGAAACGTGAAACGGACTTAAATACGCACCTGATGCACCAGCTAGTTTCATAGCACCAAAACCAAGTCGTGAATCTTCTCTAGCATTTGGACCATATACTGGCTGCATACTGTCCTCGCTGTATCCCATACTCATTCTTGATGCTTCATCGTCAGCAGAGGCTTCCGTGGCTGATTGAGATGATTCATCCACTGGTTGTAATGTTGGTTTCATGTTTGGGAGAGATGGAAATTTGTCTTGGTTTTCGTCCTCAGACTCTTCTTTTGGACTAGCAGGTCTACCGTCATCACTGGAACTGTCTGATGGTGAGTGAGGTGCTATATGTATATTGTCCCTGATTTGTAACATTGGGCGTAGGTGTTCTTCTCTTTCACGTTCAATCTAAAATAGAGAATTTGTGTTTACTGTGAATCAATTATTATTTGTCAGTGTTTTTTTAATTTTCACTAGTATTCTCAAATGAACAAGCTCACATAATTTGCTTCACAATGTGCCAGACTGTCATTGTATTTTTGAGTCACCAATAATTCTGAGTCAGACTATTCAGCTAACTTCTCATGAAATACAACAGATTAACATTACAGAGTTCAAGAAGATGAAATCTGTCAGTACGAATAAGCTCTTGTTTGTAAAGATCGAACAAACTTTATAAATCTCTGAACCTTGATAAGATAGAATACATGTATATAATCTTACATGATTTCGACATTTGCTTTGACAGAAATCTGCCATACAAAGAGCATACCTTTGCCATTTCTCCTTCCAGGTCAGGATGACCTTCTTCAAGAAGTTTTCTTCTAATCTCTTCCAACTCTTCCTTTTCCTTCGCTCTATCTCTTGCATCAACTTCTTTCTCCTTCTGTCGTTCACGTAATCTTCGTTCTAAAGCACTACCCCTGGTAAATAGAATAACATTTCATTACAGATCCTACACATAGAGCCCTATGTCAAAACTCATCAGAATTTAACTTGCCAATCAGACAATTAACATTTTTACACCATTGTTAGATCGTTTATTAACCCAAGCCTGAATTCACTGGGCACAGGATATTGGTACATACCTCAGCACTTCAAAACACTGTATCATATGTATGAAAACAGGGCACTTGATCCTCTGTTATTGGGACCCAATATCTGTTTCATGGGCCATTAAAATAGTATCTTTTTCCAATAAATTTAATTTCCCCCTTCATCATCAAAAGCATACGAAAAATTTATACTTTTAACTAGAAGAATACTACTTTCTGACAAGCAGATGTAGTATCTGATACATTTTCATGTTTGTTACTGATGCACACATCTTTATGAGAATTATTGTATGTCTACACCATTTTGACCTTAACTGGGAATTACCCCAGTTTGCATGAAACTTCCATACGAAGGGCTGCGACCCCCTTCCCGCCATGTATGTTAATCCTCTGGTGAAAATGAATGATTACACCAAGAAACTATACAATAATTACATTTTAAGAAGGTGAGGTTTATATAATAATATTACAAAGACAGAATGCGAAGAAATGACAATACATAATGGTCATACTTGTAAAATTTTGGATCGTCTCTTTCATCATCGTAATCTTCAAGGAATTCTCTTAATCGTCTGGCTTCTTTATACTAAAATGTAACAGTTAAACTTTTTATCTTTCAAGTATGATAAATACTTCATTATTCATTTATAAAAATGCATATTAGGCATATATTTTATTCAATTTTGCTTTAATCATTACATTAAAGCTCTATTACCTGTTTGTTCTGGACTGCACACAACCAAGTAGAATATTGGTTATTGCTATGACTTTATATTGTACTAATAAAAGCATTCAATCATTGACATAAATAAACTGAAGTCTGGTGTAAACAAGAATGAACCATCTGAAGTCAAACATGTCTCTACTTACCTCTTCATTCTTCCGTTCATCTTCCCTTTCTCGTTCCTTGTCATATTCTCTAGCTTTCTTCCTTTCTCTGGCTTCCCAATTCTTTAATCTCTATAATAATAAATGACAATAACGTAACAGGGTTTTCCCTAGGATTTTCAGCTAGGGGTCCTTGGACCCCCTGTTTGATAAATTGGGGGTCCTTGGTAAATTTGTAGGGTCCCACATATACAGTTTATACTTGACAAAAGTTCATTTTAGGGCTCCCAGGGATGCACAGTAAGTTGCAAATGGGAGTATCTAGAGCGAAAAGGGAGTCAGGGACTCAAGATTGCAGTGTCCCTGATGTAAGATGTAAAACATCAAACATCAGGGGTGTCAATAAGAGCCAGGAGCCTGTAAAGTTACCCTGTAACTTAAGCATCATCACCGGGCTACTTTTCTTGTATGAATTATCATAAATAAGGGCGGAACCCTACCAACTCGAACCTGTTTGTTGATTTCCCTGCTACTTCAAGAATTAGCAACAACTCTAAACATACATCGCAGTTATAATCATACAGACTTTAGCCACAGTATCAGTACAAATTTGTGCAGTTTCCATGACTTTGTGTGTGAACAATTATCTGACTGATCTTAACAGACATCAACAAATCAGGAAAGCAATAATAAAACTAATGTTAGAATAAATATATTGTCGGGAAGAATTTCTTTGCATTATTCAATACAATTAAGAGGTAAATGACAAATACATTCTAACACTTGGTACAAATGAATTAAACAAAAGTTGGACGGTGTAACCAAAGAGATTACAGTTACATTCATTTAACATGAAAGCTAAAATACCTCTTGATATGCTATTTCCATTTCTCTAATTTTCTTTTCCATTTTTCGTCTTTCCTTGGCTTCTTCTTCTTCCTCTAATTCTCTATCTCGAGCTCGTCTATCACTATACAGAAGAAATTGTAAATACTTTAAATACATAATTAAGTATTTTTGAACAATCATCAAATGCATCACTTTATTCTCTTTGTTTTACTCAATTTCAGCTCTGAACAATAATTTTTGATATATTAAAATGATAAAATCATACCCTCAACATTTCTAAGAAATAAGAAAAGTATGACAAAACATGGAAAATACAAAAGAATTAAACAATACTGTGTAAGCATACCGTTCTCGTTCTCTTTCCCGTGACCTTGATCGACGTGATGAGCGACCTCTTGAACTGGACCTCGACCGTGACCTACTTCTACTTTCTCGTCTCTTAACCTTACGCATATCTTCGTATCTTTCCAATTCTTTCAGTCGCATTAACTCTCGTTCCTTCTCTTTTCTTCTTCGTTCTTCTGCCATACGTCTTTCCTTTTCACGAGCCATTTCCCGTTCTCTCTCTCGTTCCCGTTCTTTTTCCACTTCTGCTTCCTCATTGTCCTGCAACAAAGCAATTCGGCCTTTGACTAAAACTTCATCACATGACAAAATATCCAGTATAGCAATTGTTTTGAAACCAATTCCCTTCAATGGGCTTCCTTTCATTTTCATGGTGTATTTGAATATTTCCCTTTATCCCGCATAAATCTCCAGTCAGTGAGTGTATATCAAATAATATACAATTTCATTTAACCTGCTGAAAGGAAGTCCAATACCCCAATGGAGGAGTTTTAAGGGTAAAATACAGCCAAACTTGTACAATTCTCAATTGAATCACAGTAGTTATGCTGAAAGAAACCAATTATAGCAAAGAAATTTCAATTAATTTTATTTCTGACTCTGTAAATGTGGTCATTTTGAGGCCAAGTCCCACTGAAATAAAGCTGATTTATAAAAAAAAATATATTCTGTGTTGCACGAATTAACTATGAAAAATGTAGAAGTTTGGCTGTATAAATGGCATAAATATCTTCTTGAGGTAATGACAGAACAAGAAAATTTACTGATTTGACAATATGCAAAGGTTTTGTACCATTCAAACAAGTATACTACAGCACCTAGTTGTCAATATTGCCCGACATTGTAGAAGAAAGGTGAAATAATTCAAAGATAAACAGCACAGTTATAAAAACTCCAGTGGTAAAATGATCCAAGTTTTATCTTCAAAATAAAACGTTAAACCATTTCTTCTTCACCCGAACATTCAGTTTTGGCACACAGGAAAAAAATAAAAAACTAGAAAAAAAAAGAATAACATGAATGGTATAAAACCTTTATATACAAAATCACCATGGTAGACAGTAACATGCATATTCAAACTTACCACAGTGGTGAAACATTTTAACGAGATTACCGCAAAATTGGGTTTATCAGCTTTACGGAAGACTCACATTTCCCTTCTCTGATTTCCTAAAGCTGCTGAAAATAAGCCAAATATACCCAAACCCTTTTAACTCTCACAATCTTTATCCACTTTCTCAAAACTAAACATAGTTCAAGGATACAATTGTCAACTCAAATACTTCAAAGCATCTGGATAATTAGGTAAGTCATCACAAAAATTGAACTTTTTAATTTTGCAACAGATTTTTGAACATTTTTCTTGGTCAAATAAATGTCCTAATATAAAATTACAGCCAGCTACTATTGTAATCTAAGCTTTTTTAACATCAGACATGGAATTAAATAATTTACTTTTTATTACAGCACACCTCTTTATGCATTTAACAACAATATAATCTTCAAATAAATAACTGGAATAAATAGCCCCAGGCTCATATTAGAATATACACGCAAGTTCATGCTATAATGCAAGTCATATCAGATTATGTCATATTTAATACCATATAAAGATATGAATACTAAACATTAAATCCAATTCATCATATTTTTGGACACATACAAACTTTTGTATCTGTTTTCGGCCTCTAAGTCACCACATTTAATGGTACAAAATATTGTAGCTAGAGTGTAGAATAGACCAAGATGTGGTGTACACACTATAGACTTTTTTCATTATTTTTTTTAACAAGTTCTAATATACTAGTCATAAAGACAAATATAACTAGTCAAAATGGAAGAAAGTGGAATTCATCATCTAGATTACTGTAGCACAACACACAATTGTACAAAAGAACTAACCACTCTAAGAATACACTGAAATGTAAGTAGGTTCACTTACTTCCGTCAGCATGCCACCGATGTATTTTGGCATTGTTTCCAACTTAGTACAGTAGGGGCACATACCTCCAGACTCAGCATTTATACAGGACATGACTGCTTTTAATGTTTTAAAAGCGGCTAACATATTTAAAGTTTAAAAAATGCTTACACACAACAAATGCGAAAAAAATTAATGCCTGAATTGAGTTTTTGTCTGAACTAAAAATGCAAACAAAATGTCTAGAGGACCTATATCGCCCACCTGTTTATCTGACCAATTTGGTTTGGAGCGTGTATACAGAGATTTGGGCCATCATTTCTACTACTGCAAGAGGATGCGACCAGCCAAAACAGTAAAATTCCATTAATTAGCTATGGCAGTCTTGTTCAAAGGAAAAGTTACATTACACCTCAGAGGCCCCAGCTCCCTGGCCCTTATCTGCACAATTATAATTCTCCGCCAAGCTACTTTTGGTGGAAATCCACCACGAGGTTCAGGTCAAAATGAAGTTTTACATCTTACAGGGCCCTAACCCCCTTGCTCATGGGTCATCCATCATTTGAGTAAGTCTAAATCCTCACCACTAAAGGAAGCTATAGCAAGGGTTGGATGAAGTGCATCCAGTAATTTTAGAGAAAAATTGTTTGGAGGAAATGTGGACAAATACTACATGATTTCAATAATCTGAACTTGGTCCTTCAGACTCAGGTTAGCTAAAAAGCTAGGTAGACAAATTTAGATGCCATTTTCAGAACAATATCGGTCTAAAATCATAGACATTAACATTGACAAACCTTAACAGTTAAAAAAACAAACAAACTAAAAATGTCGAATTGATAAGAAACAAATTTTGAAATAAGAAAGCCAACCAGCTGATATCATATAAATAGGAAGTTGAAGGTGTATTTGAAAGTGGGTGACCATTGTTGATACTTACTGTAAACTTGTGTGTGTTTCATCAAAATGACTAACTGTGTATAACATAATTTTAGTGGACACTTACCAATCTTTTTTGCATTATAATTTAACGGCTTTTCACGTAGACGTTACTCTTGCCATTTGGCTTCGACAGAATCTAGTTTTTATCGAATTAATGAAATATCCTGTTAATTTCAACTCAACAATTTCTAAACTGTTACATGTAACTCGACTATCAAACAAAGAGCTTAATTCAAATTTCCCATTTTGATGCAATTAACTATTTAACTGAATATATTATTTTATTACCATACGTATATAATACCAAACACTCCATAAAACTAAATTCCGAAATATATGAATTAAAACCCGAAAGATATGAATAAGAATATTGCTCACTAATCTCATTTATGCAAACAACAGGATGAAAATCTCAAAACAGTGAAAGTAGTTTCAGCATAGCGAGTTAATCGCAGAGCAAGTAAGCATAGAAAACAATATTTTGAGACCACAAAGACCTAAAATGTACATAAACTCCAAATGATTCATCACATTATATGCTGCATTAAATAAAGTATACTTTACAAGATATCATTTAAGGATAAATCTGATTTGAAACTAAAAGCAGATTACAGACAAAAATCATATTTCAAGTCAAGACTTCAAAAGTCAGAAAGCACACACTTCCAACAGTAATATTCACAACTTATACTTGGAATCCTTGACATATTTCATCTGTTAAAAGGACATGATTTTAAATGACTGCAGCCTTTCAAAATTGGAACTGAAACTACCCTGTTAAATATAATGTATACCTGGGAAGTACATAATAAATTGTGACTAATGAATACCTTGTGTAAGTTCCTAAATGACTGGATTTCTCTGTTGATAAGATCTTTTGTGTCTGCTTCCATATTTAAATCATCTAAACCCTGAAAAAAACATAAATATAACAGTAAGGGGAAGAGACTCTTTGTTCAAGCAAATTTTGCCGCACTGCATACATTTTATATAATTATATATAAGTCTGATGGACATGGCAAGAACTTGTAATTCTACCAAATACTGTAAAGTACTAAAGTTCGTGACAAGGAAATTATTTGTGAATTTCACAAATTCCATTCTGTCCAGAACATATCGGCCAGCATAAATTTCTCCTCTTCCACAGAAATCTATTTTACATACAAGATACAAAAGCCATAATACTCCTTTTGACAATTTATGAACATTTCCACTCATGAAACATATGATATCACTGTGTTAAAATTTGACCCACAAAAATGTCCACTTCAATTATCCTGATGTAAAAATAACATTCAACAAATATGCAATGTACAACAAACTATACACAAGCACACTGCAGCTTTCTCAAGATAAACAGAAAATGCAACAAGTCTATATATTGCTCATTGAGAGAAAACTCACTTGAATATAATTGTTACCAAATACAGGCAATGGATGTGGTCATTTCTGTGGTATATATTGTATAATCAAGACCTTATTGAAACTAGGTATTCTTCAGAATTGCTTAACCTATTTCTATCATTGAGAACAAGAACGTCTTCGTAGCTATAAGGTAGAAAAAAAATCATACTGTATCCCTTAGCTGTGAGGCATCTTTCTGTTTGATTGGAGGCATAGGTACTTTTGGAATGTCACTAACAGGTTCTGAAAATAACATTTTTAGCTTTACATCAGATTCATCATTAAATGTATCAGGATCAATAAGAGAATATACGGACAGGATGTAACAAGATTAAAACACATGACAAGCATACTCAACGAATAGGTGGCTTTCTTTGTACACATTTATCATTGCACTATATTTGATAGTAAGAAAGATCAGGCAATGAAATGATTACATTGAGACATGTAAGTGAGCACCTGTGGCAGAGTGGTATCAGTTTTGTCTCAAAAGCAAGCTTAGAAAATATACGGACTGACATGGATTGGATCGTCTAGGCAAACATATATGGATAGGGACATATCAACCGACTGAAATAACAACAAGAACAGACATAAGGAGAGTATATCTCAAATGGGACTTAACAACATGTACACAATAAAGTGTCACTGAAAAAGTGACATAACTTTATACTAACTTTTCTTGTTTGCTATTTGTTATTCAAGACACAACAAAGTCAGATCTTGAAAATTTACAGTCATGTAACAAATTCGCATTGCATTTGTTTCCTATACTTAATACTGATTCATAATCCTCAAATAGACTCAAAAGCATGCACAACTTTATACCTGATGGTTTAGCATTTGCAGGTTCCTTAGCTAGTTCGAATGCATATTCCCTCATAATGGCATCCAAACCAGCTTGAGCAACTCTATCTTCTCGTAAAGTAAATTCATCTAGATCATCTTTTTCATCAGTAGTCTCCCCTTCTTCAGGTTTTTCATCGCTATCACCGTTCTTATCTTTCTCTTCCTTACTATCTTCACTTTTCTTCTTTTTAAGGTTCCACTCATCAAGTAATGTTTTAGTTTTGGCATCAACCTTTACCTACAGAAGCAAGTAGAAAACTTTCATTGTAAACATAAGACACAGATATCATTATTATAATACATTTTTTCATGTAAACTACAACTACTGCATAAATAATGGCAACAATTTATGGACACATTGAGCCATTTAAAAGGTTCTTGTTTTCACACATGTGTGATCGGTCTTAAAAACAGCACATAGTTATTTGCTGAAACTTGATTACAGATATTTTTCCATAAAATTTCAATAAAATTACTACTGTACTGCACAAAACATTGCACCATAATCAGCTGTTAATCTAAAACCAACATCCCAACTTTATATAGCACAGGAATAATGCTACAGATTTACAGGCACAAATCTGCATCAACTTTAAAAATTGAACTCACCACTAATTTTTTATCAGCTATTTCCCATTCATTCAGTAACCTCATACATCTAAGTGTAGCCTCAGGATGTTCATACTCACAAAATCCAAAAGCTGTAAATATATGAACAAATGATACACTGCTGAAAACTTGTTTTTTAAGGAAATATCTTGGGTTATTTAGATACAAAACCTGGGAATAAGAAAAACTACACACTTTCTTTTACTTATTATTGAGCACACAGAAATTAGTGTGTGCATGTTAGTGCTGAAGGTACTGTAATTAGTACACCACTTATATAAGTATGCTTACCGTAGTTGCGGCGAGACTGAGCATCTGACTCTGATTCCGAAGAATGCGAGTTCAAATCCCCCCTTCAGTGAGGTTGAACCGCGAACTTCTCATTCCATGAATCACCCATACTGGCTAGATACTCAATGACCAATCATTGAGAGTGATAAATGTAAGTTGTAAACTTGTTGCACAATCATTATGCAAAATACATGAATTTAAACTAATGATGGTCATTCATGGCTATCGGACTAACAAGTAGGTAGCCCAGACATCCTGTCATGTATAATAACTCCAATTATTTCAATAATATCAACTATTAAGTTCAAATTTCCTTAATTGATGCAAGAAGAAAAATATACCTTGCAACTTTCCCGAGGCTCCCTGTACCCTTTTCCAACTTAAAACATTTCCACAGCGCTAAAAGAAGAAAGTATTTATCAACATAAGAAATGTCCAGATTAATGCCAAAGGCCTGCAGTGGGGTATACAAGATATAGTGGAGTCATGAAATGTTTTGTAGAGAGGAACTACCTAACAAACAGATGGACAGCTTGATTACAATATGCATCTATTTGAAGCATAGCAAGACACAACTAGTTTAAGCAGTTTTGAAAACTTCTACTTTTCATTTTGGAGGGGCCAAAATAGATAATCCACAACTAACAGCTTGACACATATGCATTTGCTACAAATATGTAATGGCAAGGTCATTTAATTGTCATTTCTTTCAAATGGCAGTCGAAAACTCTTTTGGTGTTTGAGAATTTAGGCATACTTAAATTGACAGATAAATGATGTTGTTATTGTACTAAACTTTGTAGTTGTCTGTTAAATTTAATGTGATATGAAATTTTTCAATTTATCATACAGCATATTATTCATTTGAAATAAAAAATGTTTCCTCAAAAATAATTGAAATTATTGATATGTATTTTTGTTTTTATAATTTATGCTCAGCATTTAGCAAAAATAAAACAATATCTGAACTAGGACTAACATCAGAATATAGGTCTAGTTTACCAATGTCATGGAAAAATATGAAACACATAACGAATGTTATGTTCGGTTAACCAATTATCCATTCAGAAGATTAAACGGTTAGAAAAATAACCGAATATTGACATCCCTACAAAACATTCATCACATAATTCAATAAGTAATTGGTTAGTTTCATTATATATTTCAAATATAAATCAACCCAAAAAAAATGAGTAATAGAGGATCCAATAATATGAAGCAACCAATAATATACTAAGTCATAGAGGATATCAGTGTCAACTAAAAACAATACTTCTTCTAGCATTTTTAAAGCAGTATGCATAAATTAACTGATCCAAACTGAATCACAAGCAAAGTGCTGGGAACATTCTCAACAAGACACATCAGTGTGGCACTATAAGATATAACCACAAACATTGCTGAAACTTTTAATTGACAAACCAATTTAAGTTACTCTACCTGTAGCATCGTTCTAATCATAGAATCTGGTGCCCTGTCACTAATATTACCCACAAATACTGTTGTCACTGGTGGCTTCTCATCCTTCTTGTCCTGTAAGACATGTCATACAATAAATGTAATAATGTTTATCACTTTCTTTAATAAAGACTCATTAAAGAGTATATTACGCATTAACCAGTGAGTTTGAAAGAAAATTAGACAAAATGATCACATTAAGACAAACTGATTTGATCAAAACATATGCCATTTTGACACAATGCATTTATTTAATGTTGACAACACATCTTAACAACAGTGGTAACTATCCACATAGCTGTGCCAATTACGAAAATAATCCATTTAGCATTTTGCAACTTCTTTAAAAGGAAAATTGATGTTACAACATAAACATGTAAAAACCTGGGAGAAATGTAGCAAAACGCCTGCATTAAGATTTTGAAACTAGAGTAATAATGGAAAATTCTGAAATTATAAGCCACAGAAAGTACATAATTATATCTGCAAATCCATAATTTCTTTGACACATTTGAATAACCAATAATACACATTAAAGCACTTACATCTTTATCTATTTCCTGAGGAACAAGCTGTTTCTTGGGTCTTGTTACGACTGAAGCTGCAGCATTTGTAACGACTGGTCGGATCATCTGAAATAAAGGAGTCACAATAAGGCATTCATTAATTTTAATTTTTCAGTGCCAAACATATGCATGAACACAAAAAAAAAAATAGCTCAAACAACATAACTTTGCAAACACAACTTGAAACCTCAATGTTACACCTAGAAAGAATGACAAAAATATCAGACTGAATTAGTTATACATTTAAATAATTACTACGACTGCTTTTTTGCTGAACCACTTTTGACCGTGGTCATGTGTTAACTGTTACAATATTCAATTATTTCTTTATCATTCCCACTAACACCATCTTTTATCTCCACTATATCTACCTTGAAACTTGGAAAATAACTTCTTGCCAGAGAACATAAAACTTTCAGACGGGCAATTTGAGACATAGGCAGACACAGCTAGTTTTGTTCTATCACCTTAAAAATCACTGTTCATTTAATCAGTCTAGCCCTAGTGGCTTATGTAACAAACTGACATAGAACCAGGTTTTTTGCTTATTGTTTAAAATTTATGATAATATATATTTCAGCACTCGGTACCCAGGCTATTCATAACATATATGATACCCTGGGCAAACTTAATCTAAAAATCTTGTACTCATGAATAATCAATGAGGTGAAGTCCAGCCCCTTGATTGGCGACATGACACACACCTTATGTGATATGAAAATTGCCAAGCATTTACGATTGCGGCTTTCAAATAGCACTTTTTTTCAATGGACGCTGCCATTTTGTTGAATTTGCTGATAGCTCTTCACAAAGGAGATTCCTTCTTTTTTATTAACGTCCATTTCATTAGTCGAGAAATGCTAATGAATATACATGTATGCATTACGAAGTTTCGCTAGTCAATTTGCCCAGGGTATCATCTAAGTTATGAATAGCCTGGGTACCGAGGGTGATATTTCAGAAAAATATGCTGAAAATAGCTTACAGTGGTAGGAGGCATCATGCCCATGCCCATTGGCATCATTCCTGCAAATAACGGTAAAAGAATCAATTAGACAAAATATATATATATATATGTAGCATATTGGCGTAGAATGAAACTATTAGTATTAAAAAGATTTATCTACAGAACGTAATTCAAAAATTAACATTAATAATAAGCTAACCAACACCAATTTCGAATCCAAAAAATGCATGAAATAAAATTTGAAGCTAAAAACAATTATCAATTTCACATATAAATAGTAATGTTACAAACTAACATAATATGTAAGCATTTTATTGTCTGTTTTTTGTCTGTCTACATTACATAAATGTTTAGAAAAATCAAATTATACACACCCATTGGTGCAAATGCATAGCCAGTCGACATCATGCCTGTCATCTGAGGCATTCCAACTGGTGGTCGAGGTGGAAATGACATGATCAAATAAGATCACTAGCTATGTTTCTACCAGATTAAACTTTCAGAAAATCCTGAAATGAAAAATGAGCATTATGAGTTACATTTCGAACGTTCAGAAGAGAGAATACATAACTACAGGGAAAGCCACATACATAAGACAATGCCTCCCCACGCAGATCTCCGGAAAAAACAACAATCCACAAAACATAAGGTACTAAAGGAGGTCAAACGGTACACATATTAAGGAACTGAGGCGCAAGGAATGGCCCAGCAGACCACAAGGAATAACTAGGAGAATCAAAGTGGACAGTAAGGGAATACAGAATACATGAATAAATACTCATGAATAATATTATTTGCAACACCATTTATCAAAGCATTGATATTCAAACATGCCGGTTGCAGTTGAAAACAAAATGAGTGACACATCAAAAGTAGAAGCACGACAATTAGGCAGTGGCTACACTAAACAACACTACATGTATTAGCATAAATAATCATTAAACAGTTCAATTTTTCCCCCATAATATTCATGTTAACATAGAAAATGTAAGATGCTGTAAGTGGTAAAAATGTAATGGGGGCCTCACTCTACTTTGGGGTTAGGGGCTTGCAGCCCTTGGTAGGGGAATTTCAAACAAACTTGGGAATTTTCAACATCTTTCTGATCAAGATTTAACTAGTTTAACATATATGAATTAAAAATAATCCTCCTTCAATTGTACTTTTCTGTAAAAGAAACAAAATAATGTCATGTTTTACGTCTACTTGTCAGAATATCATATTTCTTTAGCTAAAATAGGGGTCTTCCGCCTTTTTTACTCTTAGGGAACACTAAATTTGAATGGGGGGGGGGCACCAACAAAGAGAGCCGAACACTGCCTTCAGTTACGGCTAACTGTCGCTCAAGACGTCAAGTTTTGTATCCCTGGGAACCAAATTGCAAATTGAACGCAGGCCTGGTTCCGTGCCTTTACTGTCTTTGAGGCAGAGAACCAGAATACAAACGAGGTGGTCAATACACTTGTTAGCGACGCAAACTGTGAGCGGCTACCCTTAGCTGTAACTGAACGCAAGGCAGCTGTGCGTATAGTTACGGCGAACGGAAGCCCACTCACAGTTTGCGACTAACAAGTGTCAGTAATCCCAGAGCCAATGCCTTTCCAACATTATAATTATTTCTGTGATGCCACACTACATCTACGTTACAAGTACGTAAGCCTGTCAACTTTGACAAAGATCTAACGATGACTACACCACTAGTCCAATAATTGAGTACAAATATAATTTAGTTCACCTGTTGTGTAATGCTTACTTAAGGTAAATAATAAAAATATGAATGGTTACAAGAGAGCATGTCCATTAATGCATTATTCTATCTATGCTGTTGACCCGTATTTTCGTGGGGCTAACGGATAAATTGCGCGCATGCGCCGTAAAAACAGTAAACAATAAAACTGAACGTTCATAAACTGACAGTAAAAATCATTATAAATAACTTTAAATACTTCAAAACATCGAACAAGTTCGTTAACACAGCGTTTGCTTACATTTTAATGTCAACTGTCTGAAGTCTGTATCACACAGAAGCTGTCTCATATTTTCGTGGCTTCTTATTCGTCAGCCTCGTTATGGATACGTCACATGACAAGATGAATTTATACTGCACGGAATTAATTAGGCCCAAATCAAGGTTTATTTAAGATAAGTTTTGTATAAATGATATTCGTGGATAAGATTTTGTGGTGTTTTAAAAAACGTAGGTGACTAGGCAACAGCGTGAAAACTTTAATAAAGAAAAAATAAAAAGGAAAGCAATTAATTATTAAATGATAATAAAATGTGAATTTATAGTTGATAAACACAAAATTTCATAGGAAAATCATGGAAGTAACAAAAAATAACCAATTAATCGAAACAAGGAGTAATGCAACTGTTTATATGTTTGATTCACAGTGTGGACAGAAGAAACTTGAATGGCGTCTTACAACCCTGATTTTTGTGCAGAATGCCAGGTGTGTCCAATGGTTGCACTTATCACATTGGGCCCAGTTAACTATCTTCAGCATGGGCGAATTCGATAGCATCGGAGGTGAATGTTTTTTGCACATGCAACATGCCTCTCCTTCCTCCAATTCCTCGTCTTCGTCCGTTTCTTCACTGGAAGTATAGGTCACATGAATCACATTGAGGCCGCTGGTTGAAGGTTTAGGGCAGTCCGCTTGTATGGCAAGTTTGCGCGGTTTCTTTGACACTTTGGGTCTTGCCGGTGTAGACTGAAGCTGTTGCGTTTGACTGTTTTGTATATAGTCGTCCATTTCGTTGACGTAGTCGTCGTCTGTGATAGCTCTCCCCCCGGCATTGGGCTTGGTTTCAGGCTTTGGCGGTACTTTTGTGGTCAATGCGTGGTTTGTGATAGTCACCTCTTTCTTAAGAATATACGCTTCCGCTTCCGCTCTTCCAGTCTTTAGTGCTTTAACCCTCTGCACCGGGTTTTCTGCACGGAAGCTTTCACACGGAACCAGTTGCTCCATAGAGATGACACTTGGATTGTGTGGAAATATCCCTGTCTTTCGAAACGAAGACTGAATATTTCCAGGAGACATTGCTCGCGAGTATGCCTTGCATGCAATATGGCAAATATCGTAGCGTGTAATGGTTTGTCCGATGTGCTCGACCATGAACGTTGAGCAGGCTGAATAGTAGTAGTTCTTGAATGGGCCGAACACTGCAACATCAAGTGGTTGTAAGATGTGAGACGTGTGCGCTGGTAGTACGAATAGGATGATGCCCATTTCTCTTGCCCATTTTATGAGTTGCGGCGATTTGTGTGAGGTATGACCGTCGTATATAAGCAGAATAGGCTGTTTGTCGTTGGTACAAGGCCTGGCATATGGTATGAAATGTTCTGAAAGGTATTGCTGAAATATTAGGCTGTTCGACCACCCAGAGTCTGACATGACCCCCTTGGTGCCTACAGAGCAACCTTTCAACAGGTCGGGATTGAAACGCTTCCCCTTGAAAATGAAATACGGCGGAAGTGCGTGGCCCAAAGCATTAACACAACCGATTAGCGTTGTCGTTGTACTTCTTGGGGATGTTATAGCATGGCATTTGGTTTTGGGGTGGGCAACCACGTTTGGTGGACGGTGCTCAGGTTGAAGACCGGTCTCGTCCAAGTTGTAAATGTGTTGTGGTTTGTCGTGCAAGTTATTTAGAGATAGAACTGCTTCAAGTCTCTCGTAGTACTCGGCTACCTTCTCTGGTGTTGATGAACGGGCACGGGCACTGTCAAGCTTACGGGGCTTAACACTTGACAGACGACTATTCCACCTCCCCAAAAACCCATACAACCAGTTGTTACTCATCGGTTTGTTACGCGATTTTGCGTGTAGGTCGTACGCCATTTCACCAGCTAAATGCTTCAGCTTCGTGTTAGTGTAACCGTACCCCAGTTCTGCCATTGTCTCTACATGGCTAACCAAAACCTCCTCTTGTGAGCTCGTCAGCATAGTTTCAGGACCAACTCTACAGTTTCTGGGATCGACATTGCCATTGATTCGGTCACGGAGGGTTTGGGCTGGAACGCCAAACATACGGGCGGCCTTTTCTACTGGAATAGACTTACTTTTCACTGTGTCATAAGCTTTCATTAAGCTTTCAGGTGAATACTTCCTGTATTTGTTTAAGAATTTATTTGGTTTTCTCTGAAAAAAAAAATGTTTCCAATATGCCAGTTCCATATTTATCAATGATTACTTAAATAGCAGCATGTAGCTGCAAATAAAATAATTTGTCAGGAGCATACTAAATAGTCAATACTGTATAAAGAAGCAGATCCCCTAGTCAATAAAGGTTAAGTTGTTTAAACAGACACAGGACGTTATTAATTGAACGTTAATTGACGTTCGACAGACCCAATGTATTGTTATTGTAATTGATGGTTGCCCAACTTTTAGACCGCAGTATACACTTTCAAGCTTTTACCGCTACAGATTTGGTAAGGGTAGACAACCGCCGTGAACTGGGAATGACAGACTATAACATAACATTGGTAATTTTACTGTTTTATGGGATAAATTGAACGTTTTCATCATTATTTATGACAATTTATTTTATAGATTGACCTTTTTATAACAATTTACCTGCTTCGATCGCATTTTTAAGCTTGCAAATAGAAAATATGAGCTTCGGCTTGAACTTGCGTCTTCTTCGGATACAGAATTCGGTTGCACGAGATCGCATTCTCGACCGGAAATGACGCCACGAAAATATGAGAACCCACGAAAATATGAGAATAAAGGATATCTATCTTCCGATAATGTCAAACCCCTATTTTTAACCAAGTGGCAACGATAATAATACTGAATCTAAATTTGAGCAGTCTCAAGTGACCATATTTACATGTCAAGAATTTAAACACAATTACACCACGTTCTTGTAAAAAAGCACAGGGAGACGAGCAATGTTCAATCTTCACTTGGTCCGGAACACGCCATTTCAGACAGAAATATAATATGGTGAACATGTCATTTTTTCAGTGATACCTAAGACATTCGCAGATTTCAACATAAATAAATCATCATACATGTAAGTTGGTCCAAACAAAAGAAGAGGTTGTCACAGAAGAATTTGCAGTTAGGCAGACTTCCGAGCGTTTTAGTTTCGTCAAAAATATTCAAACAACATGGCGGACGCATTTCCACGTCAAAACGAGGCTACTTGAAAAAGCTAAAATCCAGTATGCCGTACAATTATAACTGACATTCACCTGCAGTGCTTATCTCCCCTAGAGGTACAGTAGAGTCTATTTCTCAGAGGTATTTCTGCGACTTAACGTTGGTTAAACCAGGCCCGGATCCATCGGGGTGCATGGGGGCCCTGCCCCCCACTGCCGGCTGAGAAGTAACCTTTTCTTTTTCTAAAATAAAATTATTTCTTCTTCTTCCTATATTGTACAGGGCTCACTCTGGAGCATAGTCGTACAAGGTGCCTGTACAAGGTGCGAACAGTGCAGAATTTAAAAGTATGTCCAAAGTTTATGTTTTTTACAGCAGATACTGCACCACCCCAGATTTGAAAGCTACCAGGGAGGTGACCGACGCAAGATGCTCTTGTAGCTGGTTCCATAGATGTATGGAGAACGGGAAGAAGGAGTGCCTTTAAGGTAGTCTGTTCGGCAGAAGGGGAAAATGTAGTGGATGGCATGGCTGCTACAGGGGCTGTAAGCAGGTATGGTGCCACAGGAATGTCTATGAGGTTGTAGACGAGCAGCGGTACATCAGTGACAGCTTCGCTTGACTGCTTTTCTGCTGTAGTCTGCCAACGAAGGGAGGCGATCATGTTGGATGTGCTGCTGGTGGTCTGGTATTCCAGTTGCTCAAGTATGGGTCACACAAGGCTCGTGTATGCCATGTGCTTGGTCTCTGATGGACAGCTGGATAAATTGAGCATTATGAATGCCAAACTATTGTTTGCCTTTTTGTTGTAGTATTGACATGGTTTTTCCAGGATAGGTCATCTGATATTGTTACTCCAATATACCTTCAGGGTTTGGTGATGTTAAGCTGCTGACTATGGACAGTACATTTCTTTTGGATGGGGTCTTTCTTTCTTGTAAGGTGTAGGACCTCACACTTGGATGGATTAAAGCTCATGAGCCAGTCCTTTTCCAACTGCTGTAATGCGTCAAGGTCATCTTGTAGCAATTCTGTGTCTTTTTGACTTTTTACGTATCTGTAGAGGAGACAGTCATCGGTAAAGAGGCGAGATGGTGATTTAACGCACTCAGGCATGTCATTTATATATATACCAGGAAAAGGAGCGGTCCAAGGACTGTTCCCTGAGGTACTCCAGATATTACAGACTTAGCAGAAGGGGAGACTTGGCCCTCAAATTGTACATGCTGAGTTCTAATGGAAAGGAAGCTATGGATCCAACTCAACACGGTGCCCTTGATCCCATAGTGACTCAGTTACAGGAGTTAACATTCATGCGGGACTTTATCGAATGACTTGCTGAAGTTCAGCAGTATGGCGTCAACTTGGTCTGCAGCATCGAGTTCTGTAGTCAGGTCTTGTAGGATTAGAATGAGATGGGATTCACAAGATCTTCTCTTTCTGAAGCCATGCTGCATGTCGTAAAGTATGTTGTGTGCTTCTAGGTGAGTCATGATCTAGCTATGAACATTATGTGCTCCATAAGCTTGCAACACACTGAGGTGAGAGATATGGGTCTGTAGTTGGATGGCTGACTTCTATCACCTTTCTTAAATAGTTGTGTGATATTGGCCTTGCTCCAATCCCCAATTTTGCCCTGTCTAAGGAATGCTTGAAAGACAAGAGTCATAAGTGCAGGTGTTATCTCGTTTGCAAAATCTTTCAGAAAGCGAGTGGGAATGCCATCAGGACCGGAAGCTTTATGTGGGTCAAAGGAAGATAGGAGTTTTTGGACACCTTCTTTTGTGATGCTGTCTTGATGCATGTCCGGATGTGGGTCACCTGCAACAGTTGGGAGGTTTGTCTTATCCTCAGCTGTGAATACACTGCTAAATCGACTACTTAAAAGTGATGCTTTCTCTTTGGGGTCATAAAAGACAATGCCCTCATTCCTTAGTAGCACACCAGAACAATCACAGTGCTTAACATTTTTTAACTTTAATTTCAGAAATTGTAAGCTAGGCATATACAAGTAGATCTAATTTAAGCTTTAAGTGGTAAATTGAAAAAAACTCTCTTCTCAAAATTGCATGTGATTACTATTCCATAATATTATATTAACTGTGCTGGTAATGAGTACACAATTTCTTTATTACTATTGCACATGGGAGAAACTTCCTAAACAGGAAATCAGGGGATTCTCCTTTCTTGCTTCCCAAAATCAGGAAGTGTAAAAATAAATTTTCTGCACCCAATTTGTTGATAATGCTGGTATATTCAGAACACTATGACCTGCAACCGATTCTCGAAGATCAGCCAGTACTTTCATGTGAGTGATCCTACTCAGAATCGGGACGTGGTATGGTTACGACAAGCTGTTCAAGGTTCGGGAGATCATGGATACCCTCTGCCGTATTTTCATGGACGGATACACTTCTGAGAAGCTTCTGTCGATGAGGCAATGAAAAAGTACACAGGACGTCTCTCCTTCAGCCAGTATATGCCAGTGAAACCCATCAAACGTGGTATGAAAGTCTGGATGCTGTGTGACTCTAATAGTGCATACCTCTCTCTTTTCCAGATTTACCTTAATTGGTAAACAGCAAGCTCAACCAGAACATTGGACATAAATCCGTTAGTGAGCCGACATCTCACCTTCAACATTCCAACCGCTGGATATTCTTTGACTTTTTATTTTACTGGACTTCCACTGTTACATTATGTTTGCTCTCTAATGGACTTTATGCTTGTGGTACTGTCAGGATTTACCGCCAGAGTTTCCCAGCTGCATTGAAGAAACCTCATGACATGTGTAAGCAAGGAGATATGAGAGTCATGCAGCTGGGTGAAAGTAATGTACCTGCCAGTGCCTGGAATGACAAGAAACTGGTTCACTACTTATCTACACTGAGTGATCCGACTGATATTTACAATGACAGGCGTCGTGTGAATGCTGATATTGTTCATGTGCATCACAGTGTGTCAGGACTTACAATCAGTTTATGGGTGGAGTTGATCTCCATGAAGAAATGGTGGCGGTATCTATTTTGGTTCATGTTGAACTGTGCTCTTGTGAACAGTTTCATAATTTACAAGGAAGTGTCCGCAAGGATTACAAAGAAGAAGAGGTACTGCCACATTGATTTCAGATTGAAGCTGCTGAGAGAGTTGATAATGGTAATTATAGTCAATATTCCAAAAGAAGGTCAACAAGAGACCCTCTCATGCAGAAAGTTGTGAACCAGGAGAATGTTGGAGCGCATATCAACATCAGACTACCCAGCTGGGAAACTACCTGCAAACATCATCCGAGAGCTTTCAGCAAAACAAAAGAAACTGTGTATGGATGTGTAATATGTAATGTTCACTTGTGTAAGGACTGCCATTGTCTGTACCATGCGACAGATTAGCTTTGCTGTGACAGTGATATGCATGGAGTAACTGATAAGTGTGCTGGTTATAGGTACTGGTTAGAAACCCAGGAACATAGTGAAAAACATCCTCGGTACCCAGGCTATTCATAACATAATATGATAATATCATATATGTTATGAATAGCCTGGGGACCGAGGATGAGTGAAAAAGTAAGCAGGTTATAATTAGTACTGGTTAGAAACCCAGGAACATATTAGTGAAATCTTATAATTAATGTTTTATATTTGACCCAACATGTGTTACAATTTGTGAATTCGATACGGATGGAATTATCTCAGTTTTCAGTGGAAATTATAGTTTTTAAATACGGTCCGATTTGGAATACATTTGTACATTTATGTTGTGATTTGTACCAAGTGCTGCTACTTATGTGAGAACTGTGAACTCGGAACTATATATCTCAATCAATGTGGAAGTTGTACAGTAATTGGACTTACTTTGAGTGACAATATTGGTGACACTTTACAATTTTATTGAATTTTTTACTTGTAAAAATTGACTTAACATTTATGAATTAATTTCAGTTAAAAAATAATAGCTTTTTTCGGCGCAGCCGTACTAACATGGTTTTGCTAATTGCATATTCAGTGTTTTGTAAACCAATCAAATCTGACGTTAACCACCAACGCAATTTCGCGCCATTTCTCTTCAATTTAAAAATACGTGTAACCTTGAAGCAGATTGGTTAACATTTTCTATAGTGTATTTCGAGATTTATCCAGCAAGTAGTGTTGTTATTCATCAGAACGGGGAATTGTCCGGTGTTGGATTTAAGATGACTTTCTTGGTTTTATGTACCAGTCGCGAACATTTATATTGCTTTAATCAGATAAATCGCTATGTAACAAGTTTATTAACATAGATGTGTGAGTTCACAACTTATGCGATAAGTAACGAGGAACTACATATATTGAAACAGACTATACTGTGTCTATGACTGATCACGCTACGGAGTTATTTGTATCCTGTCTCCTTCTTAGTATTTTCTATATTTAGACAGGCGAGTCGACATGCGTCCACAGACATTCAGCGAGACGCTTGCAACGACTCACTAATGACCCAAATGTAGGATAGTAAACATGCGTAAAGAAAGCTTACGCGAGTGCGCACTGAATAAACAGCTTTCGCTGTCATAGAAATGCCGCTGTGATTATGGAAATGCTAAAAAAACTAAATAATGCGAACGTAAGTGACTATCGCTTCGTTGGCATGCCAACATTTTTTCTATGCATGTAAATGTGTAGTGATTTAAGGTCATTTAAACAGCTGTCTATGCGGAATCTGCGTATATTTTAAAATGCGTCATATCGTTACTTGACATCTTGTTACTCGAATTCGCCACGCTAATAAATATTGTAAATACGTATCTGTACAATCCTCGATGTAAGAACGAAAAATTGCCTTTTGTAAATGCTAAAATTTTATTGACATGAAATAAAATCGATTAGCTAGATAGTCAAAATTTCCTTCTACACGAAAGTCTGTATAAAGACTTATGCAATAATTAATGTTGAACTAGGTCTATATTGAAACACACTATACACCCTTTCAATTAATCGATTAAAGTCGCCTAAGAGTTGCGTCCCCTACCGGACGTGACGTAATGCGAGGATAAAAATATTTCCAAAACGGCCAGTGCTGCTTACTTACGCTGCACATCAACAAAAGTTTATGCGTTGCGCAAATTTATTAATGTTTTCGTAGAAATCGGACATTTTATTTGTTGAAGTAGTGCTATACAGAAAGTATTAGGTTACAATATATTAAAGTTTTGCATTAACAGCATTCAAAAAATCATAAGTAACGAATTAACGCTGCACACGGGGAGCGAAATTTGTTCACATACTCGCGGTTAGTTTCCTATAAATTCTCTGATTTTCACAACAAGTACCATATATTTAACTTACCCCAATGCAAAAAGCAATCGTTTAAGATGACAAATCCTCAAAAAATATGTGGTTAATATTAAAAGTTATTCCATAAACGGTGATCAAACAATCCCAGTTAAAGAAATTTTCAGAGCATTAATGCTTCATAACTTTTTCAAAACAAGTCGGTAATTTTCCGCTTCATTTTTTGATATTTTCATCGAAGTATAATTGTACTTACACTTTCATGTCAATAAAATATTTTAAAAAGGCTGCTGTGAAGAACAATCAAGGCTTACATAATCATGTAAATGTGTAAAGATCAATAAACAAATGATGTAGATCACGCCAGCATGTCATGTTTTGTGTACACAAGTCGTCTATTTTACCCAGCACAAGCGTGCGCAAAATATAAATTAAGTAGGTCAAATCAATGTCTTTATTGTCTGTGTGAGACAAGGGTTTTGGCATCAATTTAATTCTGAACATGAATTAACCTTCAAAAATGTCGGAAGAGGCTGGCTAAATCTTTGAAGTATAACTATTTTTGGGTGACAGACAGTTGTAATCTCATTGTGTGTATTACAAATTGAGATCACAGACTGATATGACCTAATCATTTCAATTATCAAAGGCACTAATTCTATCAAACAGGAAATAGCAATATGAATTAACACATATAATAAAGATCTCCTGGGGTTTTATGACTCTTGTGTTTTTACAGCTGACACCTAGGGCAATTTTCAATTACAGTAGTGACCAGTAGAACTGATCTGCCGAGGGCGTGGTTTATGAATTGCAAAACAATAGGCATCCACCAATCAAATTAATTAAAATACAAGAAAGGCAATTAATAACTGTCAATTATCAATTCATACGAGAACACAGAAATTGTTTAAACATTGAAACTAAATGGCCAGCCAGCCACGAAAGACGTCTAAAAATAAGTTATGGATTATATAGCGCTATGTCCCGTTTTCAGAAGAGATTTCTTTTAAAAGTGACTATAAACAATCTATATTTAATGTGAGTAGGAATAACCAAACAGACAGTGAGTTTCATATTTTATTTTTACATAAATATATTGTTTTAGACAGTGCGTCTGCTGATAACATTGTATCGATGCGCCATATCTGGCGTAGCGCATCTGTGGCATTGAGGTCTTTGGCTATATCCATGTTCTTTCATATGTCGGTCCATGACTGAAATGACGAAAAATATGTATGGTTCTTCTTCAGACATGCGTACGATTTCACATTAGCATCAAAATACGGTCTTCCAAGTCCATATTAACGACTGAGTTTGTGAAATAAAAATTCCCAGTATGTCGCAAAATTATGTGACAAACAAATCTAACTAAAGCAATTTCGCAAAATCCATTAGGTATAAGTTTTTTATATATCTCAAAATACATCCTAAAACGAATTACATCTGTAACATACCTTATCATTCATTCCATCGCCGAAAAATTGGTTACGTCGCCATTTCACGCTCTAAATATTACCGTTATAGTAATTGTTTATCCTCTAATGACGTCATCGAAGGGCAGATAATTCTATTTACGGTATAATTGAAAGGGTGTATACTGTGTCTTTGACTAATCACACTACGGAGTTATTTATTATGCCGTTTCATTCGGAACACCTCGGCATTATTGGCTCTGTCGAATACCGCCGTGAAGTTGCGATTGATGCAGTCGGAAATTCTGTATTATATAGCGTAATTGAATGACATTTAGGCATCTTTTATGTTGTACAACAAATTTTAACCTATAGATTGCAACAAATTTGCAAACTTCAAGTTGCGCCGACCATCTTTTTTAAAGATATTTCTTGTTTTTGTGTGCCATTGTGCATGGTCATTCTGTTATTATAAATAGATATGCTATCTTCTTTCATGTTTTCACTTCTTGGTTTTAAATAAAATTACAACACATTTGTGTTTGTCTCATTAGAGAACTATTGTCCATCTAATACATGAAACAAGAATCAAATATCTATATCATCTACAGTAAATTCCTCAAAATATTTTGCATTTTTATTTCAGATATTCAAATCAGCATGAGAGGAAAATATTAATGCTCATGGTTGAATAATTCCAGGAACCAGTGGGCAGGATATCTGACCAATTTCCATGGCTCCAGTACATTATAAGATAAATATCACTTTAACCCTCGGATTCCATCAATTTTACTCAGAAGTAGTCTAGCCATAATGCTGGAAAATTAACATACATTGTCATACATTTTTCTAACACAGTACATCAATACTTTCCATAAAACAGATTTGTTTGCCGTTTATTACATATATTACGTATATACATGTAACAGAGTAGATTGATCTACATTTAAAACGAGTTTGTGTACTAATATTCAATCATGATTTAATTATTGAAATTACAATAATTCATGAATACAGAGGATGTGGACACCCACATAATAGCCCACTTTGAATAGTAAAGCTGATAAAGGTAATGAAACAATATCCACATATATGTAAGTTTAAGCAGTGCGTTCAATAACAGACTTATGCAATTTCAAATCAAAATTACTTTTCCAGATGTTTGGTTTTACTTTCCACTTGTTGCCAGAGTAAATATCCAAGTTAGTATACACATCCGGTTTATACAGCAATTTTCCTTTTATTCCCATATTTCTAATGTCTTGTTCCGATGCCATGACTTGTTGTTTGTCAGTAAAATCATGATTGTATATACATATAACATGGCTTCCTCTATCTTCATAAGTACTGACTTTTGCTGAATGACAAGCCAAATCATTTTCAATTATCGCAGTTGAAATAAGTGACCAAATATGGTCAACCTTCCCGCCAGTATTAAGAAATAGTAACCATTTACCAGAAAGAACATTATAGTCTTTCGCCAGTTTTTCAATAACTTCATAATTGACCGTATTAGCACTAGCAAGGTGCTTATCCCAAGCTTCAAACAATCCCTCTAAATTCTTTCCATCGCCGTCATCGCACTCGGTTGGTCGAATAACGCTTATCCATCCAAATCCATCCGACCTAAAGAATAGATACGATATAAGTAAATTTATATGTTAATGTACATTTAATGAGCCTTAAAGGCCATCCTTAAAAACTGTTTGTTTGCAGTTATGTGACCCGGAATTTTAACAGTGGGTGGGAAGGTAGTTTATTTTTAGTTTAGTACAGTAATGTCTTCGTCAACTGTCTACTTGTGTATATATGTATTGACGCATTGTACGTATACTTGACGCCATTAAAACGCAACTATTGGAACTAAGCGTCATTTGTAGTACCGGTACTAACTGTCAAAAGCGTGTTACAATTATCTTTGAGTTAATTCTTGTTCAAAACTTTATTAAACTCTACATCAATTATTTTGTATGTTTGCCTTTCTAATGTCACTTTATCTATATGCTCACTTTTTGATTGCGTTTTTAATGGCGTTAAGTATAGTATGTGCATTTCCTCCCATGTTGTGGATTATCCACTCATTTTCATATAAAATGAATAAGAAGTGTACTTTCTATGTTGTCTCATCTTCAATTGTAGAAACATTCAATGATTCTTCTACATGCAAGGAAAAAATTAAAGACCGATGAACCTGAAAAAATAAAGTGAGTTGCGACAATTTTCATGAGTCGGTTGAGCAACTGCAAACAAACAATTTTTTAAGGATGACCAAATGTTATCAGATTTGGACCACCTACTGTTATTTTGTCTCTCCAGAGTTTCCTCCTTCTTTGGACAGATCGGCAGCATAAGGAGATAAACATGAACATCAACACAAGCTATACCTGAATTACTCCCTCCAAAAATGGTAGAACATTATCCGCTGCATGATCCGTAAGTTTTGAATAAATATTACAATGTAGTAAACTTGAGGTCGATCAATACAGTAAACCCTCAATAATAAGACTACCCTTGGGACCCTTGAAAACTGGTCTAAATATTGAGATGGTCTTTAATATTGAGGTTGAATAAATAGGTGAAAAGTCAAAATGAACTTGAAAATAGTGGTCTTAATTTCGAGGTGGTCTTATTGTTCAGATGCTTTAAGTGGGGTTTTACCGGATGCAAAAACAGAAGAATGCTTAAATTCCAAATCATGCAAAATAGTAAATAACAATTGAGAGTTAATCATTATGTAACTGTCATTGAGCACAGTCGCGTGAGAAAAATAAACCCAAATCAAATATTTTATGTTCAGATATATCTAGAGATCTAGTTAACGTGATAATTAACTAGATACTTATGTAGTTAACTAGATACTTATCGTGTTAACTACTTATCTCAAATTGATTGGTGGGTAAGTGGTGGCACAATTTTTCGTTGAGATATTTATCTGGTAAAAATTATTACGATACTTATCTAGTTAACCACATAATTATCTAGTTAAGTAAGTAGTTATCTAGTTTCTTTAAGGTGTATTCCACCAATAATAAACATTTCTCCAAAGGCAAATAAAACTCGTATTGATTCAATCTGTAATATCATGCGGATAAAAAATTTCATAAATATTTAACGTTCTAAAAAAACGTTATGTTGTTATATTTCTTGTTTAGGAAACCATCTTTGTACTAATCAGATATGTAGATTAAAGTAATGTAAGAAACAGCTACAAGAAATTCAAATAATACATTTATGCATATAGCATTAAAGAACTGGGCAAATTTCCCTTCAAAATTAAAATATTGTTAATAGTGGATGACCTACACTAATTTGATGTATCAATGGGGCATCAAATTGTCTGTTTTAAAAATTATTTACATTATCTAACACAGAATATATCAAACTTTCAGAGATTTTTACCGTCCGGATTCAGCGCAATTTCATTTTGAACAGAATGACGTGCACATTTCTCTGAGAAAAAGTAACAATTCTAAGTGGTTTTGTTTGCCTTTTCACAATTTTTTTAGTGTTGTTGTAAAACATAATTATATTGAATGTAAAACAAAATCATGGTAATTTTTGCTCTCTTAATAACTTTTTAAATATTTTCACTATATTTTCAATATATTATCTCTTTATTACCTCCCTTTATGCAAAATTTCAGGTTTTTATTTTTTTTGCAATTATTTGTCTTTAGAAAAACGCATTGAAGCAATTTTGAATAGGATTTAATAATTCAAATAAATTATAATGATAATATTTTTGATATTTAATTTTGTAACAAGTTTTATATTTTGCTTACTGAGCCATACCTATACAATGGAAAGGGAGTATTTCAGTTATTGGTGGAATACCTTTAGTAGTTAACTGGTGGCAGAAATATGCCACCATATATTACCTATTAACTTTAGATGGTGACACTCTCTCTAGCCAGTTTCGAAATGGACTCCTTGTTTTACCTTTGACATAAAGCATCCATATCATATCATCCGGATCGTTATCCTTATATGGATTAAATTCCTGCTTTCTGTCAAACAAAGACGCCATGATGGACCTATCTGCAACACAGAATGACCAATCTAGTATAAATGTATCTGAAAGTTAAGAAATCACTGGGGGCAGAAAGGCAAACACTAATAGTGGTAGATTACTGTAGACAGTCTATGATCTTGGCGACATCCCAGCAAACACAGACTGTTGTCACAACGTTGTGGCAACGTTACTTCTAACTTGTCTAACCTTATAAATGCATAACGTTTTTCCAACATTAAAATACAAAATGTATATGGTTTTCTTAACGTTGTGACAACCTTATTTTGGCAATCAATACACAACCTTCATACAACATTGTGACAATGTCAAGAAAATCATACATTTTAACGTTGGGACAACGTTATGCATAACGTTAACACAACGTTATCAGTATCGCTGCCGCGACGTTGTGACAACGTTATACATGTATGTTTGCTGGGAAGAGCTAATTTTAAATTGTATGTTATAATCATGAGTTTGTTTAATATTAAATAGGTAACCACAGGCAGATTCTAAGTACTCTAAAACATCTGACCGTAAGCAATTGTTGCTACTTTGTAATAAAACTACACTTATACAGGTGGGTGGGGGTAAATACGAACAATAAACGTCTGTTAATTGCAACAGTAACAATATAAACACACATGTATCGGATAATGTATTACCTTGTATGATGAATGCAAGTTAACGTTCTGTATTATATCAAATTAAAGATTATTCAGCCATGTCTTCGTTGACTTACGCTATATTCGAATTCTTTACTTTAATCTTTCACTCTGAACTAACAGGGATTATTTTTCATTAAACGCATAATAATAAATTAAACTTTATGTGTATAATAAATTGTGTTCAAAATTTGTTTATGTCAATTATTTACGATTAATGGAAGTGAATAACAAAAAAAATGAATATGAAAGTATGAATCTGTGTTTCATGGAAAGACATAATGGAGGCAATTTGATGATATAATAGAAAGCGCAGGTAAATTGTACTTCGAAAACACGACTTTTTTGTTAAATTAGACGCATTTTCATAAAAATTGTTCCGAGTTCCACATAAAGTATACATATATGAATGAAACTGCGCGAAAAAAACATAATGTTGGGAAACATTGAACATTTAAGTAAAATTAGTTGGGAAAGTTGGCAAAATTTGACTGATTTTTCACCTTCTATTGACCTTTGACCCCAGGTTAGTATGTACTTACAAATCAGAGGCTTTGATTTTTTTGTTTTATAAGTATTGCTGAATATGTTATTTACAAAATTTGCAAACATTCCATCATAAATTTCATTTTTATCATGTTGACGATAAAAACATAACCCTACCCCCTCAACAAATGTATGCTACTTTTTACAAACCCTCCTGGTACAAATGTGTGAGAAAAATATAGTTACGCACGGCTTTGACGCTTAAGAAATGGGTTTTCAGGTAGCATAATGATATATCCTTTCAAAAAATATGCAAACTTCGTATGGCCTCATTTGTTGCAATAAAAGTCCACGGGCTCTCGGACTAATAACGTATCGTTGCCACGACGTTGTGACAACGTGATACATGTATGTTTGCTGGGAAGAGCGAATTTTAGATTGTATGTTACAAACTAGCCCCGCATACATGTCTCTGTACTCCGACTTTTACACGCGTCGTTCGTAACAGCGACAGTATAGAGATGTGACGTCCGTGGCTGGACTAGTTACAAACATAAGTTTGTTTAAAAATATAGGTTACCACAGTCAGATTCTAAGTACTCTAATTTCTAAAACATCTGACCGTAAGGAATTGTTGCTACTTTGCAATAAAACAACACTTATACAGGTGGGTGGGGTAAATACGAACAATAAACGTATGTTAGTTGCAACAGTAACGATATAAACACACACTTGTATCGGATAATGTATTACCTTCTATGATGAATTCAAGTTAACGTTCTGTCTATATCAAATTAAGAATTATTCAGCCATGTTTTCGCTGACTTACGATATATTCGAATTCTTAACTTATCTTTCACTATGAACTAACAGGGATTTTTTCATTAAAAGCATTATAAGAAATTCAACTTTATGTGTATAATATACCGTGAAGTAAAGAAATCGAGAGTTTATCGTCAATTTTATTGTTCTTAATTCGAAACTGCGTCTATAAAAAGGACGACGTTGTCACAACTTTAAAATTACGTTATCCCATCACTAAAAATATCATTTTAATAGTTGCAAATCATTCTAAGTAGATCTACTTGCTTAAAGTGTTTATTCAAATACTCATACTTTTGAATGATAATTAGTGGACACTGGATTCTATTTTCAAATAAATTTAGGCAAACCAACGTTATAAATATAATAACATCACCATATGAGATAACTTCTAAACAACGTTATACTAACGTTATGTGTTTGCTGGAATACGATATGATTTTCCTTACTGTTAATGAGTTCCTCAACCCAATGGGGGATATTGGATGTGCATCAGCATTAGACGTATTTTTGGTAGCGTATATCTTCTTTTTTATGTAGCGTTTCTCAGATAAAATGTGTCGCACTTTGAGCACACGCTGATACTAATCAAAGCACAAAAGTGCTGTGGGACGGTACCACTCGTCTCTGTAGCCAAACTGGCCACTCGTTGCATACAAGTTTCCGTTTTGTAACTAGACAGTTTTATAATATCCTAGTATGTGTAAATAGTTCAGATGGTTTGCATGGACTATGGAATACAACTAAAACATAAGACAGATATTTATGCGAAAAAAGAATAAAAATATATTGCAAAATAGTAAACATTTTTTCAAGAGATTTTCAATCCGACTTGATCTAGAAATGCTAGATTTTCAAACCGAAATAAAGGAAAATGGTCAGTAATAATGGTAGAACCGTAAAATTGTAAAACAAGTGAAATGTTTGTCACGATTGTAAATAAAAGATACAAAGATATCAGACCCTTATGTAAAGTTTGTGAATATTTAATTATAAAATGACATATTAAATTATATCAGCACGAACTTAGAGTAAAATCAGTATGCCCAGGCATAATGTTATGATAACACTAGCTTGCCAGAGGTTAGGAGTTATCTTGTTGTAGTCGGGTATTTTCCAATTAATTTTCCAAGCACAGAGTGAGATGTACGTAGAAAGATGACACCGATAATTTTAGTAGTCGTGTACAACGAGACCATAGCTACGATAAATCACAATAAAGAACAACAACAACAGTTATCACTTGTCATCGATTTATATATAATTATATATATATAAATAAAATTTAATGAGCAAGTATATACATCTTGTAAGTACTTCATGAAAACAAGATATATACATCTAGTAAGTAATTCATGAATGAAGTACAAGAATGAACCATCTTTAAAAAATATAAAAGAGACAAACATTTTTCGCTCATTAAATTTTATTTTGAGCACATCGAACTGTATGGTGCAATGATGCTAGTTTATATTTTGATTTAAATTATCTCTTTTAGACTCTTGGAAATGCTTTCCCTACATGCATTGCTTCTACTAATTGCTTTCTACTAAATGCTTGCGTAAATGTTTGACTTTCAGGTGTAAAACTGCCTTTAAATATTTCGCCTTCAGGTAAAAATGCAAAGAAACTGCACCCAAGATCAATATGGACTTTCTCTTAGGAAAGCAGTAGCATTAACAAAAGTACCAGTCCTGGTCTTGTTGACATCATTCTGAAAAAAGTAAACCCATATTAAAGAAAAGTATTTTCTGTATGTGGATTACACAAATGTATATCTACACATCGTAAATTAAAAAATAAACTTCAAAAGACTAGTACAATGTACTGAGGTTATCGTTTAGCAAACATTAATTAATTGAATATAATTTCATGAAGCAAATGTAAATCTGAAGTATATTCTAAAATCAATCTATAGGGATTACCAGTTATTACAGAAGTATTACATAAATATCAGATCCTATGGAGGGTGATAGCATATAATGTTAACCCAAGAAAGTTAATGTTAACCGAGGCGTAAGGAGGGGGTGACATTAACATTTCGAGGGTTAACATTATATATGCTATCACTCTCCATGGGATCTGATATCTATTTTACTATACCTATTGTAATATAAAACAATAAAGTCAATGTCAAACAGAAACAATAAAGTGTTTGCAGGTTTATTAGGACTGAAGAAATGAGGTCTACCCTGTAACTGTCTTGTTTTTGTTTTGCCCACTGCAGTTGTCTATATGTAATATTACTCGCTTCTCACCATACCCATGGTGTTCCAATTGGTGATGCACCATAGATATAACACTATTTGCTCCTTTTCCTACACTTGCATACTGCTCATCCACCAGGTAGAAAATGTGTTTAATGTAAAATAAGAAAGTAAAAGTAATTATAACCAATTACAAAAATCAGGCTTTCAACTGCCATCATAGTAAGAGATAGAACCAAACTCGGAAACAGCACCATTTCAAAATCATTTAATTAAAAAAACTTTTTAGGGGAATAATAGTATACACTGTACATTTGAAGTTATTTATTGCACTGTCACTCTTGTGACAAATGTCCCAAGCAAGATGTTCAGATTACTTTTTGTTCAAAGTCAGACTGGACATTAGCCTACTCTATCATCATGTACATTAAATACTATACCATACATGCACTTACTTAATGATACATACATATACTGTATTTTAATTTAGCAATATACCTGATGCCTCATAGCAAACTCCATAGCACTGGCACTTCATTGGCCTCTTGAAAAATAGGGGCCCAGCCTGTTGTGCATAATGAGGGTAAACCACCTGCTGCGCATAGTCAAAACAGTAATGTATGTGGACATCTGTGCTGCATATGATGTTTGACCTAACAAAAGAACAAACAAATAGTTAAAGATATCACTACTACACTAGAAGTAGATCTACATGTGTTGTCCAATAAAAATATGAAAGTGCAGTACATTGCAATACACAATAAAGGTCAGTTTACCCTTTACAATCACAGAATCGCTGACCATGCAAATGGCATGGTGCAAGTGTTTGCATGAAATATGTACTATGCTAACTGATCTATGTCAGGGGATTTGGTTTAAAACTACAGATCTTCTACAAGATCATGTTCATAGTCAATCATCAATTGTCAAAATTATCATAATCAATAATATCATCATCACCATCAACAATACCTTCCCGATTTTGTTATATAACACAGTATTGTCACTATCGGCATCAAAATCAACGTTGCCAAAGTATAGGCCTACAACCTCTAGTGCATCTGGCAACAAAATCTGGAACCAACTTAAATGGCTAATTACCTCGTAAGGGATAGTACTGGCTGTGTTAGCAGATGAAACCTGACTAGAGATTGTTTTCAGACTGAACTGGGTTAAAATGCCATTCAAAAGTTCATGTGACAGATGTAAACACGCTTCAAGGTCACGAATGTCATTCCACCATTTTGTTAATTTCACGTGTGGACGTCCGGACTAGATCTTATCGTCTAAATTACCAACAAATTACACAATAGCTTAAATTGTTACAACAGCACATTTTACATTCTCATTAGTATGATCAACATAAAAAACACTTACCTCTATAAATATTTCATCCGGCAGAGACAATACTAACATATAAACGACGTCGAATCCAGTACACGTCTGCAATCATTTTCAACAATATTTCGCGGGTCACCTAGGTTCATTTGCATACTAATTTGGTCTATATTTGACGCCGCTGTACGATTTCCAACCTCTTCTTTAAGTGACGTCATTTCCAGAAAACGCCATATGTGACGTCACCATGTACTGACAGTAAGCAATATTTGCCCCATATGGCCATATGAAATGAAGTGACTATATGGAGTAAATATTGTTTCCTACTTGCAAATAGTGACATCACATATTGCGTTTTCTTGAAATGACGTCACTCACAGAAGTGGTTGTAAATTCAATAGCAGCTCTCATTTAGACTTGGGAACCACAAAACAGGACAAAAATAATGAAAGGATAGGCCCACATAAATTTATAATGCCAAAATGTGAATGCACACACTTGTAAAAGCACCATATAAAAGGGTAATACAAAATAGAATGTTATTGTGTATTAGCGCGTCACGATATGTGTTTTTACTTTTCGGTAAAATTTACGTTTCGGTAAATACATGTAGATCTACTTACTTTCGGCAATATTTCGATAATTAGTTGAAGGAGGAGTTATTATTTTTATCGTATATTTTTAGGATATTTTAATTACAGCTACCAAATTGCAACGTTATGCATGAATTCATTGATTCTTTTACCAACATTAATAACATTTTTGCATAGCACGATCACTAAACCTGTGCTTTGGTCACAGCGCTCTTCTTTACAAAAAACAAATAGCGATCTACTTTAATACCTGATCCCTAAGTTAGGCTATATCTTTGACAGTATCAAATATAGTCGGCGCCCTCCCGGGGCGCCGACTAATCACGGACATATGGTTTATATGTCCGCGCTGCAATAGACATACAGTGTTCGGTTTCCGGAATAGAGGTTTTTACACAATGAAAATAGAACAGAAAAAATCGGGACCACGCAAATTGTTCGGTTTAGAGGGAATTCCGGTTTACTGAGGTTCCGGTTTTGAGGGGTTCCACTGTATTTAAATGATTAAATCTGTGTTTTATGTGTATGACTGTAATCCTACAAATATGACCCTACATAACTTATTTCACATTTTGACATTTTCCGGTTGTGTGCATGCAAAGTGAAAGTAAAATAACAACACAATGAATGTCTATGGTTATATATATTAACAGACCTGTACCTGAAACAAACTATTTTAATGTTCTATATGGCCTATGTACTATTCTTATATATTATAATAGTCCATAAAGCACATTAAAACAGTTAGTTTCAAGGACCTGTGTATGACAAATATTTTGATGAACAATGGCTACTTACCGGCAGGACTTGTAGGTATACGTATAAAAGGCGGTAGCAGCCGTAATTCTATCTATCTGTACTGTCAGGATTCTCAATACAAATGTATATACAAATGTATGTCATTGACAGTAGAAAAAGATAAGAATGTGATAGAAGGCTGTGCAGTGAGATAGTATAGAGGATAAAATATGATAGCGTAAAGATAAGGTTTTAAATTTTAAAAGTGAAAACAGATAAAATATTTCACAAGTGGTTCAAGGGATAGGGGCAGCACAACGATTGTTTGTTCAAGAACCCCTTTAAATTTGCTATAGTTCCTCTTGTGAAAGGAAGGTTGTTCCATAACACCACTGTTCTGGGGGGATAATAGTTGAAGTAAATTGACGACGCATGTACAGGTATGTAAGTGCAAGGATGCATGTTACGGGTCGTTCTAGTGGGTTGCCTAAGATATGATGGTATTTGGAATTGCCAACAACTTGTGAAACATTTTGTAAAACAATTGTTTCTTCTAGAATCTAGATTTTGCCAGCAAAGCCCACGCTTCAGATGGGTGACACTGTCATATGGAGAGTTATTGTCAGTTATCCACCGAACTACTCTATGTAGGATCTTTTCTATCGTGTTGATGTTCTGTTGTGTATATGGGATCAAACTGATGTGAGGCGTATTCGACCTGTGGTCTTACAATGGTCTTGTTACGAACGTGTTTATTTTTTATCTTGAATGTGTCCGTACGAATGAAGCCAATTGATTTATATGAGAGTTCCAAGAAGAGTCATTTGAAATACTAATTATTACACACATACATTTTGCTGTTTTTTTTTCATTTTCTAAAATATGGTCATGGAGTTTATAATTAAACTTGATTTTCTGTTAATAACCACAAGTATCAAGAGAAAAGAGACTGACAACAGAATTGATGACAAGGAAAGTGAACTGAAAGAAATGGTGAAACGCAATGATAACAAGGATAAAGCTACAAAGACTGTGAATGAAATTGATGAAAAAAAGATGATAAGTCTTAAAGTGATGATAAAATGAAAGATGCAGAGAATAAGAAGGACACAAAAGAAGAAGTGATAGGTGATGACACTAAAATAATAGATACAAAGGATAAGAATGAAATGAAGGAAACATCGAAAAGACGCGATAACAAAGGTGAAGCAGATGTGAATAATAATGAAAGTGAAGAAACAGTGGAGAAAAATGAAGATGAAATTGAATATCTAGAATTGATTCCTTTGATGGAAAAGATTCAACAAGAACGCATAATTCTCAACATTGGAGGGCAATGAACCTATATTCCTTATTAGCAGTCAGTCCAACTGGGGTGACTACCGGATATGGCAACCAATTTCGGTTCGTACGTAACTTTTTAAGGAATGTGCTGTCATTGGATAGATTGAACAATGTAGTGTGGTCAGTGCTGACCCTGTACCTCTAATTGCTCATAAGCTTGGACTTGAACTAGAATGTATGTAAATAAATATATAAATGTTCATGAGAGTCCTGACTGTTCAATCATTTGTTCAATGGTTTGGTAATAACATTGTCTTTGTTCTCCATCATATATATTAGACACAATATTAGATTAAAATATGGTTTATTGTTTACACAACGTTATGTATAATGTGTATATTTTGTTTTAGGACTGACATTTAGGATTCGAACACTCTCTTATTACTGTGCTGTATTAAATTATTTTTTTAAATTCACCGATGAACCTGAAAACATGAGTCGCAGCATTTTTCATGAGTCTGCCGCGTAACTGCAAACAAACGATTTGTTTAAGGATGGCATCATTGATGTGGTTTACAGGTGTGTTTTGTTGTTCTGCTTGTTCAAAATACTGTTCATACTTCAGTCTGAAACTTGAATATTAGTTTCTGTGTATGGCTGCTAATGTTTTGAATGATGAATACTGATGCTGTTTACATTCGTATTCTAATATTTATTAATGCCGTTTTCAATCTTAATGTATCAGCATAAGGCAACTCATTATTATGCGGCTATATTGAACATCGTTTACAGGTTGTTCAATATGTATGGTTTTATGTTAGACGTTCTTTATTACTTGTTTGTTTGCTTTTAACATTGAAACATGTCTGTTACATTTTTTAATATTAAGTTGCCCGTGTTTATCATTCTACTTTAGAAATCACTGTCAAAACCAAGAACATGTACTCGTACACGTAACCTTCTTTCTACACTATTATATAATTTTCTCGCAAACCTGACCGGGATTTCCCGCGTTTCAACCAATTACGGAAAACTCCATCTTACATCCCGCTGTGTAGGATGAGTCTCGTGCTGATGACGTCACTTAACATTGAATAACTTGAATGATTTTTAAAATAATATGTAACTACATGTATAACCAAAAATCCTTCAAAACTTGAGTCGTTTTATTCAGTATCGTCTTTTACTTCTTAAAAAAGGTATACGAGAAAAAGAATGGATGGAAATATATACGCCACTCGGGTATCTGTTTTTGCAGGAACTTGGTAAGATAACAAGACGTTAAATATACATACTACATTTATTTCTACTCCATAATATCAACGTGTCAAAATAAATAAATGGGTAACACAATAAATAGTTTCTATGTCTTGGAATGTAAGCAGGAGCCAGTGTATCTCACACTGACAGGCTGTCAAATCACCCCTTTTCAAAAAGTAGGGATAAAGTAAGGCTATTTGTTTTAAAAAGCAAGGCAAAAGTAGGGATTCTATAGCCTAAAAGTAGGGATAGTAGGGTTGATTCCTTACTTTAGGAATATAAAAAATGGTAAAATTCACAGCACTGTACATTCTCCATGGTTAGACCTCTGTGCTTCATACAGGTGTAATAAATATTTTGAGTTAATGCTTCGGATCTGAAAAAAGTAGGGTTAGTAGGGCTCTTTCAAGTAAAAGTAGGGGAAAAGTAGGGAGCAATTAAAAAAGTAAGGAAAAGTAGGACCCACTTGACAGCCTGCACTGAAAAACAAGTATGCACAGGACTAAGCAAGAGATGGGTTAAAACAATAATTGTTGCATGGAATTCCCCAGGCTTATTTAGCACTGTAGTCCCTCAGCGCCTGAATTTCAATATGAAATGATGCCACAGTGCTTGAATATTCTGCGAATGCTTGAAGCTTTAACGACAATGTCTGCAAAAATATCCTGTGATGTCCCTTTAAAAAATACTACTCAAAATTTGCTTTTTGCTATTTCCCTATATGAGCTTCATTTAATGCACTTACTATTGATGTGATTGAAAATTAATTGAAATTATTTCTGAATATTCCATGTTTAATCTCTGAATTATTCAGTACTATAGAACTATCCATTCACCCATGACAAGCTAATTAGAAGAACATGAATCGAAACACATACATCAAAAGTGCAAAAAATAACATTCATATGAAAATGTAACCCTTAGCAAATTTTGAGTAGTATATGATTAACATATTTACCCAGTACAATGTTTTTTCATTTATGTAAATAAAAGAAACATGATGCATTGTTTTTCTCTCAAAAAAGGATAAAACCCCTTAGAATACATTCTGAGGAAGACCCTGCAATATCATCATTAAATATTACCAAGAAAAGTAACAGGTACAGTACAAACAATAATCAATTAGGTTATAAACAATGAAACACAAAGTGATACAATATACTGGTTACCAGTCGCTCATATGCATGAATATGAGTTACACAATATAAACTTTCCTGCCCTACTCTGTGGCAGAGATCACTGAACAATTGATAGTTCCCATATTTACAATGTTTACCTCCCCTGTTCTGAATGCAGCCATAGCAATAGGTAAATTTCCTTAAAGTTAATAGGGAATATAATGTAAAGGATGATAAAATAAAATTAGCTATATGAATAACTTATTCATTATGCTCATGTGGGCAGACGGTTCATAAAGTTGAAGAAAAAGTGGTTGTCACATGCAAATTTTCCAGGTATTTTCCTTGATTATCACATATTTGGGAATTACTCCTATAGCTTATCAATTTTGCCTATCCAAATGGCTGATGATTAAGAACAAGGCAGGTAAATATTGTATATAGATATGGGAACTATCTATAGAAGAACATATCATGGTGTCATAAGAATTAACAAATGTGTAATAACACGCATTCATTGGAATGCATGGAGGATAAAAAGTTAGGGTAAAAAACGTAATAATACTAGTCTATAACGCCAGAAATAAAAACATGTTTATTTGCCGTCCCCATACCTACCTGGCAAAACTTTTACGAGCCCATGGCCAGATTGTTTTCAATCTTGATCAAAAATATCATAGTTAAACCAAGGGTGTAGATTGGCTGAAATTGATGGGTAGGCCTTGTTTTAGGGGGGTCTGCGGGCATGGTCCCCGGAAAGATTATTGTAGCTGGATTGTCAAAGATGGATTTTGGTGTATATTTCTTTCCGGTATATATGCTTACAGTATCATCAAAAACATACATTAAATATCTTATAGCAGTTTTATTGTTCTATATGGCCTATTTACTATAATAATTCTTAGATATAGAACATTAAAATAGTTTGTTTCAAGTACCTGTGGCTGGAGGGCAGCAAACAAACACTCTTTAAATGTGGCCTAACTGTAAATACTTTAGTAGACTATCACAGACAACAAAAATGTTGGTAAAATTGACAGTGATAACAATGAAGAATTTACAACAAACATACATGTATACACTGGAATGAATTGAAATACTAAAAATGCAATAATAATGCTATAATCAAATATGTGTCATGTGATCAAATAGATACAATCCAGGACAGTATACAGACAGCAACTGTGTAACAAAATAAACATGAAAATACACGGAATGCCCGAGATTCAATATGATCTATACATCTGTCAGCAATGTGGAATGACGGGGAGTTGTGTACAAACAAGTACTTAAATAAAAGATCTCTGTAATATGATCTATACATCTGTCAGCAATGTGGAATGACGGGGAGTTGTGTACAAACAAGTACTTAAATAAAAGATCTCTGTAATATGATCTATACATCTGTCAGCAATGTGGAATGACGGGGAGTTGTGTACAAACAAGTACTTAAATAAAAGATCTCTGTAATATGATCTATACATCTGTCAGCAATGTGGAATGACGGGGAGTTGTGTACAAACAAGTACTTAAATAAAAGATCTCTGTAATATGATCTATACATCTGTCAGCAATGTGGAATGACGGGGAGTTGTGTACAAACAAGTACTTAAATAAAAGATCTCTGTAATATGATCTATACATCTGTCAGCAATGTGGAATGACGGGGAGTTGTGTACAAACAAGTACTTAAATAAAAGATCTCTATAATAAGAATATAAGTACGGTATGTAATAGATCAATGATGTGTTTCCTGTAATTTATGTACTAATAATATGGGACAATGTCAAACTATCAAACAAATAACATGAATAATTTGGCATAACTAACTACAGTAAAACCTCACTTAAAGACCACCTCAATACTAGGACCATCTCAAAATTAAAAACACAATTTTCAAGTCCATTTTGACACAGTCACAGGTCAGGTGACAGTTTTGCTCTTTATTCAACCTACATATAAGGACCACCTCAATAAGACTAATTTTATGGGTCCCAAGGGCAGTCTTATTATAGAGGTTTTACTGAATCATATTATGTTAATGACTAAGATTTAATACAACATACACTTATATAATATATTTCTCTCAGTGTGGAATGGTTTTATGGATATAAGATGTTATCAATAAAATAAATTAAGTATCATTTATACTGTTCTCAAAACAATTACCATTCAGTAACAAGAACAAAATGACAAATCCCTCCAGAATGAAGACTATGCAATGTACTGTAGATCGCTATTTATTTGAAAATGTCCAATTTTAGCAAAATTTCAATTAATTCAATTTAAAGCGAAATTCTCAATAAAGTGAGTTAATGGTGGCATCAAACTGACAAAATATGTATCAATCTCATTTTTTTGCAACTTAAAGTAAAGCCTACCCCACACAAGTTAAATGGTAAAATCAGCAAGTTTCGTAAAAAATGGCTTGCAATTCTAAATGATCTACAGTACAGCAACATTTGAAAATTAGACTATACACCATACATGTGAACTGTCCCGATTTCCATTGGAGGAACCCAGATTTGATAGGCCACTCATGCTTTCCCTACCGGGAGACATGATCTCACGATTTTTAAAGTAAACATCATAAATTTTGTTATGGGGTATTGTTTAGTTCATTCCCGGCTGGTTCACTGACATTAATTGTCAAATTGATATCCAGAAGTAGTAAAATTGGGATACCAGTCTGAATATCATAAACACCATGTTTTCGGGCTTACACATGAATTAAGTGCTTGGTGACACTAATCAAGATACAACACGAAATTCACTGGTCATGTTGTTGATTGAAGTTTCACACATTCTTATTGTATTCAGGCATGACAATTGGCAATAAAATTGTTAACTGGCGAGTCTTATAGGGATGACCACGAGATCAGTAGTTAATTCACAGAAGATTACTTTTAACAACCTTATTTCGATATGGTCATAGACATATTGACTAAATTTCAGTCACAGAAAAAATCTCCTGCTTCGAGTCTCAATCTCCCACTTTTCTGGGAGCAATCTCCCAATCAGCCTTCTGAAAAGCTTCACATGTATGCTATACAGTTAGACAAAAAATAGTCTGATCTAGAAAATATTGGAGATGGAAGCAAACCAGTCTATCAGCATATACACAAAGAAGCAGATACACTTGTTTTGCTTTCACTCACAGATATTCACTTAATAAGGGATTCAACAAGAATTGCCATTTTCAAGTGTAGCTTGTGATTTAGTTAACTGGACGAACAATGGGTAATGTATGTTCTGATCATAATGTTCAATGCCTTTTTCTCTCATCTGAAATAAAAAGATTAAAAAAATGTTCACAGTAAAAAGGAAAAACAAACAACATCATTTTATATCTTAAGCTTAGTAAAGGAGATCTCTTCCTGACAATAATATGATATAATCTGTTCTAATCATTAGGAAATATCAGATACATACATGTCTTAAATTGCAAGTATAGTCAGAGCTTGTTTATTTAACAACCTTCTATCCAAATATTTGGTATCAATCGAAAAAAAAGATCTGGTCCCAATACGTCATCTAAACACGTTGAATTGAAATGGGCTATTCAAAACAATGTATTATTCGAAATAAAAGTTCAGACCCGGCAAATTCGAATGAACTAGGTCCGACTGTATATACATTTTCTAACACAGCACAAAACCATGCGAAGTATCAAAGTTTTAAGTAATACCAATGTGGACCTGATGGGTCTTACATATGAAATGAATTAACAACATGTATGGAGAATTTGTCTCATTGTGGTATTAAAGATAAGTAGCACATTTTCATAGGGCAGCTGGTTGTCTTAAATTATTGTATCAAAATATGACAAAACAATATTTAGTATTTGATGGTCCTTCTTTAAGATTTTCCAAGATGCCAAGCATACAATGTATGTATATACTTATATTTAGTACATTTAAAAATACATATTTTTGTACCTGTGATATGTCTTTTAAAGGTCATTTTAGTGTGTTTTAAATAAAACTCATTTTGATATATAAAAATACCTGTTGATTGAAAGAAAATTTAGTGTTTCATTGTGTAAAAAAGAAATAATATCATGTTAAGTTGTTATCTTGCATCCCTGGGTAAGTTCATGACATTTGAGAAATCTTAAATTTTGCATTTTTAAATGTTCTGTGTAATAACCAACCTTGCAATGAATGTGCCAAACATCATCATCATAATTCTCTTTCTCCACTGTTTCAAACATGGGTTTAGCCAGGGTAACGAAAGCATCATATGTTTCACCTCTGCTTGGAGCAAACATTATTGCAGTTCCCTACAATGTATATTTATACATGTCAGAAGAGCATAGCCTTCAGAATCCAATTTTAATATGATCATTTCTTTCCAACAATAACATTCCTTTTCTAGAATAGTACTCAAACCAAGAGTCTTAACAAAGAAGCTATTAATAAAAATCTGATAACCAAAAAGTACCACATGTGACACAAACTAGTATTTACAATATATAATTATAAGACTTAAATATATGCATGTATGTACATGTATATGTCTCCAAATAAATTCAGTCAATTGTATGTTCAATACATCATTGAACATTCTAAAAGGTTTATTCTGAACATGAAACAAAAGTCACACGCTACTTTTAATGAAAGCAAAACACTTTTCCTCCGTAACATGCTTACGAAACCATATTTCTTATAAAGTTAACGAATTAACAGAAAAGTCATCAAACAACAGCTTTCCCTAAGACTTGACTGCTAAACTGCTTTGTCAGTAATCAGGATGCTCAATCCTTGACAAGAGTTTTTGATTGAATATTCAGGTCACTGTCAATCACAGTTGTAGATATAGTTTACAACAGGAAAATGTTACCTCGGATTTTCTAAGTACAAAAAGGGGGATAATTCTGTGAAATGGGGTCAGAGTTATGGGACTTTGTTCCACAGCTTCTTTTTATAACCCTGAGCACCAATACTACCAGTCGTTGAAAAGATATTTCACTAAAAAAACTTTAAACAAGCCGACGTGAATGCTGACGTGACGACAATAGCCCCCTATTCTTCAAAGAGCCGAGATGAAAACAAATAAAAACATTTTGATCCCAAATATTTTGCTATTAACTGCATAAATTAAAATCATTTAATTAAATACATAATTGCACATACACCAGGTTTAAGTAGACTGTGCACCATCTTCACAAGATCTTTTCTACCATCTTCAAAAAAGAAACTGAAATCAAACATAATATTTATCTATTATAACAGTATAAGTTAAGTTGGACAGAAGGGCAAGGGTAAATCTTAATGCCCACCCCCAATTAGTGGGGGCACAATAACATTTTATCTCCAGTTATAGTGACTTTGACCTTGACGCTAGCAGACTCAAATACATTCCCAAGCTGTTGCTATATAAACTTCATTTACACCATGCTTGGTAAGAATATGGCATCACATAATTTTTTGCCGGAAACTGTTCATTTTCTATTTTTAGTAACAGGGTCTTTCACATAGTATAGCACAGTATCAAACAGATTGAACTCTTTGTAGGAAAATTTGACCATACAAAAATAATTCAAATTTTATTTCCTCTTAATCATTGTATACACTTACCAGTCTGCACATAAAACAAAGTCAAATTTTTCAAGTAAGTCTTTATCTAATTCTCCACATCCCCATCGAAGCATCCTGCAACAAATCAATACTTTGAAATGTAATACAATATATCTGGGGTTGGAAGCAAACTATTGTAGCAGTCACTTTACCAAAATGACATTACAATAGTTTTGCCTCAAAGCTTCAACATTATAAACAGTAAAACCTCGCTTAAAGACCACCTAAATAATAAGACCACCTCACAATTAATACCTCAATTTTCAAGTAAATTTTCACCGTTTTGTTCTTTATTCAGCCTCAGTATTAAGCCCACCTCAATAAGAAGACCAGTTTTCAAGAGTTACAAGAGTGGTCTTATTATTGAGGTTTTACTGTACTTAGATATTCAAGATTAAGTCGGACCTCATTTTTTCAATAACCTTCTATCTGAATACTCAGTATCATCCGAAATAAATATCAGGTCCTGATGTATCTTCTTGCGCATGTCGAATTGAAATGGGGCTATTCGAAACCATGTATTATTTGAAATAAAATTTTGGAACTTATGAATTCAAATGAACGCTGCCCAACTGTACCTCTTTCTAAACCTTATATAGACTAAAAATCATCTTGTTCCAACATGCGTATTATAAAGAGATGGTCTGCTGCTGTCAAATGAGAACCGTATTATCAGACGAGGCGATACTGTGCAGGAGGCGAGCTTAAGCACGCTTCCCTGACAATATCGCCATACCTGTTATTATTATTCAACCTAGGCAGTTGACTGATCTTTCATATATCATGACACTACCACTTCAAAGAAATTTGAGTGGTCAAATACTTGACATTTAAATCAACAACCGATTGTGTATAGTCCAAACACAAAATAAAACCTCATCACTTGTCAAATGATAAGCTGTGGTGCTATTATCTTCAGTATGCACTTTCAGGTTGCAAGTTGAATGACTTTTTAAAGGTTTCATGGTCCAATGCCTGTCTTTACTCTCAGTTTTGTACAACTCTTGCACAGAAGATTTTTTTCAAATTAACTACATCAGTGTGAGACACAGGAGATTGTCTCGAGTTCTCTCCCTTTAACCCTTCTAGAGTTCACTCCCTTTGTCCCTTCTATAGTATATGTATATAAAGAACTATACATATGTGGTGTGAGAGATGCCTGTGCTATAAATAAACATACTACAAACCTGCTTGATAATTCAGTTTTTCCAACAAGCTCAGCATTTCTTTTTATAATTGTTTGTAGATCTAAAAATAATCAGAAATAACGCAAATAAAGTCTAATTTAAGCTCTTGTGCATGCTGAAATGTCGATACACACCAAGTGGACATAATGTACCATTTTACAGCTACTTATACAAATGTACTAAGTTACCAAATTAAGAGGACCAACCAGAATACATACCTAAGTCAAGTTTCAAGTTGTCAAGGTCATTAATCATTGATGTTCCGTTTTTTTCATAATATTATAGCGATATAAATCACACATTCAAAATAATGATTGTATGGTATTTTTAACGAAGTGGCAATACAAATGTAACAATCAAAGAGTCAATCTATCAACCAAACTATCTGTACGCAACTCTTCCAGTAAGTTTCATTTAAATTTTGCTAAATGCTTACAGCAGAGAAACCAGTTTTGGGATCTGATTTCAATGATATTGAGCTGTACTAGAAGCTGGTACATGGTTCATACAGAACTTCCTGAAAAAAAATCACCCCATTTTCAAAGACTAAAAATGTACTTAAGTTTATTCCCCGAGATGACCATCACTGTAGCAAAGATAAAATTACACAGCTTCAGTATAACTAAGTGGGCATAAAACCTGTTGACTACCATATCATTCTTTATTGCCATACTATTGCCAACTCGGCAGTAGGCCCTGTCGAAAATTGGTCTGTGATTTGTTCACTTTTGTTGGTATGTTTGTTATTTTTTGTCCCTTTTCTATTTTTTTCAAAATTCAAGTACTTTTCAAGGAGATTTTGGCTGCTACAAATTCAAGTAGTCTTCAAGGAGTAGGCATCAAACTCAAGGACTTTTCAAGACCCGTGTGAAGCTTGTGATATATACCTGTATATAACTTTTATGTTAACTGATATGTTAACAACATTGACATTACAATATGCATGTTCATTCTGTAAGTACCATTATTATATACAGTCTAATCTCCTGAACATTTAGTAACAATATGATTTAAAATGCATGTTTTCATTCAGCATGCTGGCTACATACATGTCTGAAACATTAATTGTTTAATTAAAAAGTTAATTGGACATATACATATATTTTTTGTTAGTATCTGTTAACATGTTTTTATACAACAATAAATTGTATTAAAATACATGTATATACATGAATGCATTCAGTTAAATCCTGACATTAAGCTACAAGAATACAATAATTCCAAGTGTCATGCGGACTGAACATTCTATAATGTTGTATGAAAATATTAACATGACTTTCTATAGCTACCAGCTAAATGACAGCGTCTCAAGAACAGTTCAATTTTCCTACGTAGTACAAATACAGCTAAACATTATGTATAATATTATAACCAAGACTAATTTGTATCTTATCAAATGCTGATATCAGTAAACATCTAAAACATGTCTTTGATGAGGATTCTTCATACCACCAAATACTTTTACAATACGGTGCAACCTATCCAGACCGTCCCTTTCTTAAGCAACAATCTTTCATCAACAATATAATCAATGTTCAAGTAGCACTTTTTACTATTAATTTGTATTTGTACCCAAATCTACTTCTATAGCATATATTTTCTCTTTATTATAATATTCAATATATACTTAATACCATTAAATACGCAACTGTTTTAATAAGGCTTCATTTTGTACATGGTATTAAAAGCTAACAACTGTTACCAAAGTTTAATATATTCTTCAAAAAGTATTGAAACTATGGACCAATAACTCATATTTCATGATTGAATAAGTTTATGAAACTTTGTTAGTGAATTAATATAGAATTTTTTTTTCTTAGAGTCATGTTTTGAAGCAGACAATTTTCGGTTGCGTTGTTAATGGCTTTAAGTATATTAAAACTGTTGGCTACAAACATTCCATCAACAGTTATCATGTATAAAATGTCTTTAGCTTAATCGAAATCATTATTGAAGGGATGAAAAATCCTCAATGAAATATAACCCATGCCTTATACAAGCATTAGCAGAATAAATTACAACATGTCCTTGTTGAGATACTTACACAAATTTGCAGATCTTTACTACCAAAGATTGGGAACGAGAGTTACATCAAATTCATCATCATGGTAATAGTAAAAAATAAGCTTTTTTCTTTTGCTCAACATGCAACTGATATTGTTAATACCAATGTACATGTGATTGGATGAATTAATAATGTCAAAACTGGGGTAAGTTTGTTCATATACAAGTAACATTAATGTTTAACATGTTCGAGACCAGTCCTGCGTTCAATTACGGCTTACATTTGCAAACATTTCAAAACTGTTTTGTATCCCTGACCCACAGTATCGCATTCACTGCACATGGGAAACCAAATTGCAAATGTAACAAAATGTTAGCCCCAAACCCTATTAATGAACACATGTCACATTTAGTATCTTTGTCACCATTCAAACTTGATATACAAACATTAAGACTAAACCCTTACGCTAAGAGTGTAACTGTAGTCTGTACCAAGACTAATCACGTACTTACAGGCATGGTACTGTTCACAGTATTATCCACATTCCAGTCTACAGTACAGTACCACACAGCATTTTACCATATCCAAAATGTTAAGTTAATAATTAAATGGCATCGAACATTGAGTTAAAGTCACCACAAGCCATATTCAAATCGATATTTGGGCCAAATTTGGGCTTCAATGCATATTTAGCATACTCTGCTGTTTTTAGTGTCAAGACACATATCAAATTGTAAAGTGATCATATCGTAGCACCCTTACAGTATGCCCACAATTTTCCATTACTGACCTGCCTTTTATCATTATATGACTGCTCTTACTTTTTTTCAAGTTAGTGTGTCGTGTACGTTGTATTTTACCTTAGAAACTTCTATGTACCTTAGTCAAAGAACAGACATAATAAAATCATATCAATAAAATGTTAAGTAGGCATTATTTGAGCACCGCTGTACGATTTCCAACCACTTCTGTAAGTGACGTCATTTCCAGACAATGTAACATGTGATGTCACCATGTACTGACAGTAAGCAATATATGCTCCATATAGCAGTATGAAAACGATGTAATCATATGGAGTAAATATTGTTTCCTGCTGGCAAATAGTGACATCACGGATGCGTTGCCTTGACATCACTTACAGAAGAGGTTGGAACTCCTATAGCAGCGCTCATTTATTAACAATATGCTGAACATAAATTTGAAATCAATAGTTTCATATTCAAAAACCTGGCTAAAAGTGATACTAATCACATAATCTTATGCTTTAACATGTGAAAAGAGTTTACACAAAACCTTTCTACTAATAACATGTTCTTACATTAATGTATACAGTATTGTAACGTCAAACTTTGACATTATGATGTCATAATGACATGATATGTTTTTATCCAATAACAATGTTTAGTTTGTCTGAAGAAGTATTAAAATAATATGAAACATGTTGCAAACATTTGATATTGTCTTCTATTTTCCATATTACTGATACACATGAACAATTCAACTTACTTGTAACAGAATCTTCATTTCCATCAGACAATTCAACATACGAGACATCTGTAGCAACACTTAGCTGTAATAATAATACAAATTATCCTGAACTATCAGAACAAGCACTGTAGCAGGCTTCCCACAAATCATAGAAAATTCCCTGTTTTTTCCCTGATTTTCCTGACCAATTAAAAAATTCCCTGACTTTTTCCTGACCTCGAAAAAAAAATCCCTGACTTTCCCTGGCCATGGGAACTTTGCTGTAGCCTTGATTATGCTTAGACAGTAAACTTCCCTCATTCCCTATTGCTGCTGCTCAGAGACCATCCCACTGATGCAACTACTGCAATAAAGATGAAAGCAACCCCAGGCACCAGTACATGTACCTAATGCATATTACAGATTAACAAAACTTGATTATTCAGGGGTCAGTAATTCACCTATACACCGAAACAGATTTATCTGAATGAAAATTAAGAATCAGACAGCCTTGTTTTGATATCATCCCTTCATTATATGAAGCATTTAATGTTGGACTTTTTATCTCTTCTAGCGCACTTCAGCATAATTAATTTATGTTGATAACAAACCTCCAGTTTTGAAAACCAAATTGAACTGAAAAATCAGTTTTGGGATGAAACTTGTATGAAATAAGTTCACTGCCCAAGTGCCAAGTATACAGAGTGGTGTTTTTACAAACAGTATAACAGGTATACATATAACATACCATACAAACATGCAAATGAATACATACTCAATTATTGACAAGAATTGTTTAAATCAATAAAACTTACAGCTACACCAGCAAGGCATGTCATTCCACCACCAAGCTCTATCACAGATTTACCACTAAAAATATATACGGTAATATAAATAGACATTTTTAATACTCGTAAAACTTACTTTATAACCATGTTTACCATTTACAGACAAATAGAAATGTTATTCATATAATTTAATAATAATGTTTAATGATAAAATGATATAAATAATTTTTAGTATAGTAGTAGATAATTTTATTGATTTAATATTAATTTGTAATGAAAAAAATATTAATAATTCATAGTATAGTAGATAATTTATTTATGCATTTATGTTACATCTGTTTTCTTTATTTATCCATTTCAAAGCAACCCAACTCCTGATCAGATCATAAATTTGAGCCTCATGTTGTGTAGGGTTTGGATGAACTTCACAATGGCTGAATTTCATGTGAGTAGTTTAATTACCCAGGAAACAGTCCCTATTAATATAATTTGTAACAATTTGTTCTAAAAGTTATTTGTGAAAATGCCAGGAATTTCAGATGCAAAGCTGTATACATTTACTGTAGATCTAAATTGTGTGTAACTGACTGAGTAAATAATCAACATGATTTTTCCACCACTTATCATGATGTTGTTATTTTACTATTTGTTAACAGTGTTACTATGCATAATTCTCTATCAATTGCTCGATTGCTTGAGAAAGAAATATGAATAAAATCCAACCTGAACATATCCTTGTGATTCAAACAATAGTATGTGAGTATTTCTTCTGATGGCCACACACCTTAAATTGAAGAATGAATGCGGTAAAACAAGCTTTATATGAAAATTTTCATTCAGACAAGAATTCACCACAAGTTTACAAAATTCATCTTCAACATATCCCTCATGACAAACTAGAACAGGTGCCGGCGTCTACCACAGACTTCCTAAACAAGCTGCAGAATTTATTTCACCAACTGACCTTCTCGTCATTACATCGTAAAATGTCAACTTATTCTAATAATCCGGGACACTAACATAATACAGTGAAACCTCAATAATAAGACCACCTGTGTGACCCTTGAACACTGGTCTTACTATTGAGGTGGTGTTAATATTGAGGTTGAATAGAGCAAAATAGTGAAAATGGACTTTAAAATTGTGTTCTTAACTGTGAGGTGGTCTTATTATTGAGGTGGTGTTTAAGTGAGGTTTCACTGTACATGTAATTGTTTTCCATGTTTGTTCTCCACAAAGCAATAGATTCCAGAATGTTTTGATCACCATACTGCGGCAAGAATTGGTAAAAACTAATTCCTTTAAGCAATACTGAATTCATAAACAAGAATTCATATTTGTGAAACCATTTAACAACAAAATCATACCATAATCACTTATTAATCACTAATTTTATTGGTATGTACACATGTCCTATTTCAAGTACATGAACTTAAAGCAAACGCCAAATTATATAGGCTCTAATTAACTCAAGACAAGTTTAATACAACAACATTAACAAGCTGTCAATTAAGCTGTAATGCTTGTGTCTCCTGATAAGTAAAGCATGTCACTTAATCCAATCATCAAATTAATAGTAGAGCATTCCATATACTTACAAACATTGCCAGTATTGTTAAATCCAAGTAATGCGTCAGGTTTTACATGCTGAGATAAATGACTGAAATGAAAAGAAAATAATGTCACATGAACTGCATACATTGACTTAGATAAATGTAATTGAACAACAATTATATTTGCAATTAATTAAGAGTTAATGAAGTAGTTCTTCGACTCGGTACAATTAAGCACAATTGATTTACATGCCTAAGTAAATTATTAATGTAAACTACATTGATTCATAAAAAACTCATACACAAGGTACATGTCATTATTGATGCCATAAACTTCCCTATAAATGATTTCTTTTTATCATAGTGTGACTCCCTAAATAAAAATTCCCCAAACTGTAGAACTTATTTAAAATGAAACTGAATAAAAAACTTTTCCCCAAATTATTAATATGAATATCATCTCTAGTACCTGAAAATCTCTCCTCTTAGTATTTAAAAACACTTTGAATAAAGACATTATACTAACCTAATGTACATTTTGAAGTCAGACCATTTTGGAGCTGTGTAAATAAACCATTCCTCTTCTTTTTCACTTCTTTCAAGCTTAGTTCTCAGTAAACCAAATGACTTGAAGCGTCTCACGGAAACAGAGTTTTCGCTTGTCGCCAACAACGACCTTCCACTCAGAAGAACCTGCAACATAAGAATACTAGTTATCATTTAATTATAGTTATTTCATACTATGTCCAAGAGTCAACAGTTTCAAGGCGATAGCCTTGCCATGTGTTTTGTCTTTTGACAAGTTAATCAGTATACACATTTATGGATTAACTCTATTACACTGTATAGTAAATTTGTACATGTAGAATGACTTTTGATGATGTTTTACATTTCGATAAATGCACACAAAATTCTGTTAAGTATTTTTTAATATCAAAAGTATTTTTGAAAAGGAGAGAAAGTATACTAGTTTATGCTATCAAGTTTTTTTCAAAATTATATCAATAAAAATATATAAAACTAGATGTTCCACACTCACTCCTTGTTTCTGTTGTTGTTATTGTGGAATAAAAACTTAATTTTATGTTTTTTGAAAAATTCTTGATAGCATGAGGTAGATAAATAACTTTGTATAAATGGATTTCTTTTGCAAAATTAATGCTTGTGCAAATATACGTTTCCGCTTCCGGTCAAGAGAAGAAGTGTTTTGAATTGCTCCGTGATTATTTGTGATTATTTGTGTTTAATTTGATGATATTGTGATGATTTGTGGATTATTTATGAAGGACACTTACAGATAAGTGCGTTACTTGAATATGAGTGTAATATTACTCTAACTCTCATTTCTGGAGACTGTTTATTTGACTTTCAGGCTATTCCTTTGTCTTATTTCAATATATTCACCAATCACGGAAAATACCGACGCTAAAGGGGTCACGTTCGGATATTCTACATTTTGCCCCAAGGCATAACATAACGGAACTTTTAATTGTAATCTCCGATTTACATGTATTAACAGTCAATATGGATGACGACGAAACCTTGAGAAAAGTACCGTTTTCAACTCAATCAACACATGGCCTAGGGCATACACAGCATTGTAATGTCATACAGACAGAAAATCAGTCTGCGTCTGTGTATAACGATAATGAGCATAGGTCTGTATCTGATGATGACGACTTGGATATTGATGATCTCTCAGGGATACTACAAGATGACAAATACATCCAAGAATATAATAAACTAGTACAATGGTTTAGAGAGCTACCCTCTGGGATGTTTGTTGCGAGATTGCTCCGCGAATACTCATTCAGTGAACCTGACCTTGAATCTACTCGGTTAATGTTATTTGAAAACTTGAAAGTCTTTGATGACTTCCCTTTCTCTGTTGATGCTGAGTTAAAACGTAGAATGAATACACGTCGAGGAGAAAAAGCCTGTGTGAAGTTGGGTAATGACATTCATACTCTTCTGTCCGTGTTAGAAGGCGAAGAATACTCGCTCATAAAAGACATGATAAGCTCAACCAAACGAACAGGGTCTCAAACCCCTATGGCTACCAATGTAAATAAATCTTGTAGTGAACATAAAGGTTTTGAGACTAATAGTGAACTAACTTTTCTGAAAGAGACTGTTTCGTCCTTACAAGCAGATATGCTTAATTTAAAACAAATGTATTTCGCTAGTGAAAAACTGAGATCTGATCAAACACAAAACTTTGTCAAAACACTTCAAGATATCAGGTCGGACTTAAGTGATGTGGATAAACACTTCCACACGGTACAAGCTTCAGTAACTAGCACTCTCTGTAAAACGGAGGAAATCATAAAACCCATAGAGATAGCCTACAGTAAAATTGACACCAGATTGAGCAGCATAGAGTCAATTCTCAAGGACAATAACGTGATGTCTGATTCAAATATAAATCAAACGAACAATGCTTACTCATTGAACAAAGTGATTGAACGTCAGGATCAACACGTAGAGATTAACTCTGAAGCTACACGCGTATCTCACGTAAGCTCAAGTCATTCGCCAAATAGACAGCAAATTTATGCTGAACCTCGTCGAACACCTTTGAATAAAAAGCATGCTCCTATTAAACAATTAAGCACACCCCAATCATCGACAAATACAGGGGTGGATCCCGAAAGAATGCAGAACATAATGCACCGCATTATAGCTGCTCGGAATAGTAGTGACCGACAACCAGACCAAACCGATGGCAAACAACACATTCCAATACGTGTCACCAAGAGGCAAGAGACTATAAAAAGCACCAATGATCAGACGTCATCCTCACAATTCTATCCGCAAACGACACGCCGGCGCACACAACGATACTTCGTCGGTGGATATTCTGATCAAATGACAACTGAACACATATCTACATATGTCAGCACACGTGGACCAAGTGTTACACACGTTCGTGTATTTCGATCACGTCGATCTGAGAATAGCGTTATTTTTCGTATTAATGTAGAAGCAAACGAGCATTGTGAATTACCGCTTGAAGACGGTTTCTGGCCGCATTTTGTTATTTGTCGGCCGTGGATTACTAAACAAAGGTATCGGAACAAAGGTGGACCTAGGTTCGGATCTCAGCGTCAAAATTCAAGACGAGACATGGAATCGTGGGACGATAACTCGTACAATCAACGGAGATATGTAAATGATCAGCCGGGAACATACACACCGTCGATTAACGGGAGATACCACCAGACTCAAAACTTTTATCACCCGGAACTAAGAGTGACAAATCGATTTGAAACTTTTGAGCACAATGTCAGTAATGCTGAATAGCTGTAATATACAATTATTGAATTGTGCATGTCTTTTGTTAACCATCATGTCACTTAATATTGCAACGTGGAATGCTACTGGTATATTTTCAAGTAGCACATACTTGGTGGAACTTTTAGATAAACATTCTATTGATATTTGCGGCATTTCTGAACACTGGCTTCGTCCGCAAAATATTCATTTTATGAACTCATTGTCCTCTGATTATAAAACTTATGCTGTGTGTGACAAAGATCTAAGTAATGGTCATAGGACTATAGGAAAAGGAGGTGTAGCTTTGATTTGGCATAAAAGACTGACAGATGCTATTACACCAATTTCTATAGATGATGATAGAATAGTTGCTATTCAATATCAGACTGTATCTAATCATTACATGTATTTCTTTCAGGTTTACCTCCCCTGTACCAATCATTCTATTGATGTGTATAACAATTATATCGAAAAACTGTATGACTTATGGAGCACTTACAATGAATATGGTACTTGTATTTTTCTTGGTGATTTTAACTGTAAATTTAGACCTGAATATAGAAGTAACCGAGAGCGTATGCTTGTACAATTCCTGGACTATTGTAATTTAATTGCTGTGAATACGACTCCTAAATGTACGGGTCCTAAGTTTACGTTTGTGTCTTATGATAACAAACATGAAACATTGATTGATTATATTTGTATGCCTGATTGTTTATATGATATTGTATCTCATTGTGAAATTGTTGATGACAACTGTTTAAATGTGTCACGTCATAGACCAATTTATGTACAGTTAAATCTGACTGATGTTATGCCATTTAAGTACGATACACGCTTTGATAAACCGGGTGTTATTAACTGGGCAAAAGTAAAAGCTCCACAAATACGTTCGTATAATGAAAGACTGGTTAACTCAGATGAGCTGATGCACTTTTCAGTGTGTCCACTCCAAAGCGAAAGTGATATTTCTGTAGCTCAGTGTATTATTACGTCAAAAATTAAACAATGTGCACAAGATAGTTTTTCTTTGAAGAAAAATGCAAGTTATTTAAAACCATACTGGAATGATTCGTTATCTAATGCTCATGGATTTATGCGCGCTGTGAGGGGTGCGTGGTGTAATGAGGGTAGACCAAGATACGGGTCGTCATATATTCAATATAAAAATGCAAAAAGAGAGTTTAGGAAACTGCACAGGCATTGTGTTGAGGAATATATTGTAACTCAAGAAAGAGAACTCGATAAAACGGCAGAAGTTGACTCAAAATTATTCTGGAAAATAGTCAATCAAAGGAAAAAGAGAAACAATAATAACTTCTGTGCTGGAATAAAATTCAATGGGAATAAAGTGCGAGACCCAAGACTTATAACTAATGGATGGGCTGACTATTTTGAAACATTATATTCGCCAAGTGATAATAATTATGATAGTGATTGGAAGCGGGACGTGCACCAAAGAGTTGATAACACCATTCGTACAATGTATCCTGATCCGCAGGTAACTGTATTATCTACAGACGTCGAGAACGCAATACAGAAACTTCCAAAAGGAAAAGCTGGAGGAATTGATAATTTACAATATGAACATTTGATTTATTCATCTAAACTGATATCCCCTGTGCTAGGTAATCTTTTCACGTGGATGTTAAGAAAGGCGTATATACCGGATGAATTGAAACGAGGAGTTATTATAACACTTCACAAGGGAGGTAAAAAGTGTAAAGAATCGCCAGACAACTACAGGGCAATAACTCTTTCACCTGTTATTCTTAAATTATTTGAAGAAATCGTCCTTGCGCGATCTAAACTCGCAATACTTAACAAAATCAACCATCAACAAGGTGGATTCCAGGATGGGTTAGGTTGCCTTATGACGTCGTTTGTACTGCGAGAATGTGTCCAATATGCGCGGGAGAACAAGTCTAGATTGTTTGTAACCTACATGGACGGCCGTAAAGCGTTTGATGTTGTATGGCACAAAGGTTTATTACATAAACTTATTTTTGAGTGTAACATTGATGCAACCACAATCTTAGCATATAATGCTCTGTATTCGGAAATGACCAGTTGTGTACGATACCAAGGAATTATGTCTCGATGGTTCCCGGTTCTCCAGGGTACAAGACAAGGAGGGAAAAGTTCACCTTTGTTATACCTCTTATATATAAACGAACTGATTAACTCACTTGAACACAGTGCGCATGGTATGTTCATGTACAATATGAAATTTAGCTCCCCTACGGTTGCTGATGATATGGTTCTGATGTCACTATCCTTAGACGGAATGAATTCTATGCTAGACGTATGCAACAAATATTCAAAGAGATGGAGATATGACTATAATGCCCAAAAATGCTCAGTAATGGTGTTTAATGATAAGCAGAAGACATGTTATGATAATGTGTTTAGATTAGGAGAGCATGTACTGTCACAAACAGACAATTACACACATCTTGGTGTTATTTGTGATCCATATTTATCGGACAGAGACAATATAGACAAAGCTTGTTCGAAACTAAGAGGAACCCTTCTTAGTTTAACAAACTCTGGAATCGATCCGAATACCCTAAACCCACTGACCACAAAAACTATATACAATTCGACTATTATCCCCACAGCACTTTATGGGTCGGAGTTATGGTCAAACCTCACATTTTCCGATATTATTAGATTGGAACGTTCACACAGATTTTGTGTTAAGTACATACAATCATTTTTTACTAATACGAGTACTGATTACTCCTTTTGTGCATTAGGTACGATACCTCTAGAATCATTGATCGACTATAAAAAACTGCAGTTTTTCGGACAGCTATGTAGGCTATCAAACAAATATATAGCAAAGCAAGTGTTCAATTATAGGATTATATGCTTTATGCAGCTAGATAAACAAACACGAGGGTTTATTGCTGATTGCTACCGGCTAATTACGAAATATAGCCTAAAAGCAATACTAAATAGTTATCTATTAACGGGATCTTTTCCATCCAAAATAATGTGGAAATCTACATTAAGTCGACACGTGACAGCACCAGTTCAAGAACGGCAATTCAATAGACTGTTACTCCGTTGTGAGGATTTAGTCAAAATACTGTTTGATCCAAAATCACACTCCTCAATGTGGAAGCTAGCGAGAGAAAAGCCTTCTACTTTATCCGTGTGCAAACGTTTAATGGCTATCATGAGTCAGATTATAGTGCCAACCAATTATATTAATAATTGTAATATGTGTGGTCAAATGCAAGACAACTGGATTGTGCATAAATTATGCTTGTGTAATGAGCTCAATGGCAAAAGGAATAAACTTTGGGCTTTTATTATTGACCAATACGGTTTGGGTACATTTATTACTTTGAAAACAGAAAACACCCGGGATCATTGCATATCGCTTTTGAAATTAATTTTTGATCATGAGTTCAACTTCAAAATGTATTTTGCAATACAGTTTTTAGATTTGTTAAAGTAAACTCTGATACCACATAGAGCCTATTTTTTATCTTGAAATTTCGTTTCGTTTAAGGTGGAAAGATAGTGGCTCGATATAACATAAGTTCTTCCATATATATGTATATATTTACCTTTCTATAAGTATAAGACATTACATTATATTGCTGAACCATGCTTACTATCTATAAACCATTTTCTTATCTTAAATTTCATTTCGATTAAGGTAAGAATAATAATGGTATGCTTATATTACATTGTATATATCAAAACAATGCATAATTGGTTTTTGTTTCACCATATTTATTGTATACTGAACAATTTATTTGTTATATCTGTTTAACATTATTATCTGTAAATGTTGTACATGTATATTTGTAATGTTGTAATCTTCAGCAATGGAGGAAATAAATAAATATATATGTAGTTGAAGGACAGTATAACGATAAAACAGTGTACATTTCACCTTGCTATAATATGTAGTTTCAAAAATATTGCTAAAAAGCAAATATGGCTGTTTTCTAAATTCTAGGGTATATTATCACCTTAAGAAGATTACCTACACAATTTTCTAATTTACAATACTATGAAATAAGTAAAATTAACGCATTGTAAGCGACACATTTGTAATTCCAGTGGTAATACTCTATCCCAAACGAATTATAAGTCAATAAATGCTCAGATGAAAGGTGTAATCAATTATGCATTACAAATGGTCGGGCAGAAAATATCGAGAGGCACATTGCTGAATAATATATATATACTTTCTTCATTTCTGAATTGGAAACAGCATGCTAAACTTAATAAGCTGATTAAATTTTAATGATATATTTAATTTAACAACTTAAGCGTTGCTATGGGAACTGAAATTATCCACAACAACAATGCACTATTCTGTTTGTTATTCATAAAAATCTGTATGTAAAACATACAATTTTACATACAATGACAAATCTGAAAGAGAAATAATTACAAGAAGAGAGAGAACCATGAATACGCAACAGCACACTCATAACGTAAACAAATTATTAGTTAATTTAATAATGATCACTTATAAAAATAAATTTTGTCCGAAGTCAGCAATATCCGAATATTGGTATACTGGTTTTCTTAAACACTATATCACAATACACTTTAGCAATTTGCAAAGTAACGAAATAAGCGAACGACACAATCATGTTTACCTCTCTTAGTATGTTCCATCTCTGTAATGCAATCGCACGATTGTCAATTTTTCGCTTCTTCAATTTTGGCGAGTCTGACATTTCGTTGTTGTTGTTGTTGGAAGAGGGGGAGGTTATGATATTTTATATTCCAATTTGTTTAAAAAAATTATTTTTACACCAAATTTGCATGCTTGATTATATGTAAATATTTGTATTTGATTTTATTAATTGTAGCATTAAAATATAAAGGTTTAAGTGATATAATATACACTTTTCAATATTCATATAATGACTGGTCCACGCACGGAACGGGACGGAGACGGAACTTTATTCATCAATCAAAACAATCCAAAACAAATAGTTTATGAAGCATATTTGTTCATGATATTTCAGCAACCATGGTGAAAATCGCTATTTTAGGATGCGGTTTAATGGGTGTTAAAATTGCGGGTAAGTTTTTTCTCGTAAATAACTATAATTTACTCGGAAAAAGAATTTTGTTCGGGCTGACTACAAGCAAGTATGGAGTAAAACCCGCACTAGCCGAACGTCTACACTAGTTAGGTACACTAGCCACGGTCATATGTCCGTTCACAAGTTAAGTATTTGTGTAATGACAGTCATATAAAAATATATTACATTGTATAAAAATTAAGAATTATTGTATAAAATCAGATTTGAATTTCTAATATGGCTATGAACATGTTTTGCTGTAAATAGCCAAGAAATGAATTACAGATGAAAAAGCCCAGACAAAATGGCCCAAATTGTTGCATTACACAACCCACTTTATTTACTTGATGTTAAGATCTTATAAACAATTCAAACAATGATACATATGTTGTTATTATGTCTTTAGTATATTGGTGTTTGCTTTGTTTCCGGGTACATGTATTTAGTACGTAGGCTATCTTGTTAAATTTCTCGACGAAACAGCCCAGATTATTGGACCAGATTGTTGGACGAAACGGCCCACATATTATCACATATAAGTCATGCAAAGATATCGAAATTAGTTTATAATCGGTGTTTGCACACCAGCGAGTGTGATCGATGTTATCAGAATGTTGATGTGTTCTTTTAAAAGTGAATATTTATGGATTTTAATTCTTGGATTTTGGTTCAATTTCTATTGAAGTATAACTCAATCTTGATTATGTTATAGTACCTATACTTGAGGTTCTTGGCTTATTAATTTGGTGTTTGATTTTAACTGGTGAATAGCCAAAGGAGTCAGACATTTATCAGACTTGCATGACTTGCACCAAAAGACTTACAAAATGTAAAATTGGAGCCGTTGTACTCACATCTACTGTGGTATTTTGACTTATTGTTCTTTTCTGTATCAGTATGGTTCCATGAGTGTAAATATGAACTGTTATGTGTTGGAACTGGTGTTAAATGTAAATGTTTTTGTATTTTTTTCAGGAGAATTTGCATACCATGGACATCGAGTTAAGATTTTCTCAAATCAATTAGAGTCCTTGAATTCAGTGTTTCAAAGGATGGAGGAAGATAAAAGGCAGCTGAGACAAGAGTGTCTGCTTCTCTCGAAAAACTTTATTGTAAGTTATATTTGTATTACTGTTTGATTCAATGTGATTGTCAGGTATATACTTGTTGTCTTTCACATTGTTTATGTTATTACTTGTTAATCCTGTTAATTATTATATATCAATAAAAGACCACAACTAAGATTTTTCCAGTCATTGAAAGACAATGGATTGATTGTCATATCTAGGTGTGTATGATTGGTGTATTATGTAGTAGTACTAACTGCTATATTTATTACTATGCCCTCTAAAATACTTCCCCATTCTATTACATGCTTTTATTGTATAGTATACTACGTATTGATGATACACTGTGTATGCTTAAGTAGAAATAAATATTCTGCTGAGTGATCTTTTCTGTTCACGATCAATTTCATATACAAAATACTGGCTGAAAAGGGACCTCCATGTTCGATTGGTTATTGCTGCTGACTTCAAATCACTTGCCCCTCATAGCTGTAAGTTTGAATCCCACAGAGAATATAGAATTTGTAAGTGAGGTAGACCATCCAATTGGCTTATGGAAGGTTGCTTGTTCAACCCAGGTGTCCACCTGAGGTCTTCCTTCACCATAGTAGCTGGAATAGTTACTCCATGACCCTGTCTGTTTATGTGACTTAAAGCTCCATTACTAAGAAAGAAGCCACCACTTGTCTGTACCTCTACAAAAAAACTAGTTGAAAACCTAACTTTGATCAAGTCCAGGTTATTTTGTCTGGTCTAAAATTTATGCTATTACCATTACATGAACTTTGGCTGTTTGTTGAATTTGCTTGTGTTTGTCTACAGGGTCAAGTTTTGTGCATGAGTCGACTGGAGGAGACTGTCAGTGATGCAGAGTTCATATTTGAATGTATACCTGAAGATTTAGAACTGAAGAAGGATTTGTTTGAAAGTATGTCTATTTTTATACTGAATTAAAAAATAAATGCTAGTTTATAGAGGTGTAAGCTTTTGGTATGAAAAAATTACCATGTGAACTTTTCCTCAGATTCTTCAATACTTAGGTATGAGAATTTTCTGCGGATTCGCTGAAATCTGTGGATTTGATGCTCGCAAGGGCTGTTTTTGGGATCCCTTGCCAAATTTTCAGCTGATTTTGAAATTTTGCATTCTCATGCCTGATACTAAAAATCCTTTGCAAATAATTTAGAAATTTAATATTAAGGCATTGACAAATACTTGAAAATAGGTAAGTTGTTCAGGTGAATTTCTTTATCAAAGGGGTATAACTGAGCTACAAACTAACATTTTCAGAAGAGGTCAAGTAAGATAGAAATAGGAATTCATGATTTTCAAGTAATATTACCGTGATGTTTAATTATAACTTTCACTGATATACCTTGTATATTGTTTACATGAAAAGTAACTTATTTTCATGTACATATTCCTTGAACATGAAAAAAGCAATACACAAGTTTGTCTATACGGATCTACACTCAGACTAGAATCTCCCATATTGACAGTTTGTTACCAAACTATCGCATCAACTTCTGTACCAAAACGGTTTTAAACTTTTGTACCAACTCTCTTCTGGACTTTTTCTCTCTTACGGATTTATTTTACTGCAATACTATTCTTTCAGGGGTGTCTCATCTGTGTCCAGCAACAGCTGTTATAGCAACCAACACATTGAGATTGAATGTATCAGATATTGTAGATAGGACAACATCCAAAGAGGTATGTTGTAACAAACATATGATGGGAATGGTCAGTTTTATTTGCAACAGATTATGCGTAATTCATTCATGCATCATTGGTAGTTTGGACATTGATTTACTATGTAATACTCTGTGATTAATGCCAGGACTTTGGAAGTCCACTAGCCCGATGTCCTGGACAAGTCTGATTGCCAATTCGGGTTACCAACAGTTAAGTTAAAGTTAGACTTGGATAAGTCTGTTTTAGAGATTGTACTCCATGATTTACAAAAGATCCCTCACAAAATGGAATTTACAACTGTATGGTACATTTAATTTACACAGTAGACAAGACCCCTTTTGATTTTGAGGTCATCAGGTCAAAAGTCAAGGTCACCATATGGACTTTATATTATCAATTTAACTATTTTGCTGTCAGGAGGATGCGTACATGTTTTACTGGAAACCATAAATCATCAAGTCCTATAAAACATTTAGAACTAATGAATAACTCTACCTACTGCCCTATTTGGGTGTCATAAACTATTCTATCTTCCACATGTTCCTGACAAAGTGACACTCAAGGGAGGCATAATGTTTGACAAACATCTCATGTTACATCGTAAAGTTGAAACTATTTCAGGCTAAACAATGGCCGGTATTTGTAGAGGAAAAATAAAATGAACATTTATATATTTTATTATTATATTTCAGCGAACATTGGGCCTGAGGTTTCTGTTTCCAGTGTATTGCATACCTGAAGTAGAAATCACTCCAAATAAATATACGTCAGGGTTAGTCATTGAGAAAGGTGTGTCCTAGCAATAAACTTATTTTTCCATATCATCCACTCACTTTATTTATATTATGGGTGTCACGATATACCAATATATCGGTATTTTGCAATATGCAGCCACTCTCTGTATTGTACCAAAACATGAAACGAACATACATGTATCAGTTTTTACAATACATTTTTTCTGCTGTCTGCTAGAAAGTTACTGATAAAAAAAATGGAATGAATCTAGATATGAAACTATCAAAAACTAAAATGAGAATGATAACTGTTAGTTTTAGCTTTATATGCATGTTTATTTTTGCAATAAATTTGACAAGTTTACTTGAGTAATATATTGTTGTACATATTGTAATACTTTTCTAAAGCATTGCACTATATTGTAATATGTTGCTAAAGTATTGCACTACATTTTTGTATATTGTAATATGTTGCTAAAGCATCGCAATATATCATTTTACTTTGCTAAAGTATTGCAATATATCGTTATAAGCTTCACGCATGTCGTGACACCCCTGTGTTATATTGTGTTATAATTATAGGGATATCATTCTCATTTGATTTGAGCCTTGGTTCAAGGTTATTAGCTTTGAAAACAGTATTCATGCTTGAACACCCTTTTGTTTATCCATTTATAAATACTTCATGCACAGATCCAGCAATTCATGTCAGGGGGCTCAGGGGGGGGGGGGGGCTGGTTCCTGGTATGACAGTAGATCTATGTTAGCCTTTGGAGTCCCTAGATTTTTGCAATGCAATGTGTTTTCTTGTTATGTAGTACTCTAATTTTGGACAACAATAGTGAGGCCCTTGAATTTCCAACACCCTCTTAATCTAGGATTAGATATTCTCAGTTACCATTACTTGTGGACATTCAGTCTTAAAATGAGAATTGATTTTGGAGACCAATCTCAAATTGTATTACCTTTACCTGTTGACTCTGATCAATTGTTACTGGTACCCACTTCTGTACTTGGACTGGAAATTCCATAAGCAAACCATTTTCTAAATGTGGTTTAAGTCAATTGTACTTTGAAACTCACTCTATAGAGATTGATCTGCAATTCTAGATGGTACATTCATCTTGCCACATTTTGAGATACATGTTGTCAAAAAAAATCTAGATGTACTAAAATGTATTTACGGGAGGCTTGAAATTATGCATTAAAAGCAGTGTTATTTGAACATTTTAATATCTAAAATCTTTACTGAATGAAAACTTTAGATTCTTCACATATCTTTGATATGTTTATGTAACTGTGTACTTATGTCACATTTATGAATTGTTTTTAGTGAGGACCATGTTAGAAAAAATGGGAAAGACATTATATTTCCGGTCCGGACCTGAGCCTTTAATTCTTTCGGAAGAACAACGTGAAGAAAGGAAAGCTGGTAAGTTTAAATAGACAACATACCAATACTTGCGTCAGATAACTGAAAGTCTATTTTTTCATACCATTTCTCGGCATGATTTTGTATGCTGGCAGACTTGAGAATTTACTAGGCAGGGGTGTCAATAAGAGCTGGGAGCCGGTTAGATTAATCAGTTACTTAAGCATCGTCACCGGGCTACTTTTCTTGTATGAAAGAATATAATGAAGGGGACTCCCCCAAGACCCCGGCCTACTTTAGCCATTCCCCTGCTACTGCAAGAATTTGTGACACCCCTGATAGGTGAAGCAGATATCTAATTTTGCAAATATTTAGTAATGAAAAGGATTTTCTAAGTGACAGTACTTCATTAGATTTTGTCATGCTTATAAAGTATGTTAGTTTGTGAATTGACTTCAGTAGTTCCTTTGATTTTTTATAGATACATGTATATCAAATATTGGACAAGAATAATTATGTAAGGCAGACAACTGACTTCTTGTCTTTCTTGACAAGTTGAATTAAATGAATGCAGCCATGACAAAACCTTTATTAGTGACATTGGTGATTACGTAGAGTATTTCCCCAATCAAAGTTTTGACCTCACAAACTTCAGTGCTTTATTCGAAGATGTTTTAGAGGCTTTATTGTGATATATAGAATTAAACGAATTAGGAAATATTTACATAGTTTGTTTCTTTCCATTTGGTGAGCAGAATTTTTTTGTACATTCTGATCATTTTGCAGCTTACTTTTGCGTCTTTATTTTGGAATTGCTATAAAAAGAAAAGTATAGTCTGATTTTAATACGAAAGTTGAAACATACATCTTTACACCGTTAAGATTACTACCCAATATTGAGTATGTTAAGCAGGTTACGCTCAGATGTTGAACTATTTTAACCGATTCACTTACCTGTTATTCTTACACCGCCTCTGGAAAAGTTGTCATATGAAGCTATCACCATTGTGTCAATCTAGATGCTTTATAGCATTTCTCTTGAAAAAAATGTACACAGTTTATAATGCACTATTGAACACGTTTACTTACATGTTTGTAGAGAGAATTTCACACATGAAATCCACATCAGGTATGGGAACATCATACATACATGCTATACCTAGTCTTAGACAAGCAGGGGGACATGGAGGGCATGGTACATACTCAACAGTCCCTGATAGAAGTCAAGGTAACATAATTACTGGTAAAAACCTCAATAATTAGTCTTAATATTGAGGTTGAATAAGGAAAAAAACAGTGAAAATGGACTTGAAAATTGTGTTCACCATATTGAGGGGTCTTAATATTGAGGTGGTCTTAAAGTGAGGTTTTACTGTATTTTCTTGTGCAGATCATTAGATGAAAAAGAAAATGTCAAATTGAATACTTCTAAATTATTAAATCAATGGCACCATCCTAAAGTTCCGTTCCTGCATTTTGGCATGAAATCATTTTTCGGAGCTTTGGAAAGTGTTTCTTTTGCAAAGACGCCTGATTTAGTTGACATTTTGATTACTGAGAAATGGTCAGGTGATGGTGTACTGAAATACTATTGTACTCGATCTTTACATGTTTATAGTTTAAATGCAGATTTTGGATTTTTGAAGTGGTCATTTTTTAACTTGTCAATTCAAAGACCTGGATATTGATGCAGATTTTATATTGATTGTACACAACCGTTCGACCAAACCACTTTACATTAAAATAGAACATACTAAAGTTCCTATATAAGTAATATATGAAATGAGAATTCCCAAAGGCCAGAAATAATTTTTAATTCAATTTTTTATGTCTCCTGAAAAGTTGTGACTGCATTTACTGGCTTTTAGAATGCTGCAATTGATATACAAATATTGTCTTATACAACTGATATATCTCATTATTTGCTTTCATATGAAGGTTTCTCATACTTGATTTAATAAACTTGACTGAGACTGGTTTCAACGTAATACATCTTTACATTGAATCACAATGCATGGCTAAAATCATCACAATATCAAATATTAACCTTGTTATTTTTTTATGAAATGGATTTGACATATCTAACGTATAGTAACTACAAATGTATAGAGTATTATTTGCACAAAAGAACACCAAGCTCCATGCCAGGGTCCTGTGGTTGTATCAATTCGTATCTAATACTATATAAGATTCTGTCCATTTGGTGATGTCCTTGTGAAAGTGTACAAATATGTAGGTTTCTTCTTAAAAAGTAAAAACATGGACAAATAATTGGACATATTTTTGTACGTAGATAAGTTGAACTAAGTTTAAACATATTATTATAAGGTAACATACTGTGTAGAGTGGAAATAATTCCCATGTATTATTTGCAATAATTCACCAGTGAAATAACTACTCCCAACAAAACAAGTGTGACGTGATGTTGACGTTGTTAAATATTTATTTTGTACGAAGTGTGAGATTTTATTTCATTGAAAATTATTGTCTTGTTCATTTGAACATGATAAGTGATATAATCTACCCCATTACACAAGTGAGCCAATGTCCCTGGATGATCATGGTATTACATTGTTTGTTTTCAGCTCTGGCAGATGTAAGTGATACAGAGGTTGACTGTGCTATATGTATGGATAAAACTCGAGACTGTGTGATGCGACCCTGTCATCATATGGTCACATGTTACACCTGTGCGGCATTGTTGATTAATCGACGAGATGGATGCCCCATCTGCAGGAAAGACATCATTGAGATAATTAGAGTGTATAGTGGATGAAACTGTGTGAATTTGTTCAAGCAATTGTAGAAGTGTTGTAATTGTGCTCACTTGGAAAAGCTGCTTTAAGTGAATACATGCAGGGGTTCCACTAGTTGCTGAAATTCGAGGATCATTTTGATACTTTTTGACTGGATTTTACCATTATATAGCCAAAATGCCTATAATAAAGTGAAAAATTGACCCTTAAGCCAGAATTCCAAAATGTGGCTTTTTGGAAATTCCACAGGTCAAAGGGTCAAATCAAGGGTCTGATAGAATCCCTGACATGCTGTAATGTTTGGTAGTGGAGCTGATTTCCAGCAGTGGTTGGAAGATGGGAGGATTAATTCTGGCTCTCAGTTAACTATCTATGACTGCTTCCTCAGTATCTAACCAGTGCTCATGTTAAATTAAGGTACAACAAAGACCGCAGAATAATCTTGCCCGCAGCACGATTCAACTCTGTATCTTTTGATCTGGAGCCAGGCAATCAACAGTTGGACCACAGTACCTCTCGGTTCAGTCCCTTGTCTGCTCAGCGATGACTGACTGTATATCTCAATGACATCTGACCAGTTACAGGGTAATTGAAACGTGATAGTAAAATGTAGATCTAATTGATTTTTTATAACTCTTATTACTTGTATTTGTTGTTGTATTGACTTTATTTTACCCTTTCAACTTTTGCATGCATTTATGAAATTTTAGTCATATAATGTAGAGATAAGTTTAGAAGGTGAAACTCTTATTGGACTTAGAGTGATTTATGAGTTCTCACAAACTGTCGTACATCCATAATTAAGGACAATATTTATCACATAATTTGATTATACACACATGAGATTGTTACAAGTTCTCTCCCTTTATCCCTTCCATAGTGAATGTAGATATAGTATATATACATACACTATGTGTGCATAATCAAATTACAATGTATATGATAAATATTGTCCATATACATACACTATAGAAAGGATGAAGGGAGAGAACTCTAGATGGGATAAGGTAGAGAACTTGTGACACAATCTCCTATGATTTTACATTATTCCAGGTGATCTTTGAATGACTTTATAAAGTTCAATTTACTGGTACAATTTTATGGTTAACCATGCTCATCTACATGTTGGAAGTAAGATATATCTGAGGCTTTAATACTTTCAACTTCTCACAAGGTCGCAAAGTCAGAGATTACCAAGCATTCAGTCCTTATGGGGCCGTCACACCATAACGTTGGTAATCGTCCGTGGTCGCTGGTATAGCGCCAGAAGAGCGTTGTGTGAACACTGGTGAACGCTGGTGATCGGCAGAGAACGCTGGTCCGAAAATATAGTTTTGAACATGCACAAAAGTTCTCATGGAGACCAGCGTTCTTCAACGTTTAACTTTAAACGCTGGAGAACGTTCATGGAACGTTGCACGCGTTCGGCTATTGTAAGTCAGTCGTAACCCTAGCGTTACTTGGTTGTTATTAATAGTTCACAATCTTTGCTTTGTATTGAACGACTCATTGGCGACCTGTCAACGACCACTGAACGGACCCCTAGCGCATGCAACGTGTGAATAACGACAAAAGAACCCACACGCCAGCAACACGCTGGTGTGTTGTAGTTTCACACGCTCAACACGCTCGTCTAACGTTGACTAATCGTTCGTCAGCACACGCTAATAGTTTTCAGGGGTGTCTTTCTTGGTCGCTGGTACACGCTCCTCATGCGTTAGTCACACGCTAGTCATGTGTTAGTCACACGCCAGGTGTATCCACCTCTCCCTAGAACGCTCGAAAATTGAACGATTAAACATTCTTAGAACGTTCATAGAACGCTGACCAGAACGTTATGGTGTGATGGCCCCATTACCAGTACATTCTAATTTCATATTCACACTCAAATCATAAGAAAACTTAAAGCTAAAACATTTGTAATTCTTTTACTTACGGGTAAATCTAGTCACTCAAAGTCAGCAGAGCAAATTTCGAGTTTGTAGTGTTGAGTGCTGAGAAAAGGTTACAATCCTTGGCCAAGCTTGTGTCTCTGTTTAAGTGCATATAGTAAACCCTATTTAAAGACCAGCTTGAAATTAAGACCACTTCATTAATAAGACCTTTTTCTTCAATATTGTTTCTCAATAATTAGACCCCCTGAAAACCAAGACCGGCTTTCTTTAGAACCACTACTTCTCGTATTATTGAGGTTTCCTTGTGTAGGTGCTTCAGTTAAATACACATATCTATTTCATTGTTTGTAACTGTGACATGTGTTATTGTTACTACAAATGTTTTATTCTGTTGATAATATTTAAATTTTTGTGTATTTCTTAGACATTTTATGTTGTCTTTCTCCTATTCGTGTTTTTGCTGAAATTTTGACTAATGTTTTTCCATTTGGTAATGCATTAAGAAGTATCAGTGTTTATTGTCATGTCATTTTAATTTCTAGGTCTTTGTTGGCTCATGAAACTTTGTTGTCTCTTTATTGCATACAGTACAACCTATCCAGAGTGGTTGTCTCTTAATCAACAACCTTGTTTCAATGACTGTATCAGTTTTTCCTGTAAAACGAATGTACATTTCTTGCATACCAATGCAATGCAATACTCTTACACCCCCCCCCCCCTCTGTAGGATGAGTTTCGTGCTGATGACCTCACATAGTGATGTCACGTTATATTGAATGATAACTAGAAAAAGAATCTTTCTCTGGCTTGGTGTGCAGATGGAAATATTCGGCACTCCGGTAGCCTCGTTACCTTAAGTCCTTTATGCCGAATATTTCGATCCGTTCCAGAAGCCAATGAAAGATTCTTGTAGTACTAACAATTTAACCTCTTTGGGCTGCGACAACCTCTCAAAAGCAGCCACAATTTGTATCTGCTAAAGGATGTTGGTCTAGAGAGGTCACACTATAATTGTCTTTGTTATTTATCATCATTGTTGTTTTTGTTTTACTAGTCACTAAGTAGTTATATATACATTATGTAAGTAATTTCATATCACCAAATATCTGTGATAAACTTCATTAATAAACTGTCTGAAACATATTGTGAAAGCTTGTTTTACTTACTTTCTGATTGTTTGCCTTTGTATAATTATTTTATTTGTATAAATTACTGAAGTTTCTGTTCTTCGAATGCAGCCACTGCAAGTGGTAAATGCTCGTCTATGAGGATAGGGGTTTGGATTAAGGGAGTCACACTGAATCACTCCATAGTTTAAACACAGAGCTGCTTAGACTTCCAGTACAGAGGCTGCACATTTTGAATCATCTATGCAGAATATGATCACCTTGATTATAAGACTTAGAAATATTAGAAAATACATCTTAAGTCATTTACCTTCGATCATTTTAGGTTCATGCAGAAAAGCTGGTTGGAAACCTAGAAAGACTGATGCTACCTGCATATGTATACAACATGCATTCACTGTAGCAAAATTCACAACAACAACAACAACAATCTCATCCATTTTTAGCACTTTTATTACTATGGACAGTACAACTACACCTAGCAACTATGTATTTGACAGCACTTCTTGTAACAACAAAACATATAACTATTATCACTGCATTTTTATGATTCATAACAAAATAGAAAATTGGTGTTTTCATATCTGCAGGAGTTGTTTTGTTCTAAAACACATTGTATATATTACTTAGCACTCAACCAGTTTTGACCGGTTACTTCCTTGAAACATTTGATAAAAACTGATATAAAAATTGAATTCATTATTTGTGTTAAACATCTTTTTATTCATTTTTTATCATTCATACCTAGAAACAACTCGCAGGTAGTGGAGGGATTTACAAACTTACTTGACTTTGATAGCAATTAGTGTTGCCCACAAATCTGGACGGAAGAATTCAATGAGAATGTTTATGACACTAACAAATCAAGTAAACCAAGTTCTTCAGTACAATTGAGACCAACCGTAACCCTTTAAAAATCTTTGACAGGGTTTTCTGCATATTAAGACTCCCTGTAAAACTGGAAACCTCTTTGTTAAGGGAAGATCCAATGTACACTGTTCATAGAATATGGTACAAATAGTTATGGACGGAATATGTATAAAAATCTATGAAACGTTTAACAATACAAAAACTTAATTGGACGTCAATGATAAAAATATATATTGGAATGTGACATCTTAATGGACGGAAATGTTCTAAAAGCATAAATCTACTAGCATGTATATAATATAATAAATCAAATAGCTGCAGCAAAATCACAAAACATGGACATATAGTTTATTACAGCTGAAAACTACATTATCTACAATTTCAAGAGATCTTCAAAACATCAAATTCAATGTGAAATTAATAATGACCATTTTAAGGAAATCGTTTTTCGTTTTGACCTTCTAAAACATAACCCAGAGGTGATTAGTTTTGTTTCATTTTTGTCAAGTAGTGAAAAATATATTCAGGAAGTTGTAGTTTATTGAAATATGTGTGCTTGAAATTTTAGCATGAAATAAACGTATAAATGCTCGTAGCATGTTTGTGGTACATAAACATATGTTTTACGATACATGGAATCAAAACTACTATACCCAGGGTAAGTGTATGTTCATTCAGAAATGATGCTGGAATGTATAATATGAAGATTTCTTTCACATGATAATCAAAATAATACAAAATATATCTTTACAATAATGATATCTACGTAACAAACATATAATATCTCTTTAAATTTCGTGTACAACAACATTTTCTTTTACAATCTCCCATAGTTAAACAAGAAATAAGTAATTTATCATCCAATCAGGATATTATTTGTAGATTTTAGCATATAAAACAGATATATTCGGCCATCATTTTGATTCTCATATTTTCTGTAAGACACAAATGATACATGGTACATATATTATCACTAAACACGCAATCTCCTCCTAAGTCCAGAAGGTTGTCATATAGTGCTTATATACAGAAAATATTACATTTATTATAACATGCGCGTAGGAGCTGGGGCCGCAAGAGCCGCGGTCCCAATATTTTGGCTCGCAACAGCCATGGGGCCGCGGACCTTGAGCCAAGATATTTAATAAGCATGACAAAACCAGACAGGGGCCGTCGCTAGTACCCTGACTGCCATCTAGGGTGTGAAAACAGTCGGCGGATAAATGAAGGCATGAAAGGAAGCATACTAACCAAGTGACAAGTATATTTATTTTGGCATTGTTTTGAATCTTAAAATTACATTTACTTGATGATTAATTAAATTGCGATAATCTCATTTACTCACAAAAAAGTATTTTAACATAACATTACATTAGATAGAAATAAAAAACATATTCTGAATCTCCATTATGAAAGTTGACTTTGAAATTCCAATTTCCAAAAAGAACGTTTGGTATTAAAAATCAAAACAGAGAGCATTCAATGCACAATGGTGCTTATTTACTCATTTGTTCTTTGAACTATTGCATGTATTGTTTTCGTGATTTCGCATTTGCTAATGATGTTGATATATTGTATTGTGAAAGGCGATTTCCTAAAAAAATCTTATAGGAAGGGGTTACCCCTCCTGCACCCACCACATCCGCGGCCCCAATGCTCAATACCTTCCTACGCGCCTGTATAAGGATAAAATATTGTTTTTACTCATTAAAATTCAAAGTGAAGTTTACAGCCTGTATTTAAAATATTTCGTTTTTCAAGCTTTTTTCAAATAATCTTATATTGGAAATGTTTGAATATAGAATTAAAATCATCCGAAATAAACCATGACAAAAACGTCGGCTGTAAAGTAATCACTCATCAGATGCCAAGCAGCAATCATGTACAAGTATGCAAATTATAATACATGGAACACTTCAAACTGCTATGCAAGTGATCTAAGTTGCACACATTGGTGACAAATGTCAGCAGATAGCCATACTTGGCTAATGTTATATATTCATGTCAGTATCCCGCAATAAATAAATTTTTGCCTTGACTTGACTTTTGAGTTGGGTATTTGTCACGTATATTTGATTTTGTCAGGCTAGCTCATACAAATCTTTCATCAATTTTTATGTAGCAACAACTTAAATTCACCAATTAAAAAGAGCAAAACATCATTTCAACAACATTTCACAAACTTCTTTAGGAAATAAAATTCAATATTTCAAAGTTGTTATATGTTTTCATAGTGTATAAATTAGTAGATACTCATATCACAAACAATAGACATTGACTGAAACTAAATAATGTAACAGATGGTGCAAAAGTATTGCATAAAGATACGTATACATAGTTTTATATAGAAACATAACATGAAATGTTTAACAATATGTTGAATGGTGAAAGCAAAACCAGTCTACCTGCTTCTTTACTTAAATTCAGACAGACTGGTTTCCTTTTCATGCCTGTACACATACAGATTCCTGCGCAGTCTAACTCGCCGCATATTTGTCATCTGTATTTGATTCTAAATCACTGAATTTGTCAAGCAAATTAACTAGTTATTTTTCCAGCAAAAACCTTTATAAATTCCACATTAAGACATTCACTAGTTGTAAAGGTTTGCCACCGAAAAAAAATTGTATGAATGTTTTTCTTAGTCCTAAGAGGACAGGGATGAACACTCTCGAACAACCAACCTTTTACAGGGAATCAAAGTTACCAAGGTAGAGATGTTGAAAATACGAAAAATTATCATCCAAATTACGCTGTGTTGTTGCGTGAGCTTTGAACTAAAGTCAATATTACTCATCATTACTCTTAATGCGGTTATTAAAAATAAATTATCAATATGCGAGCAAACTGAAATAAACCTGTATGTAAACTTGAACAATAAAACAATGGAAATAATATATATATATACATAGTAATGATACTTTCAAATGTAACTGTAAAACACGAAACATAACAGCTTTTTAACAGCACTTATATACCAAACAAAACATATTATCACAAAGCACTTTGTACGCACAATCAACAATAAAATAAACATTCAAGAAAAGCTCAAGGATAAAATCTGAGGTTTGGACGCAAAACAGTTGTAACTGCTTCATAGTAAGAATGAATTACAACAGTTTTGCAGTAAACCCACCATAGCATATAATGTATAAGGAAAACAAATCACAAAATCAAGGGATGGAAGCAAAATAGTCTACCTGCATATGAATAAGGAAGCAGATAGACTTGAGTTGCTTCCCTCCATTGAAATGTCATGTACAAAATGGCAGAACTTTAACAACCATTAGACAGTCATTCTCGGCTTGAATAATCTTCCTCTAATTTACTAACATTTGAAAAAGTCTATTGTCTGCAGCATTAAATTTACGAGTTGAAAGTACATTTGTACTTGATAAAAGAATGTAATATCTCTATTAATAACGAATCTAGGTATGTTGTACATGTATCTGTATTGTGTTTATAATTTAGGCTGCAAACTTCGATAGAAAATATTACAAATTTTTTCCAATACCAGAATGAAATGTACCAAATGTAAATGACTGATTATATTATATCATAGCACGTAAAAAGTAAGAAAAATAGCAACTTCCACTATTATGCGACTCATACACTTAATGAAATTATAGGGTGTTTCATATTTAACAGTACTAGAGAATGTCTCAGGTACAATAACTGTTGGTTTTATACTAGGCTAGCATAACTACAGTAGAAAATAGATGACATTTACAGCATTCTAGCATTGATCCCTCAAATTATGATTCTACACTTTTCAATAACTGGCACAGACTGTAACTCATATACCGAATGATAAAAATAGACATTGATGCCACTGTAATGTCACTTATATACGAATAATCATACGAAATACACACATTTCTAACAAACTCAGTCACTCTGCTCAACATAACATGTAAAATAAACTCTTAGATATTTAACAAGCAGCAAATACATGTACACACAAATAAAATAATGATGGCATCGAATTATCACAATATTCACAAAATGTGCATTTCATTTCAACTGGACCAAATTTAGGAGTGTACCTTATTTATGTGTCAATCAAGTTGTTTTTCTTTCATCTATCAAAATATTCGCTTGTGGTAACATCAATTTAATAACTTCAATTACACGATGTTTTTACATGAAATGCAGGTAAAAAAATTAATTCTTAACTTCGAATTTCCAGTGAAATTGCAACATTATATGGACAAAGAATACAGCAAGTATAAAAAGCCATACAGATATCAAAGATTCAATCAACATTTAAACACATGTACAAAACATAATTATTTTAAGTTTTTCAAGCATTTATTGGATTATACGATGTTATATCTGATCTGCACCGATGTTATAACAAAATTCCTATTATTTCTGGATCAGCCCTTGTACCGTTAAAGAATTTTAAAATATAAAATAAAATTATGTTTCCAAGCTTTACCCACCATGTCTATGCCTAAATAGTTCTATATCTTTGTTTCAATTACATCATAAACACATGCTTGGTAGTATATTATCTTAATTCATAACTTAATTAAATAAAAACGGCCACTGTTTTTCTCTAATAATTGATCCTAATTGATTCACAATACAAATATACTCTCCCCATCATCGAAGCTCCAAGACCCATACTCCAGTGGGACATAAGATATTGTATCATTATAACATGATAATACAAGTCAAAAATGTAACCAAGTATGCTACATTACAGCATTAATATAATATTATACAAATATTGCCGCTTAATGAGGTCATAATGAAGATTTATCGTCTTGGCAATGTGGTATCAACTGAGGGTGATATCACTTTTTCTATATCAATGCATCCTCATAACAACCTCTATAAGAGGCAATAACTGTATATTATTCTTATTAATGTAACCATTCAGACTCGACAAGCACAGTCTGTTAAGACTTATTCTATTAACAATACATAGTCAGGTACAACCCTTCCTGATCAACAGTATTAACATTTAACTGCATATACGCCCAAGATAATCAACATCTTTTCCAGGTACAACAATTACATCCAATTAGACATGTTACATCAATGACTGACCAAACAGTTTATACACCATGTATAAATAAGTCCGGCACTGACTATATCATGTCATGTGATAAGTTGGTATATTGAATTCTCAGGATTCCAAGTATATAGATTTTGTCCATAATTTACATCTTTGAGTTCATTAGCTTTCTCTATAGTTAACGGCATCATACAGTTGTTGTACTTCTTCTTTCTGTACATTAATCTTCATTTGGTTCATTAGTTGTTGATGCCAGACACCGACATGTCGGATTTCAGGAACTAGGTGGAAGAGTTCACTAATTCTTGTCTTTACATCAACTCCTTTCGCTGTAAATAGAAATTTAAGAATGAAAGTTTTAAGGTTTTATTGCCTCAGTTGCTAATAATTTTAATTCTCAAGCTCAGAATACTTATTTACCAGTTTATACATAAAAATCAGATGTCCTAGGTCTGAGTTATACATGTAGATCAGTTCCAAAATTCAAGCCTCTGATTGGTTGGTCCCGAGTGTAGTCTTGACTGCATTCAGAGACTGGACTCTAACCTCAGTTTTATAACCTTATGCACATACTAAATCTCCAGTTTGTGTGAATACAGAATGCAAGTACAGTAAAACCTCACTTAAAGACCACCTCAATTATAAGTCCACCTCAAAATTAAGAGCTCAATTTTCAAGCCCACTTTCACTGTTTGCTCTTATAAGACCACCTCAATATTAAGACCAGTTTTCTAGGGTCCCAAGGTTGGTCTTATTAATGAGGTTTTACTGTACATTGTGATTACACTGATAGAGTTATATACGTTAAGCATATTCAACTTTTTAACACTCGAATCATGTTCAATGAACTAAGGTACCTGAAATGTGCTTAAACTTCACAAACAAACTAGTAATCCAATTAAACAATGATTCAAGTTCAAAGAAGTGCAATATGCAGTAATGATCAACAACCTCTTAAGTGCTTTATCAACAAAGGAACAAAAGCCTCAGTTTGATAAAGTGTTTATGAAAATATCTTACAGCAAGCACACAAGGCAGGACAAATTTGTTGACAATTTTCGATCTAAAAATTGTCAGAGATTTATTCAGATACCATTCACAGTACAGTGAAACCTCAATAATGAGACCGCCACTGGTTGCGAAGAAAGTTGGTTGTATTTGTGAGGTGGTCTGACTAACGAGTAAATGAAAAAATATAACCTGTTCATGACTGAGTCTCATTTATGATAATGAGATGGTCATTATTTCAAGGTGTTCACTGAATTACATTACATCAACATATGAAAACAAGAAATATCGTAAGAAATGGTCGGCGCAATTTGAAGGTTAAAATTTGTTGTGCAACATAAAAAATGCCGAGATGTTATACTTGCTGGTAACTCCAGATCCAAAATGGATTTCGGTAAATTCACCAAAATTCAGTGGATTTCAGTAAGGTAACGTACCACTTATCGAAAGGTTAACCAATCCGCGTCCAGGTTACAAACGTTCTTCATTTGAAGAGAAATTGCCTTGGTGGTTAATGTAAGATTTGATTGGTTAACACAACACTGATATGCAAATAGCAAAACCGTGTTAGTACGGCTGTGCCGAAATAAACAAAATAAAAATCCAACTTACACAATTCATATGATTTAAGAGCTGCAACAATTTTACGTCTTGCCTCTTCTACAGCTTCAGGGTAGGCTAAATCTAGGAAATCTGAAATAATCATCATATATCATTGTTCACAATCAATCCATTCATAGACTACACGGCAGATGAACTTGCCTCTACTTCAAATAAATGAGAGTCATAGTGGTCGACGTGTAGAGCACAGGTCCTAGTTTCATCAAAGATATAAAAAAAAAAAAAAAAAAGGTTCATCAAAGAACTTAAGTTTGTACTCAAATTAAGTTCAACTGTTCATTTTTAATTACTGACTAATAAGTAGTTTACTGCATTGAATAATATGGATTGTCTTAGGTTAACAGCCTATAGTTAACATCTTAGACAAAATTAATTTCTTATCATAACTGACAGCATTATTTAAGAAAACCCAGCATTGTGGGACTCAAATAATGGAGATTGATCTCAACTCTGTTTTCCACTGTATTTGAACGATGGAAAATGTGAGTTTGAAATTTTTCTCAGAAACTAATGAAAAGATCAATTTAAATTAATGTGCAACATTCGCTAAACAGAAACTTCAGCAACTCTTTTGGAATTTGAAGAAAACTTTTGTTGTCAAGTTTGAGCAGAAACTTTAATTCTTTTGTGAACTTTGGAAGGTCATGGATACCAATTCTACCACAGGCGCAGTTAATCTGCAGTCATCATGACCCCTAAATTAGACTTCAGCTTTTGTTAGAAACTGCAGATAAATGTTCATTAAGAGCAAGTCATAAAACTTATTTCACAACCGAAGTAATAAATGTAAAATAACTAAGTTCTAATGCAGTAATAATAAGTTAAAACCAACAGACAATGTCTATCATAAAATTCATGTACTTTGCAAAACCAACTACGGTAACAGTAACATACACATTTTTAGCAAGAGGCTCGTCAGACGCGGACACTCATCGAATGAGTCATCCAAAGTCTGTAATTCTGATATTTAAAGCTTAATACCATCATTAATAAAAGTATTCTATAACTACACAAAATTTTATATTTGAATCATAAACCCAAAGACACGTAACCATGGAATCTCACCTGAAGCCAAAAATAGAAGAGCAGCCAATGAGGACACTTCATACATATCCATTTGTGCAGAATGAATTTTGTCTCCCAGTTTTACCAAGTATTCTTTGAATGCATAGAAAGGATTTTGTGGAGAGATCTGCCAATTCCAGAAATCTTCGAAATTCTTTTCTTTTGGGTTGTACAAATGTTGTCCAGCCATTAAAACGGAGGACATGAATGTGACGCTCTTACACAGGAAGGCCTTGTCCTCAGGATGTAGACGGTTAAATCCTAACATATAAATAGAGGATCATATTTGAGTGGTCATTGTTTATTGAATCTTCTAAAAACGATAAAACGAGGCTTTGCATCAAAAAGTGGTTCCGACAATGTTTTTTTTTATTTTCACCACAAGATACCAGTTCAAATGAATATATCACATATTCAAATTAACAAGACACTAATTTTCAATGAAATAAAATGTCATACTTTGTACAAAATAAATATATAACAATGTCAACATCATTTGACCGCGTCAACCTAATACGCTAGTTCAGTTGTGACGTTGCACGTGACGTTGCACGCACATGAGTTGTTACTTCACTAGTGAAATATGGAAAATAATACATGGGTGTTATAACCACTCTACAACTTATGTTATGTTATAATATTCATATAAACATTCATCATTTTATTCAGTTATATTGATATCATTTTCATTTACCGGAATGTCATTAATGATGTTGCCAACGTGTTGTAGCACCCATCATTTTCAATCATTCATCACAGACATAAATTATGCGGCATCATTACTGCTTAGCTGAACAGTGATGGCCTTTGTCATAACCATCCAAAAATTGAGTTTGTACCAAGAAGACAAGTACCAGTAGAATTATTCAATATGACATAAATAAAATAATACATTCATTATCATATATAACTCAATATATAAAACTTGTTTTCATTTTGTATTTAAATTAACTCATCTCCACATCTTTAAGGGCTAATTCTATCAGAAAATTTTAGATAGATCTACGTAACCTTTTCATCGATGTTTCAGCCAAATTGGCCTTTATCAAAATCATGTGTAATATATTATTACACCAAAGTCTTAATAATTATCTCAGTTTATTAATTATTTAGTAAACATCTCACCTGGAATTTGGGAGGCAAATTTTACACCAGCAGACGTATTTCTGATGATGCGGATTTGAATTTGTTGCCAAGTATGACCGTCCTGAAATATATTGTAATATTTATAAACGATCTGTTTGAAAGAATATTGAAACAAAATAAAAGAGTCTTCTGTAAACTATTTTCACAATTAATTAATGAAAAGTATGATAAAAGACAATAATGTATATATGCTGTAAGAATGAGCAGGTAGCTAATCATGATGCTTGCAAGTTCAAGTATAATCACTTGACATCTTGCTGCTTGGATCATCCTTGTTTGTTCGTTTTCATTTGCATCACCTTAACCAATCAAGGGAACAAACACTGACTCAGTTTTTTTGGCAATTGTCTAAAAACCTAAAATAAATCTGGACAATTAAATAAAAAGATCTACAGCACCACCACAAAACCAACCGTCTTGTGGTAGGGGTCACTGCTAACAAGAATTTGTTACTGCGACTAGTAATCAAAGTTTTATTATTTTCTGTTCTTTTTTCACATGGTTCGTTACTGCCTATCAAATATTCAGTTCAGTACATCAGATGATGTTTTTATTCAAGAAGCAATATTCTAATCAGAGAGCTCATAAGCTTTTAGCTACACATCTATTGAAACTCACAGTTTACTTTTATTACGAGACATGGAGTCCTACTTCTAATCATTACTCTATTTTACAAAATATTACAATATTTTACAATGTCTCATTCTACTTACTTAGTCAAATGTTCCTGCCTGGTCATTACAATTAATTAATCTACATATCTCAGTTATTGAGAATTTTATGTATGTCATATAAAATTGTATTTTTATAACCGAACTGAATAAACGAAAAACGACCCAAATCAAGACACCTGTATCATTGCGGCCTTAGTGAGCATCTATGAAGAACCAAAATTGTGAAACAGGAAGACAAAACAGACAATAAATGTACAGTGTGTTACCTGAGGGGCAAGCTGCTGAGCTGGTTTTGTACATTTATCAGTCATCTGTTGGAATATTTTGTTCAAATGTTCAAGCACAGCTTGTTTGTCAGCAGTCATGGGTGATGGCTCTTCAACATCCACAGATGTACCCCAATACTTCTCACACAAGTTTTGCTTGTATCTACCCACATGCGTTCCCTCAGATCTCATCATTCCGAAAGTTTCGGAGTTGTCGCACATTTTCCTTTTGTTGGTTCGCTGGCAAGACGTGAACTCATCGTAATTTGTACTACAGTTGGAATCACTGGATGATGAATGATGATCAGACATGACATAATAGAATGACTCAGCTGGTGTGACTGAAGCCAATGTTTTGTGCACAACCTCTTCTTCAATATCACTTCTAGTCATTGATCCATCTAGATCAGTGTCGGGAACCAGCTGCAGGTCACATGATGAATGTGACAGGAAGTAGTTGTTAACTCTTTGAAGGTTCTCCTTTCTAGAAGAGCTTCGTCTGTATGTACCTTCCTGATTTGGAATGGTCATAAGGTTTGTATTATTTGATGGACTGTGACAGAAAAATGATGGTGAACCAGCCAAACACCAGCTATCATGGGAGTTAACTCCCCCTTCCTGATGAGGAATGGTCATAGCTGGACTGGTGTTTGATAGTTGTGTCATTTGACTGTTGTATGGTGATGAATTCTGTGGTCTAGATGAGAGGTCAGTTACCTGGTAACTATCTTGTGGGCTAAATGGTTGTGTACTATACACAGGCTCAGCATATGGAGACCCTTGTGGACTGACGTCATTTTGATAAGGGCTCTGAGGATACATAGGGCTGTGCTTTGGTGAATACTGACAAGAAGGGGAATGTACTGGGCTTCCATTTGGGATGTATCCTGGAGATTGCATGCTAGAATCAGACATGTAACTCCTTGGTGAATGCATCTGACTGTTGGGTGAGTGGCATGGTGATGCAGGCATGCAGAGTGTCTGATCTTGCTGGAAGGTGTTCTCAGCGTAACCAGGATACTGCGGTGGTGGCCTGTTTACCATTTGATTCATGTGACTTGCACTCATGTTCATTGGCTCATTGAGTGGCATGCTGTTAGGGGACATACTGGATGGACATGGCATTTCATTCATGTTCCATTGTTGGCCTTGCATACCAGCATCATACTCAGTCTTACATATTTTCTGAGATCCCATATCTCCGTAGTTATAGCAACGCAACTTCTTTGCAGGAGAACCAGACTGGTTATCATTCTGTAGCATCATCAAAATCTCGTCCATTTCTTCCTCAATAAATTCAGTAGCTGATAGTCCATTTGAAGATGGATTATTTGGAGGCATTGTCTGACTCTGGTTACATTGTTGCCATGACGACGCTTGGTTACTCTGGTTCCACATTGTTCCAACTTTCTTGCCATAACCACAGCTGGATCTCACATCCTCTTCCTTAATTTTTGGTACTGAAGATGTCTTCAGTGAGTCGCAGTTATCATCCCCAAGTTGGGGATTCGTTGAAACTGATTGGTCGATATTATCTACTTCTAAAAGGGGAATGCGAGTCATTTTTGGACTGCTTGTCACTCCACTAATGTCACTGCCATCTCCTTTCTTTGGTCTTCCCATCTTGATGGCTGAAAGTAAAACAATATGATTATACTTAAATAAAAAACACAGATCAGGACTCTAGAATTTTTTCAAACACACTTGTCCCAGACTAATGGAAATGTAAATTTGACTTGTCCAACATTATAGTAAGCTAGTTGTCCAAGAATATTTGTCAATTTAATAACAAATAAACATGCACAATGATAGCTCCACAATCTTAAATTAATAATTACATGTATGTGTTTGTGGGATTCTAAGGTTTGACTTGCAACTGAACAATTGCTGAAGTTGGTTAGCTTTAAAAACAGACTTGTCTGGGACTAACTTTTACCCAACTGTTGGTAGCCCGATTCAGCATTCAACCAGACCGGGACGTCGGGCTAGTGGATTTCTAGAGCCCTGCAGATAAATCACAACAAGCTGGGCATAATGGCCCTGTATCACTTGAGATCTGAGAAAGTTTGTAGCATAGTGTGCAAAAGCCTCATGAAGATTGCTTAAGAAATGTTGCCACTAATATGGCAGCCATGTGAAATATCTCACTTTTAACTAATTCATGAGCCTGATATTGTGTCACTGAAGCATTTGTGCCCATTGTCAAACAAGTGCTAGATCTTATTGCCGCATATGTATAAGTTTCATAAGACTGCTCAAGAGATCCCCTATATGCAAACAGTATTAAAGGACCATGTATGATAAGAGGTGTTTTGACCCCAAATTTTTGGAAAAACAAAAACAAGAGTTCAATAGCTTACATTGAGCACTAGTTGGTGAAAATCTCTAAATAACATGAAAATTAGCAATGTTTGCAAAGTCATAAACTATGAGTAGTGCTTAATACCAATGAGAAATCATTAATTTGGATATGAGGATGAGACGTAAAAAAGTAAAAAAACAAGAACAAACCTTCTCTCGACATTCCAACTGATAAACATTTTTGATAGCGGCAATATCTACAGTTATTTCTATTCCTTGGGTTGATTGCACAATCTTTCTCCCCTTTACAAATATAACTTTGATTTTCAACCAACCCTCGTCTGAAAAATTTCTGAAACAACAAAATTACAGTAAAGAACAATCATATGACTTCTATCAAAGCCTAATAAAATATGTCCATTGTGAAAAGTTGGAAACATCATAAGCGTGTAGTACTGAAAATGTTTGAAGAATATCCGAGACTATACATTTGTATTGAGAAATCCACTCATGTCACCTTATTAAGGATATGTATTATGTAGGTCAGTATAATATTTCTATTACTTCTATTAATAAAGTAGAGAAAATCATTGAATTTTTTCCAGTACAAAAACATATATCATCTGAGTTTTAACTTAAAATCGTTTTTCAGGACCAGCAAATGACTGCATTACAGTCAATATTTTCCAAGTTTCTAAATCCCTAATCAGCGTTTGACAGGAAATAGAAATAAAGAACGTTAATCAGGTTTTTAAAGTGTTTTTAAATAAAAATTGCAATTTGTTGAGAAGCAATTCCTTTATAAAGGCTGCAGAAGAAAACAAATAGTATCTGGGTTTTTTGTTAGCATATAATGTACAATATATATACCTTGCATCCTTCACAGGTATTAACACCAAAATGAATGCCATTAGCAATGTCACCACATACTTTACACAGAACTTGACCTTCAGCTGGCTGGACTGTCTCGGGTTTTTCTGTGAATGAGAAAAAACAACATATAAAAGAAACTTCAACATAAAACCTGTTGCAGTGTTACCAATAACCAACACAGCCCCTTCAAAAAATCCTGATGCCAAGGTCGTGGCAGTTCCCTTAACTGCCTTTTTTGTGTTATAACAAAATCATTTTAACCATCAAGTAATTCATATCATTGATCGTCTAAATGATTTATCATGCATTTTTTATTCCAACCTGACAAAAATGTGCAATTATAACAAAGGATGCAACAATACTTTGACTATGTTAGAGGAACTTCATTGAGTATTTGTCAAGATTAATCAACAAAGTGTTTCAGACAAAAATGTCACCAAATAGACCCCCAGCAAATGTCTATCTTAACATTCACCGTGGGTTTGTATGTCACCTGTCATAAAACTGCATGTGGGGGGGTTCTTTGATACAACGTCTCGGCTATGATAGAACAATTGTAAACGTTTGGAACCAAACTACAGTAAGTGTGAATGAAACATTAAAGGTTACGCTGTTCTAACACTAAGCTCTTGTAATAAAACACTAAAGGAAGGTACTTTGTATGTTTGATGATACGATAGTGGGGTACACATGTCACATGTTTTTGGAAACTACGGCAACATTTACTTTTTTGATGCACAAGGGTTAAATGTTTGTCATCAATATTAACTACACCCAGGCGAGATCAGCCCGATCATAAATTATCCGTTTTCTTTTATAAGTTACCGAGCAGTTATCTGCAGACGTTAAAACTTGTAAGTGGAGATTGTCACATTAATACGGAATATTTTAAAAGCTGCACTGAGCTTTTTGTGCTCAATCTGATTTCAAAATGTGCATAAACTTTTGATTAATCCCCAAAACCCACAAACTTCATAAAAACAAACTCCACAATCCCACAATTCAAAAGAACTTTAACGGTCCTTGGTAAAATGCCAACTCAATAATGTCGTAGGACTTTACAATAGTACGATCAAAGGCTTAAAATGGTGGATTAAACACCGAACAAAACAGCGTACAGCCTTTCAATGCTCACTAAATCTACACCATTCATGTAATACAATCATGTTGACAGTCAAAATACACAAAATTAGATATATACCCGAGTACCTTTACATGTCAATGTTCATGTTTCGTAAATGGTAGATATGAATGTCTACATTTTACATGCGTAACAATAGAAAGGCTTAAGGCCGGTCTTTAAACTCAAAAAGAAAAGCTTAAACATCCTTAAACATTAAAACTATGGAAACATAGAAATGAATCAGAAGCATAAGTACATTTTTTGAATGTTTAAATGTAATTTTGTAAAACTGAAGGATTTTTTACCATGTAGAATATTTAATTTCCTCTTTCTTCACAGTTGATGATAGGAAACAGTGTCTCATTATTTTTCAATACATTCGAATTTAACAGTAAATTAACATGATTCAGTGAATGTTTTACAGGGCTTTTTTCTTGACAGTGGGAAGATAACTTATTCTTAATATTTGTGGAAATCTTAATGTGCTTTTCGGGAAGAAATATGAAATTTTGTCAAAATGTAATGGAAAGTTTGCAATGAAATTAAGTACAATGTTTGATGGGAATAAAAAGAAACTGCTTGAAACTATTTTAAGCAAATTAACCATTTTGGAAGTGAAACTGGGAAAATTGATTCTAATAATGGTACAATAATAAACTCTCATGTAGTTTCACAATATATACAATCATGTCAATCGATACAAGTGGAAAGACATTTTCATCGCCATCTAGTGGAAAACTCTATTTTTTCAATTGGGAAGAAACATTTTACGAGGCCTCTATTTGAATATAGGAAGACAGACCTCTTATGTTGCAAGAGTTCACCAATGAGAACAGAGAGAACAGTGTTGGGATGAACTCTCAATAATCAATAATACAGTAAAACATCACTAAAAGACCACCTCAATAATAAGACCACCGCAAAATTGATAAAACAATTTTGAAGTCCATTTTCACTGTTTTGCTCTTTAATCAACCTCAACATTAAGACCATCTCAATAACAAGACTAGTTCTTAAAGGTCCAAAGGGCGGTCTTTAATTATTGAGGTTTTATTATACATTCCTGGGCTTGGTGTGAGAATGTTGTAACTTAAACAAGACTGAGTTACACGTGTCTTGCGCTAAACCCTCTCAGAGGTCGTGATTACCAAACCAGGTATGAATCTTATCTATCAGGGGAACATTATCTCTTATATCCTACACTTAATCAAGGGCTTAACGCAACACTGTCGTAACTCCTATATAAATACATAGGAGTTATGACAGTGTTGCGTTAAGTCCTCGAAATACAAGTTTCATGCTAAACATGATGAAAAGTGAGAGGTTATTCATTGTGACTGAAGTGAATCAGTTATCATTCCTGTCTGTCCCTGTACTGTTACAACAGGATGTAAGATCAGTGATATCTTAGAGACAATTCATACCATACTTTTAGTTCTGAATACTATGGGTTATATCTATATATATAACAACAGGGTATCTCACAATCTTATAATAAGAAAGAGTTTACCTCAAACTTGATCAATCTTATTTTGGGTGATTATTATTTGTTTATGATATATCAATGTTTCGATGCTGAGCTTATTTCAAGATAAACGGGACAAAAGAACCATTAACCCACTTAATTTGTATTCTGAGAATTTTCACTATAATGTACAAGATGATAAAGGGTTCTGAAATGACGAACATGATTAAAGGCAGGTCTATTTTTCTATTCATTTGAATATAATATTTGGTGTAAAAATTCACTTGAGCTCAATATTTCAGCCACACTGGGCCTTAAAGTATCAAGAGCAAAGAACACAACATTTCACAATATCAATCTATAAAAGGTTTGTAAGTCTACTCATCAAATACAAAACCATTTCAATGTATTGATATTGCGAAATATTTATGTTCCTTGCTCTTGATGAAGGCCAAGTGTTGCCGGAAGATTGAGCTTGAGTGAACTTTTACACCAAACATTACATTGATCCCCTGTTTGTGAAATTTGAATATATTTCTACATTTTGAGTTATAGCTTACTGTAATAAAAACCAACGGAAGATATATACAATACTTTTTTCAGGAACTATATGAAGTAGTACTTATGAGTTAGCACTCTGCACCAATGTATATATATATATAAAAGATTATTATGTAAAATGACCCAAAAAGACTATACATCAAAATGAGTTAAATTCAAATGGCAATGTTTTTAAACAATAATTCTGTAATCTCTCATTAAGGTCCAGGATTAAGTCTATGTCAGTATTTAAACAGCATAAACATAATTTAATGTACCATAACCACAGAACAACAGCTTACAATAAGGACTGCTAATCAAAGAGTTTAGAGCGAATCAAGTCTATCTCCATATAGACAAAGAAGCAAATACTATTGTTTCGCTTTCACCCCTCGAAGCAGTCTGACAGAACTAGTACCAAAGAATGAGTAGAAGCTGTTGCTTAGAGGACACAAGTACGAACTGTAGACCTTACCACAAATCAAGACTTATGCCTTGGACCTGATGGATTTTGTACTCTCAGATAAGCCACTTATAAGTATATTAATGAAGGGCAGAAATATATTACTCTTACGGTCACCTTGAATTACTACAGAATATTAGTGTTAATTAAAGGCACTGTTATACAATAAGATTCGAAATTAATCCAGCAGTTCATTTGGATTACAAGATTATACGTACATTCTACTATAGATAAGGAATTTAATGGTGTGTTTTCACCCATGTAATTTATATGGATTTATTGTGCTGATAAATATGAATGACTCATTTCCTTGCTAAAGGACATTTATCCAGTATTAAGTGTATTATATTGGTACTAGGTATGTGGGTAGATACTAGTAAACAGATACATGGATTATCCATGACTGTAAATTGGAAGGGCAAGGTTATTTTTTTTATTGCCACACCTTAATAAGTCCTAGATATTTACCGGTCCACAGAATGTGCTATTAAAGACAAAAATGGAATAAAAATAAAAATAAGCTATTTTTCCATAGAATACATTATCTTAGCAGTTTCTATTGACAGTTTGGTTAACGAAATTAAGTATTCCCTGAATGACAAAATATCTTATTCCCAAATGGAAGGCAAAATTTCTCCCCTTGTATTAAATTCTGAAAAAAAATCTGATTAAAATCAGTGTCAAGAAAAAAACCTACTATAATTGTTTTTCTTGCCCTGACAACCCGGAAATCTGAAGGGGAAATTAAATACAATTACTGTTGTATAATTAGAGAGAGAATAAGTAGCTACAGGGAATGCCACATACATAAGACAGACCTGTATGTTTGCATTATTTGTTATTAGTACATGTATGTAGTCATTTGTGTGTGCATTTTTCCCTATTTTTAAGTTTGGACTCAACCACGATATTTGACAGCCGAACAGAAATAACATAGAAAATTATATTTTGGATAATCATATAACTTCATGTCAACAGGTATGAAATCCCTGCCAACGATGTTATCAGTGTTATTAAACAGTGATATCAGTAAAATTTTACAGCATGAAAATCTAGAACCAATATTTGAACATTCAAAAAATACACACACAAATATGAAATTATCGAGGTCATATAGGGTAGAAATTGATCAAAATGCCTACGTTTATTGAACTAACTACATGCAAACTGACATGCTAATACAATTGCACATTATCATACTTTGCGTAAACAGGAAAATATATCTACCACGAAGGTTTTGAGAGAAAGGTGAAACAACTATCTGTGATTTGATGATGTCAGAAATAGTACTGTACAGTTAAACCTCACTTAAAGACCACTTCAATGATAAGACCATATCAATAAAAAGAACACAATTTTCAAGTCCATTTTCACTGTTTTGCTTTTCGACCTCACTAGTAATACCACCTCAATATTAAGACCACCTCAAAAAGAAGATTTAGGCCCCGAGGGTGGTCGTATAATTGAGGTTTTACTGTATTGTCACAGTGACAAAATTTGTAAAACCTAATTTCATCATAATGAAGCAAATAATTACACAAAATTTAAAACATTTTGATATTTAATTTTATCAGTGTGCCATTCACTACAAGTCATGAGATACATAAATTTGTTATAATGCAAATTGTGCAGTAATTCTTTTTATCATTTATGCTAAATAATACAATTAAGTTTCAATATATTTTTATAAAATTTCGTTCTCATTTTCTGCTAGAATTGTTAATCCTAAAAGTCTAGAATATAGCAAGTGTACTGTCAGATTTTATTATGCCATTTGATTAGCTAACTTTCATTGAACCATTAAATAGTAGTTATTCATGGCATTCAGTTGACCCAACTCAATTTCTTGAGTTTCCAACCTGTAGAAGCATTTCCATGGTCTGAAGCACCTCAAGGGATTAGTGTAAGACCATTGCAAAGACTTTTGAGTTTCAGTCTTGTAATATTCGGGAACATTTAGGCCTCAGGAATCCTGCTTTCAATCAATCACAGTTACAGTCAAATCATCATGAAGAAACACAGGTTGCAGTCAGGTTTCAAACCTAACAGCCATCAAAACTTGGCACATGACATAAATTGTGCTTAAACAAGTTGAATTCAAATAATAATTGTGTTCTTGATTTTATGCCATTTAAAGCTGTCAACATTGTTTAAATTACATACCAATGATTCGGAATTTGATGATAAACTGTTGTTTTAATGCAAGACCAAACTAACAAAGTCTTTATACGCAGAAAAGAAGAATAAAAACATTGTGTGAGATTCCATTTTACCGAGAATTTAGTGGTACATTCCACTTGCACTGTTACTTACAACTCAAATCTACCGACATCGTATAATACTCAAACGGACCACAATTGTCCAATGTTGTAATTCCCCACTTGAAACTTTTTACTTAGAAGACAGTATTGATATTGGATTAAAAAAAGGAGATGCAAAGACAGTTCCCTTCTTGTGTAAGCTATATATGCATATTGCATGGTCAACAGTTTTCAAAACATGTTTTCATTGGCTGACCACCTCACAATTTTTGTACAGCCATTCTCAAGTAAACAAGCAGACAGCTATACATTGAATGAATCAATGCAATCAATACAGAAACATACATATTTTAGACAACTTGGTTACGTATCGGAACGACCATAATTCAATAAGCATTGTCTTATTAATTTTTCCCCAGAGAAAATCTTGTTTAAAGGGACATAACAATGCATGAGAACCTGGCATTTGTATACAAACAAAATGTCACCATATGAGGTAGAACACATTATACATAATACAGAGGGAAGGGACGAGACACTGATGTAAATATGTTCTTAATTTATTAAACAGTTAGAACACAAATGCACTCAGCATACATTGTATAGTCCTTACAATTATAAAACAAATATGCAAACAATTATATAGAGCACCCAACAAATAATATCCTATAACCACTTATCTTACATCACAGGGATTGAACTAGATATTATACTGATAAACAGATATTTTGTTGTGTATCGATCTCGGGCAGCACTGAATACATGCATTCATGTTAAACAAATGTACCACTGGGACCTAAGCAAATGTTACAATTGATTTTTACCAACAAAACTAACTGTTCACACCATGGTGCTATCTCAATCAATCTAAGATCCTATCTCTAATTCACGATAAGAGGTTTCATACACAAACAAGCTATTTTTGTTACTTTTTATCAACAATACAAATAGAATACATTATATTACAGCATTAAGTGGGTTGGTTAAATTTGCTTAAAAAATTGCAGGAAGATAATATTATGCCCAGCATGTACAGTTTTCAAGAACAAACAATGGTTAGCTCTAAATTTCATCAGCAATACACAAGCACTCAAGTAGTGTATTTAGTTAGTAACAAGGGTGTCAAACTGTCAAAAATAGTATAACTTCAAGGGCCATAACTCAGGGGTCTCATGGCAATTTGACTGGTTATCAAACTTGAATGAGAAAATACGCCCATAAACACAGAGTGCATCATTATCTTCTAGAAACCTTGTCACCATGACGACATCAACATATTACATTTTAAAAACAGTTAAACTGTAAAACATGAAAAACATTTAATCAGCAAACATTTAAACGATTGCTGTGAATATAATTTATGTCTTTGCCTTTGATCAAGTTGTTTAAACAAAAAAGGTTTAAATGAATGTACAAAGGAATAAGAGACTGTCCTCAAAGAAAAATGTTCAATTCATCTGGTATTTTTTCAGTCCTTAAAACAAATATAAACTTCCTATAAAATTGTTATAAATAAGCGAAAAATCATCGCAGTTTTAAAACAAAAACTGACAATCTGACGATCATAAATCATGCTGATTTGTGCATTAGGTGATATCTGGAGGATTTCTTCTGTGACGCAAAGGTAAACAACCCAACCCAAGAATGCTTAAAAGGCAAATAGCTTTCTGATAAAACGTGAATGTTATCTTGATTCTATCGTGATGAACAGGAATGTGTGCATGAATACTGTAACATTTTTCCACAATCAGTCAATAACATAGAATATAGAGGTGTCACAATACGCTTGAAGCAATTACCGCTATCAGGGGTGTCACGAACTTTGAAGTAGCAGGAAAATCACCGACAGTAGCCGGGAGTCTGTGGGGTATTCCCCTTCATTACGATCGTTCATACAAGAAAAGTGGCCGGGTGAATTGATACCTAAGTTACTGGGTAATTTTACTGACTATTTTGACTCCCCTGCACTATGTGTTGCAATATTTTAGCAACATACGGCAATATGTAGCACAATGTGCTGCTTCATTAACCTACAGGGTTGTACTAATGTTCCTATAGGCTGTGTACGTATATAAATAAAATGGCCAAAACTGTAATAAAATACAGTTATAAGATACATGTATATATATGTAAGAGATTTAATATATGTTTTTGATGTTATTGTAAGCATATTTACTGGAACGAATTATACACCAAAACGCATCTTTGATGATCTAGCTACAAATTTCCCCCACAGAACCATGCCCCCAGTATCCCCTGAAACTAGGCCTACACATCAATTTCAGCTAATCTATGCCACTGACCTATGACATGGCTGTCACTTTTTTCTTCCTTGTCATGAATCAACTGCAAGGTTCTCAACTGTATTTCAAATAAATTTCTCAATGACTAGTAATTAAATATGAGGTTTTCATGACTAGATAATTTCATATTGCAAAAAAATGTGATTTGGCCGTTTTATATGGTGATACAATACAGTTTGACTGCATGTTGCATATCGTGACACCCCTAATCTAGAATCTAAACACTACTGAGTCAATGAGGGGTGTAAGTAAAACATGTCCGTCTGCTACTTTATTTATATTATTTATATTTCACTTTCATCCCTCACACAAGTTCAACAAAATAATCACCAATTATGGCATGAAATAGACGTAAATGCATTTTATTTAGAATATGTTCACATCAATGAAAACACCAATGATAGTGGCAGCAGATGATATGGACGCTTCCACGACAAAACCTGTGACATTGGCTATGACATTGAGAATTTCCCAATGCAATTTTGAGGTCACAAACTAAGCGCTTTCTCAAAAGTGTCATCAGTTAGTTTTGATTTATAGAATTAAATGAACATGAAAATATTTATACGTTTTCCCATTTGAAAAACAGAAGAGTTTTTAAGAATTTATTTGACATTTGAGTAAAACGCCGTTTCAAAGGCAAGGCCATTTTATACTTTATTTTTGCATTATTTTCAAATATTTGAATAGCAATGAAAAGGAGACATTTGTTTTTATTATTTGGTATTAAATGAAACAAGAAAACTAAGTTTGTGAGAAAACATAAAACCTGAAAATGAAAAGTTTGGTCACTTGAATACAATCTTTCTTGTGGAATAGCCAATATAACATCTAAAACATACCTTTGCGGCACATTCCCGCCATAAGGCATCGTTGATAGCGGCAGTATTGACATCGAATACGGCCTTGTTTAATAATGTCGCAGTTTCCACTACACTGACAAGTAAATGTTGGTTCTCCATCTTTGGTGCACCGAATGTAAAAACTCTGAAAATATATCAAAATAAATGATAGAGGTTGGAGAAAACATAGTCTTTGTATATACATACACTGTAGCAGACAACACATACTAACACTCTACCAATAGTGAAACATTTTGCTTATTTTACATAATTTTCATTTTTATAATTTTATTTCACGCGTAAAATATCTGACATGAGGAATATTTCAACTTGAGAAGTTTTGTGACTCCCAGACTAGGACTGAAATATGACGGGCACTGATTTCGGAAATGGTCCCAACGGAGATCTCTCCCGCACCCAAGTTTTCAAAAACTTTGAGTTAAACAATGCAGAGGTTACAATCAAAGGATCTGGTTTATTGACCACTAGATTTAGAAATACATGTACTTACACAATTATCGATGGTGAAACTGTTGCATATTTTTAGCATACCAGAAATGTAATAATATTTGACTTGAGAAAAATCTCAATATGTTAGTTTTTGTTCAGTCGGACCAAAGAGCTCATACATGTACGGTAGTGCTAAACATTTGATCAAACATCTATACATGCAGATTTCTTATTACATGTACTGCCTTAGAAAGCTTTAACATAAATGAAGAGATTTTCTATCATTTGCCTTATATCCTCTTATCACACTAAAATTGGTAAGATGTTTGCATTAAATATTTACAGGATGTTTTTTGTGTCATTCAGTTTGGCCACTTGGGTAAGAAAGAGGAAAATATCCAGATTTATTGATCTTTGAAGACACTTGTTATCTTTTATATATGTGTATAAAAGAGCATTCTTGAAGTATTATATCCCACTCTTTATAGATCTGTACAATTGATTTATTTCCCACGTTCTTGTAATTATTTTAGAAAGTGGCTGTTTGGCTTTCAATGGTTGGGGAACATGGCGGATTCAGTGGGACCACACCAAGTGCATGCCCCCCCCCCCCCCGAAAAAAATCTGGCAAGCATTATAATTCTCTATGACAATGAAATATAAAGAATAAAACATTTCAGCTCTTTACACTTGAAACAATAACTCAAGGGGTGGTATGTCAACAAAACATATACGACTACTAAGGTACCACTTAAGGTAAGGGCAAAAAAATACCAAAACGTCCCCCCGACACGAAGTCGTGGATTCGGCTACAATTTGGAAAGTAATGAATTTTGATAATAAGATATGTACCATTATAGTAATATCGCCATGTCATGGGGCAGATATTTGGCCACTTGTGGGTACAGTAAGCTAAGAGAAACCGAGCCGCACATAAGATTGACAATCGATATCTGACATCCCTAGACCACAAAAGTATAAGACTGTTCATGTAATGCTTTATCGATTCAAGTGACAAGCTCTCCAATCAACACTTTTGTTGAAGTGTTGATTTTTTTTTTATCTGATTTATACAATGATCGTATAACTGTTCAGTATACGCCTTACGTGTATATTTATCTGAGCAAACATTATTTCTATGCCATAATGATTGAATTCCGAAATAATTTATATAACTGTATGAACATCGACTTAATAACAGCGTAAGTAAAAGACATGATGAAAGAGGTAGAATTCAATATTTGAGACTTTGAGTTAAATTATTCAATAGAATTACACTTATTTATAGATTGTACGATTTCTTAGACAACAATACCGCTGAGAGGACAATATCATTACTGTTCTGCTTTTAAGGCCCAGCATGATTCCCACTTAGAACCAAAATATTTTTTTTTATGATAACATTTCTATAGCACATAAGGACGGCTAGGTAAACAGCAAAATGTTTTTGAATTTGTTTTTATCCATATTTGACCCATTTTGTTAGAATGCTGGATGTTTTTGAGGGTACTTGTTGTATATATAAGTATAATATGTCAATAGTGTAAAAACACATGGCACTAAAAAATAGAACATTTAATATTTGATACACTTTCAACTAATTTCACAAACTAATTTGTATTGTATGAGGTGTTAATATACTAGGACCAAACGTTTTACATTTTAATACATCAAAACTAGAAAAAGACATGATACATGTATGTAAAATGAGATTCCCTGTAGACAAATCATTTTTAAAGACACCAGACCTCAAGGAAAAGTGTGAGACAAAAATAACAAACAAAAACAGTAATGCCAATATTCGAATTTTCACTAAATCATAAATTGTGGAAATAATGACATGAAATTATCGTGGCTGCTGACTGTATTTAAATACAGCCTAAAATAAGGAATTGGGGTGAAAAGTGCTGACACCAGGCAACTGTTAATTTCAGTAGCGTCATTGGATGAATTCTGTTGGGGGATTGAAATGTACCAAACTGAACTGAACCGTAGAAATTATAGCATAGTTAAAAAACCAGACTAGTCAATAAATATTTTACCAATTTCATGAGCATTTATTACATAATGTAAGCCATTATTTGTTGAAATTTGTCAAAAATGATTTTTTCTATTTATTAATCGCAATACTGATTTACAGTTTAAACAAAATTACAATGGTTTTGACCACCTATAGGTCTTTAAATGCCGCTAGAATTTAAGGCCACCAATTTTTATCTGACCTTTATAATTATCTACATTCCACAAAGTAGTGACCTGAACAGCACAGTTTGCAGCAAATATTTACTATAAAAATACAGTACTTACAGTTAGAAGGGTATTATATCTACAAATGCTTCGATCAAAAGAATATATTATCAACTAATAGTCGGTAACAAAACATCAAAAGACGAGTTTTGAAACACCTAATCATGAAAAGCAAACAGAGAACAAAATTTCAATGAAAATAAAAATGTATAGCATTCAATGATCATTCAGAGTAAATTCACATTTCCCTCCTCATTATATTATATCGTTAACAAATAATATTGCATTACTGACATTTTACCGACTTGGTTCTGCACATTGATGCTTATATATGGTGTTTATAGACCATGTTTAAAAAATAACACGCGCATTGATTATATTTCTATGTAATAAAATCAATCCCACACCGAGATTTCTATTTTAGAAGACATTTATTTTTGCCATTCATCATTTTGAAAATAGCAACTTCACAATGAAAGACAAAATCAACAACCGTCATGGCTGAGCATTCAAATACAGTAATATATCTGTCAAGTTGAATATGAACACTATTGGCATCTTTAGCTCTATGAAATAAATTCACAGTTCAATTGGTTCCAAGTAATGCTCTCCAGATATGGAGGTAATAAAAGTATCTATCTATCTATTTATAATGGTTGAGGATTATAATAGTGTCCAGATACAAATGTTTTCAGTTTGAGTTTTGAAACACTAAAGCAGAGGACAAAATTTCATTGGAAATAAAAATGTCTATGATCATTCAGAGTAAATTCACATTTCCCTCCTAATTATATATTATATATATTAAGAGCTTAATTTGTTTCAAGTAATGTAATTGAGAGGCATTATAGTTTAAAAGGAGTAAAATACCAGTTTTTTCAGATGTAAATGTTTTCAGTTCGAGCCTCATGTTGAACTGGGGGAAGTTTTGACATCTTTCCGTTCAAGGGCAAACAGGTGTTGACATACAATAATCCTCATACAATTTGCACACATCGGTAACACACAACACGAAAATGTCAGAAAATTATATTTTTTTAATTAAAATAATATTGGCTCTGAGGGGGGGGTGATATATCGATTTGGTGGGGACATGGGGCTGATATTTGGCCCCAAAAATGGAGGATCGAGGGACTTGTGAGCTGGAGTTGATCACATACTTCAAAATCGCTAATTTGGCAAAAACATTTCCTAAGTTTATATATAGTAACACAGGAAACAGTCATTAAGAGTGATTAATATAAGTTGTAATTAAGATCTAGTTTCAAAATCAATGTAAAACATACATTTATAAGTTTGAACTATAACATTGTCTTGCCTGGCTGGTGTAAAAAATGGAATAAACTAACTCATGCTGCCTTTATTTACACAACAGATTCTAACGCATACCTGCATTTAAGTGATTAATTATTATGACTTCATTACCGTGAATAGTCCTTAAAATGAATAGCAGTGGCATTTTGTCAGAGGACAAATAGTACTTGATCATTGAAGACCCACTCAGAATTTCAAATTAACCGAAGTTTCACCCTACCCTAGTTCTGGACAAATAATGTTAAAGACCCCCGGAGATCAATTTTATTCGGTCAACCTGATATGTAGATCATTTTAGCTCACTGAACTCAAAATTCAATTTCCCAATAATAACTATACAGAACTTAAAATCGGTACAATCATTCTTTGCATACAGTCTGCCACCTTTAGATCACACATTTTGTCATGTATTATTCAAATTGAACCAACAATGTTATGATTAGTCACTCCAACGTGACGTTAACAAATTTCTTTGACTGAAGCTTTTCTTCTATGATATTTGATAGCATTGATCAATCAATAATACCATTGTTGGATAAAAAAAAACACAAGCACAGATCTTAAATACGCAGACATCACATTGTTGTTAGTGTATTCATCAGCCAACGCACGCTCACAGTTACGCGCTAAAAAAGACAAGTCAAGTCGTATATTTAAAATATTTGTCAACATGAAATATGAATCTTGACAACAGGTCTATAGTAAACAGCAAAATCTAATTACCAATCTATTGTACTCGTTTATTGAAAAAATTCTGATCTTCAAATTTCTCACGTTTCATGGTCATCAGTGTCCCTTATGAAAACAGAAAGTTTGCAGCAAATTTGCTGCAACTTTGCAGCAAATTAGCCGCAAACTTTTTTAGTCACAGTAAGGTTTGCAAGAAGTTCGCAGGACTTCGCGGCTAGCGGTGAAGTTACTGCGACTTTGCTGCAAATTCGCAGAAAGTTCGCGGCTAGCCGCAACTTTGCAAGAAGTTTGCGGCAAACTTGAATAAAATAATTTGTGTTGCAAGAAGTTCGCAAGAATCTTTAATGCAAAAAATCATGTTGCAAGAAGTTTGCGGGAAACATTGGCATTTCAACTATTTTTTTATGTGTGCAAATACAGTAGTGTTTAATATTACATCTTTGTAACAATTATAACATGAAAACTAGTTTTTATTATTGTGGAAAAAATGTATATGTTATCATCAGTCCAATGTTCGCCAGAGTTAAATCAAAACAAATGTCAGCCCAATATCTGCTCTTCCATTATTTGTTTGACTTTTTTTCTTTTGTTAGTTTGACACTTTGTAGCAATGTTATTTTAATGCCAAACTAATCCATTTGCCAAGTCTAATTGCAATGTAATGGAAAAATATTGATACACGTTTTTTAACATCTAAGCACGTATATATTTTTAACTTATCCGCACTGTAAACGTGCTTAAATTGTATCCGTGAGATAAACGCGCCAATTAAGCGTCATGCAAGCGTCTGCCAGGAACGAGGGCGCCAAGGGAAAGGAAAGTCGCTTTTAGCAAGAATTTGAAGGTAATATTTTAATATATGTTTCCTTATCACGATTTATGCTAGTTTACATTTTTTTCCTTCCTATTCATGTATTTTTTGGTTGTATATATGACTTGGTGTGAATTTCGTTGTAAAATGGGTGGGTGGGGAGTGGTGATCGAATATTTAGAATTGCTAAATTGCATTAACATGCTTAAAGGCATAGTTTAATCTTCCTATAAGGTTTCTTCTACAAAATAACCCATCCATAATAAATCCAAATTCATTATTACTGATGTTGTTTCACTGTGCTGACCCATGGCACTAAATATCGGTGCACACTGTCACTGAACCGGTGGAAACCGAAAATGTCCGATTACTATGCTAGTTTGGTCGCACATTTTTTACATCATATAGTATTAAGCATTTTTTAGTTTGTCCAGTCGAAAATGAGTTGTATTTGAAAACAAGATAAAAGTTCAGTAGACCTTTACCTCTTTTTCTGTGGTATGTGTAAGTTTTTTAAGCACCTTCGCTTATATTGCGATTTTGAATCATACAGTTTCACACGGTCACAAAGTAACTTGATCATGATTTTACATACTTCTTTCATGTGGTTAAATCCTTAACAACATCTATGTATGTCAACCTTTCATTGCTTACTTGTTGCAGCTCAGAGGAGGATATTATGGGAGCAGCGAACATACATCGGGTCTGATGCGGATGTGGGTTTTTCCAACATTATTGAAAAAAAAACCTTTCATGGGCAACAAGAAGTTTGTAAGTATGACAGCCTAATGGGATACATACATTGATTGTCAAACACTGGTTTTGTCTGAGATTCTGTTAATAAATTAATGTTCTTAATATAAAATATCACTTGTATAACTTATACTAACTGAGTATCATTGTGAAATAATATTCTGTACAGAAAAAGGAAAGTTTTAATACTGCTATCATTACTAGTTACCCGAGTCCCATGATTACTTACATACAAGTTGGTTTCTTAGCATGATCGATCTGTATACATATTTATATTTAAAGAAAGTTCTTAAAAAGGTTTAAAATTCCTTTAGTGATTTATATTGGGTTTAAGTCATAGATATATTGGAGAGAAATAATTTTTTGAGACAAGTCATGACAGAGTCTTGAAAAGTTGATCTTTGAGACCTGTGGGTTGCGGTTGCTACTGTCAAGGCCCACTATGAACCTTCACTATTTTTCAGACTGAAAAAAGAGTTCTTCCTTATGAGGCCTAAACTGTCCAGTGCCTTTATCTCAGGCAACTGGGCCAGTTCCCTGGACAAACTTTGTGAACTATTGGAGTTCTCACTCTCCACCTGTCTCCCAACCTGTCACACCCCACTCTGACCATCTCCCTACCTGTCACACCCACTCTCAACTGTCTCACACCACTCTCACTGTTTCCCTACCTGTAACACCCCTGTCTCACTACCTGTAAGTTGTAACTACCCACTCTAACCCTGTCTCCCTACCTGTCACACCCCACCCTCAGCCTGTCTCCCTACCTGTCACACCCTACTCTAACCCTGTCTCCCAACCTGTCACATCCCAACCTCATCCTGTCTCCCTACCTAACACAACTCACTGTCTCCCTACCCATCACACACCACTCTCACTATCTCACTGTAACACCCCACTCTAACCCTGTCTCCCAACCTGTCACATACCACTCTCACCCTGTCTCCCTACCTGTCCCAATCTACTCTCACAGTCTCCCTACCTGTCGCACCCCACTCTGACCATCTTCCTACCTGTCACACCCACTCTCAACTGTCACACCCCACTCTGACTGTCTCCCTACCTGTCACACCCCACTCTCGGTCTCCCTACCTGTCACACCCCACTCTGACTGTCTCCAACCTGTCACACCCCACTCTGACTGTCTCCAACCTGTCACACCCCACTCTGACTGTCTCCTACCTGTCACACCCCACTCTAACCCTGTCTCCCAACCTGTCGCATCCCAACCTCATCCTGTCTCCCTACCTTACACAACTCACTGTCTCCCTACCCGTCACACCCCACTCTCACTGTCTCACTGTAACACCCCACTCTAACCCTGTCTCCCAACCTGTCGCATACCACTCTCACCCTGTCTCCCTACCTGTCCCAATCTACTCTCACAGTCTCCCTACCTGTCGCTTCCCACTCTGACCATCTCCCTACCTGTCACACCCACTCTCAACTGTCACACCCCACTCTCACTGTCTCCCTACCTGTCACACCCCACTCTGACTGTCTCCAACCTGTCACACCCCACTCTGACTGTCTCCTACCTGTCACACCCCACTCTGACTGTCTCCTACCTGTCTTTCCCCACTCTCATCCTCTCCCAATCTGTCACAACCCACTCTTACCGTCTCCAAACATGTCACACGCCACTCTCACTGTCTACCAACCTGTCACACCCCACCCTCAGCCTCTCCCAACCTGTCACACCCCACTCTCACACTGTCACTCACTCATTAACCCAATTCCTGTATTTACCATCGACATTTAAAAGGTATTTTGATCACTTAGTCTTTAAATAAAAGATGTTAAAGGTTTTCTTGTAATTGTTACAGCGGTCAGCCTATGCAGTGGAAGTACTTAAGATGGACAAAAGCTGAATTGTGAAGGCGTTCACACCCTCCTGAGAGCACAGAAAAAAATGGAACAGCTGATCTACCATTCCAAGACACAATGTCGAAACTTTAGTAGTCATACAATAATGGACTTATTCAGAACTGATCCAGAGGTGGAGAAAGTTATTATGGGCCTGAGACCAAGTCGGACAATGATCTTTCAAGTAAAGGGTGACATGATTTACATGTAATAGTGCAGATCATGAGACTGAGCCTGGGGTGCAGCAGGCAATCAAAATGGTTGTGTTAGTGCCCTCTAAGACCATCTCCATTATTCTGAACAACCAGTAGATTATTGCCATTATTCTGTATGATACAGGATCATTGATTTATAGACAGACTGAAGAAGATATGTGTTGTTGGTTTAATCTTAGTGTTTTGAATTTATTGTAAAATATAAGTTTTGTGTAATTGCTGTTTTATTCTTTTAATGAGTACAGGCGTTTATGCAGTATTGTCAAATTAAGTTATTAAGATAAACCAAGATGGACATAGGTAAAAAAGTAGTATTTTATTAATAAATTGCAAAGACAGATGAATTAATAACAAGACTAGTGTTGAAATTAAAATTATCAAGTACAGTCAATCCACATGTCTTATGCGGCCATATGCAGTAAACGTCATCTTTGAAAAATTCCCGACAATTTTCACTATATCTTTATGTTTTGCTAAGGGACTTTTGTTTAACGTAACTGGTCATCACTCAAAGTTTTTTCAGTCATTTTTTTCCTTTCTTTAAACGACCGCTAATACATAATAGACAGATTATATTAGATTTCATAAGATCTGGTGAATATTTTTTTATTACAAATAAAAGAATAAAACTGTTTGTTTTGTACATTGTATTTTTAACATGTTGAAGCACATTTTAAGTACAAATGTATGTTTAGTAGCAGACTAGAAAATATTGAAACCTGATATCTTATCTGGATCCAAGCTTTGTATTAAAAGTCTGTTTCATTAAGAGACCACTTTTTGTCTGACCCTTTGGTGGTCTCTTAATACAAGATTGACTGTATCTAATATAACGTCTTTTAAATATTAAAAGAAATAATTATTCACATATTACTAAAAATGCAAATATATTATTTTTCAATGCATATTATGTGTTCTTTTTGTGCACATTGTTTTTTTAGCTCACGAGAGCTAAAGTCGTGCTATTGTGATCGCCCTGTGTCCGTCATGTGTTATGAACAATATGTTTTAAACAACTTCTCCTAAACCTCTTGATGGATTTTTACTAAACTTCCTTAGAATCCACCTTAACAACCATGACTCTTCTTAGCAACCATGTACATGTGCTTCCATAGTAACTAATGAGTTTTATAACTCGTCTGTTATGCATATGAAGTCATTACACTCAGGTGAGTGTGATCTAGTGCCATCTTGTTGTTTGATTATTATAAATCATGTTTCTACTTCATTGACTTGTATGAAAATAATTTGTGATCAAACCATTTTGAACTTGATAATGACAACTAATTCATATCTTGTTGCCTCTCTTACCCGCTAGTTATATTCCAGTTGTTAAATATTTTTCTGTGTGAGTTCAAAATCTAGGTTAATCTTGACAGTTATATTGATCATAATAAATGTTTCTGTTTATTTGAATAAATTGTTATTGTGTTACATTGTTTAGTAAATGTCTGTATATTGTGGAAGTTTGCGGTAACTTCGCAGGAAGTTTGCGGCAACTTCGCAGCAACTTTGCAGGAAGATCGCGGTAACTTTGCAGGAAGTTCGCAGTAGGCGGAGTCCTGTTATAGTTGCTGTGAACTTCCTGCAACAAAATTGTTTGCAGCAAATTTGCAGCAAACTTTTACCATGCAAATGAGGTTTGCTGCAAATTTGCTGCAAACTTCATTTGCATAATTTTGGTTGCGGCAAATTTGCAGCAAACCTCATTTGCATGATAAAAGTTTGCAACAAAACAAGTTTGCGGCAAATTTGCTGCAACTTTGCTGCAAATTCGCAAGAAAGTTTGCAGGAGGCTTGTTTTTTTCATAAGGGGTCATATTCATATTCGTTAATGCTGCTTTCATAGATTCAATGTAGAAATATTGATTATGTAATCATATGAAAACCTTAAATTCCCATTGAAACGTCCCTCACTCTTTCATATGATCTTTTTAATATCTTCTGATAATGAGTTTGTATAAGAATGAAAAAGTATAACACAGTAGTCATCATATATAATCACCATTACAAGGCAAATCAGACAATCCTCTATTAAAGCGTCTGGCAGTTTCTAAATACTGTCAAAGTATGTCTGTGTAGACAATTTATGAAACTTTCCTACTGATTATTATAAATACCTAACTCATTGAAACCCATCTTTATTTTGAACCTTTTGTTTTAACAACTTTCAAATCAAGAGTCAGACACACTTACCCCTCTTCCACACTGCTTCCCTTCAAGCATGTTTTACACCCCGGTAAGTTCAGAAAAAACTAAATTAAGGTAGTCTACATTTTGTTTCAAGCAAAAAGCATAATAAAATCTACGTATTATTTCAGATTATTTGCAAGATAAATACCAAATGTGACGTCATACTTGCCTTACATCAATGACTGCTTCTAGTATGTATGGAAACGTTCATTCTTACTAATAAAATGTTTCTTGACAATTTATGATATTATACCATTAATCATATATTACATATTTTCGCAGGTTATTGAATTTATTGAACTCATTTAAGAGAATGACAAAAAAACACCAAAGGCTGACGTTTTTTATCTTTCCATTATTTATAACCACTCATGTCATATTTGGGCTGCAACAATTTAACTAGGTGCATACCGACATAGCTGCTATATTTTATCAATGCTAGGGGAAACCTCAGGGGTTTTCTGTGCAAATGTTATTCTATTTATAGAACTAACAGTAAGTCATGCCTTCACTATTATGATACAGGGTATTCAAGGTTGCCACACCTATGAAATGTTAAGATTCAATGCAATGCAATTACAGATTTAACATTCAGTATATTAATAGTGGAAATACTTAATTGAGAATAATATGTAACGTATACTATTGACATTTAACTCTGTTATGAAAACTTGAAATATCATCACCTAGTGATTTATTCATAGCAAACAAAGTTTAGTCGATATCTGTATTTGAGTTATTGGTGTTTATATGAATTAATGTCAATGTAATACCAGATTGAACTCTGCAGTAATTGGCTGCGATGTATATTGATGAATGATTTTAAACCAAGACATAATAAGTTGAGCAAACTTGCCAAAAACTGACAATATGAGATTTAATTTGTATAGAACGGCTACATGATGTTCACAAACTGTGATATAGAATTGCTTTAAACTGGATGAACTTCAAAGATCTATCAAGTTAACAAGGTCAACTTAAGATATTGTGTGATAAGCAAAACACTAATAATCATTTTTGGCAACCAAAAACATGTTTAATATTCCCATTGACAATGATTATATAAATATGAAGAATATTGGTGTCAAGTTATGGGGTATATATGGTTGATTTTATTAAAAGATTTTAGCGGATCTGTGGTCCAGTGGTAACGCACTGGACTAGAAATCCAGGGGTCACAGGTTCGATCCCCCGCTCCACCACTAACAGTACTAACAGTCTTTGGGAAGAGACAAAAACCGAGGTCTTGTGTGCTTTACATCAGGCACATAAAAGAACCATGGGTGTTTCTGGAACGGGGGTATCTTCTGTATCATGCACTATAATCCTCCAAAAATCTAAAATGACTAAACATTCTTCCGAACTGGCGTCGCCCATATGGGAAACCGGTGGTGACAATAAATAAATACAAATATTATAGAAGTTGTCTGTCCCTCGTAACCGAGTTTACCGATTGGTGGAGTGTGACTGTTGTATTTGAAAGTCCCATTATAATCTTAGTAATTATAAAAGAGAAACAAACATTGATTAATTTGAATCACTTGAGTTGACAGAAGTTTACTAAGTTATCAATATATTTTTTAATTGTTTTTACTATGTCCCCAATGAAACTTCAGTTTTGACTGGAAACAGCTTCTTTTAGAACAATTGAATATACAATTTGTCAGATATCAACAGAATTTAAACTTATAATAAGTTTTCAGGTTGAATTGTGATGGGCAGAATGTCAGTATCTGATGAGGTGACGGGAAAGTTGCAGCCACTCAAGTTATTTAATAATAAGAGGCACTTATCAAATGACTGTAACAATTCTAAGCAGTCTTATAATCACATTATTTAAAAGTCATTTAAAACAATATTGAAAGGAATTTTTGTTTTAAATTTCATCATATGATAACTTACAATATTAGCGTCTACATATCTTATAGAACTTTCATAACTCAAATCCATAACTACTAACAACAATTATTAAACAATCCCCGACAAACACAATCCTTGAAACCAAGCATAGCCTTATAAACAAAATCCTTGAGTCGAGATTGGAGGACAACAAATTGAATGTAAAGAGTAATTAAAGTATTGAAAACATGCAATTTATGCCAAATACACCAACAGGTCAAATAAATTATCATAATTTAATGTTAACATGTTATTCGGAGTTAAAATGTCAGTGACATTTCATTTCAAAGTAGAATTTCCTTGTATTATTATCTTGTACAAATATCTTTAAGTACTGCTAAAATACCGTAGCCAGTACTTGGTACAAAGTATGTCATTTACTGGCGGAATTTATTTTTTTAAATTACGTTCAAAAGACTCTGTCTTATAGCAATTATATATTTCAGGCCTGTAGCCAGAGGTAAAATCTTAAAGAGGCATAGGGCTGAGATTCAATCGAGGAGAGGACGGAACTACAATCGAGGAGAGGCAAAGGGCGTGGTTCAATTGAGGAGAGGCAAAGGGCGTGGTTCAATCGAGGAGAGGCAAAGAGAGAAGCTTCAATCTGAGAGAGGCAAAGGGTGGACCTACAGTCTAAAAGAGTAAAAGGGCGGAGCTTCAATCTGGGAGAAGCAAAGGTCGGAGCTTCAATCTGGGAGAGGCAAAGGGTGGAGCTACAGTCTAAATAAGGCAAAGGGCGTTCTGACACTGAAAAAACAAGATGTTGCAATTCCTTGCATCATTTATGGAACCTGAGAACATTTTGATGAAGGCAAGAGTGCCTCTGTTTGTCTCAGTGTAACTAACAGACCTGAATTTTAAAATGACCTGAATTTTAAAATGTCCTTTAGGAGTCCTTCAACAAGTTCCAATTTTGTATGATGTAATATGACGTAGAACACGATCATTCAAACAAAGGTATCTGGCAGAAAAGGTCAATGTTACAATGCTATCCTATTTAATATATTTTAGTATGCTGCCAACACAAAAATTATACATGTTATATAAACCAAACTGAAATTTTACTACACATAAATTCTGATATGTTCCCAACAATTGCAAAGTGCATGTAATGAAATCAATAGGTTTGGCAAACATTTGGAAGTATAAATTTTCTTTGGCAAAAATAAAGAAACATTCCAGTGGTATCATATGTCACATTTCGATACTTGATACTATAAGATACTGACTTTTAACAAACGAATTATTACCAATCATTTGCCAACCTGTCAATTTTGATTTCCGCTTGTCAATAAAATAAAATAATTCCTTGACTTTTTACAAGTCAGTAAATAAAGGCTGAAATTTGAAAGAACAGAAATAGTTCATATTACATGAAGATATGTATGAAACAGTCACATGTTCACTTAGATCTGAGTGTTAATGCATTATTTGTTACCCATCCTGCAACCAAATGCCAATAAAGGTTGGTTAGATAGGTAGGGAAAACATTTTTTATGGATAAACTTATGTTTCTGTTAAAACACTTACAATTAACTTACATTAAGAATATAATGTGAGACATAAAATCAGTCTGCATCTCCTAAAATTTCATTAATATTATGGTTTAAATCCATTTGCCGAAAGAAATTCATTTATATACCATGGTCAGTTGACCAAACCAGTTTTCCAGGAATAAAATAACCCGTATTCCACAAGCAACCAACGACTTTTGGGCTTGAAATTCCCCTTTTCATCTTTTAAAGATGCAAAATTTGCTGATCTAGGTGTATGGGTAACAGTCCTAAAACCCGGTCTTAGTGCCCTGGCTATAAACTCCCACACAGTGCTTTGATCATAAAGGTATCAGAATAAGCGCCCAATGCTAAAGGAGAGTACCTCTGTCTACTACTAGCTACTCGTGATTCTAATAAGCGCCCAGGCATCAAATAGAATTATTACAGTACTTAGTAAGCAAGAAATAGCAATTTCTTCAAAAGCTTGAGTAAAAAATTTACCTTGCAAGGTAGGCACACTAGGGCACCAAAGTAGAAACCACTCGCACGTTCACCACAAACTACACACTGTTTTACTTCTCCAATTTCATCAACCATACCGTGGTATGGCATCGTCGTTGTAGTCAATTCTCCCTTCATGTCAGTGGGATAATCCACATCGTCGTCATGGGGGAAGAAAAGACTTGGTCCTAGAATAGAATGTAGCAAATTGTAGCAATCTTAATACATACATATAAAGGCCTTTAACAGCACAACCAAATTGTACCACAATATATTGCAATACAATTAGCAACATATTGCAATGTGTACAACAAATTGTAGCAATCTTAATACATACATTTAAAGGCCTGTAACAGCACAACCAAATTGTACCACAATATATTGCAATACAATTAGCAACATATTGCAATGTGTACAACAATATTCCTAAGATAGTTCTATATTGTTCTGACTTGAACATTTTTATTTCACTCAAAACTCTTCAAATGTGTTGCACGCAATAAAAATTGATAAGCTTAAACAAAATTGTAATCATGCTCATTCAAGTTTTGACAAGTAATTTATGACGAGGATCATGACTAGACAGCTAAATAAGCTAAAACTCCACAGTTATCATTTTCATTTCAGTATTTGACTAATGTGAGGTTTTCATTACTAGATAAGTTCATATTTTTAGAATGTGTTGTCAGTAACTTTCTAGCAGAAAGCAAAGCAAAATGCAGCACAAAAAACCGTTACATTCATTTCCTATCATGGTAAAATACAATTTGCCTGCATATTGCAATATATACTGATATACAGGTATATCATGACAGCCCTTCATTTCTATGTTTTCATTATTAGGTTTTTCAGCTTTTTTCTAGATGTTATAATGTCACATCGTTGTGGTAAGAAATAATTAATGATGAAACAATTACCAAGCAGAATCATTGTTAACAGTTTGAGGTTGGGAACATATATATTATCTATGCCAATGATCTTGACATCACAACCAATACGTTCGGTAGGTAGCCCTCCTTGTCGGGAAATCTTTCCGATACTTTCAGTTTCAGTGACTCAAAAGCATAAATTGTCAAATTATACTTGTTTTCAAGGTTTAAACAGTCTTTAAAGTTTTGATGTTTCACTCTTCAAGTGCTATTTAAAAGTTCTGTTCTTAAATATTTTCAACTATTTGCAAATATAATGTATAATGTTTGCTTTGAAGTTAAGAGATACATTAAATTTAAGTCATTGTTCAAATGATTATAAATGTTTATTTAAATGTGTTATATAATAATGATCACAATAGTGTATAATGTACATACAATCACAACAGTATATATATATAGTGTATGAGTGTATCAGACTATTTGAACTATTTCTGATAGTGACTAGAAATACCCTAAAACAAACAACAGCACAAAATGGTAAATGGATACCAAAATGTGTGTTGAGTGTTTAAAATAATCTGTTAATAGGGTGTATGTTCACAAGTGTCTGCTATTTTCTTCATCTCAACCATTTTTGCCTGAAAATTCTCAATTTCATATGTTCTGGTCTGATGTTTCCCAAAACAGGGAAAGAAAATCCTGATTCCTATATATTTAATTGGCACCATGAAAGAAGTGCCAACAAAGTAGCCTCAATTAATTAAAATGTAAATCACAATAATTGGTGATAAAGTTTATTATAATTACTACAATAACATCCAATCTTGATCTGGATAACAAACTTTTGTTTCAACAGCAACATAGTAATGTTTCTGTGATTATGGAATAATTATCATTATAATTTACATTATCATAACATAAATCATTATTACGCTCAGTGTGTTATATGCTATTCATATTATTTATACTACTACATTTATTAATTAGGATATTGAAGTATTGTAATATATAATTTTCAATCATTTCCCGCGAATTTACTTTGAATTGTGGGAACGGTCGTTTTGCAATAACCTTAACAATTTCGTCTGCTAACGAGACTTGAACAAATGAACGTATTGATCAGTGAATATGTCGATATTTATTTAAGAAATGAATAACTTTACTCGATAAAATTCCCTATAAAACAAGCTTTTTAACTCAACTCTTTATAAATATTCATATTTAAATTATATTACACTAACCGAGTCTTAATTACTCATTATGACAAAACAAACTTTGACTAACCGAGAGAAGAATCTAAAAATAGTACCAACCTGGATAGAATGGCGTGTTGAAGGACCTTTTCCGTGGAAAGTAAAAATTCGGAAAAAAGTTCCTCTGGTGGTAAGTTGGCAGGCCATGAGGTAAGGCCCCAGTCCAAAGAGTATTTTGTGGTTGAACTATACAGTCCATTGTCAACAAAGTTTATATAAATATACAAAAATAATGTCACTGCCCAGCCAGCGTTAAGCCTATATTTTCATGGCTTCCGTAAAGTCCCGTATACTGATAGGTTCTGTCCGATCGTTTTTATCGTTCAATAATTTACATACCTGTATAATATTACCGTGTATACTCACTCGGTACACATTCCGATATGGGACAGTTCACCAGTCTATCTACCGGTATAGGAATTGTCGCGTCTGTGAGTAAAACATTGCCGAAAGGGGAGTGTTTAAATATCCCCAAGGCAATATGGGTCTTCTTAAACAAATTCATATGATGTAGATCTAAAATGCCGTGTAAGTATCAAGGCCGACGCCAATTTGAAAATTGTTGATGTATCCACAGACATATAAAACATTACATTTCCTTGATGTATCTCGCGAAGGAGCCAGATTCTTAAATGGAACCAGGGAGCGTATGTGTTCCAGATGGAACTTATTTGGTGGGTTCTGGTATATTCCAACATCTATATACTGGCTGTTCCTTTTTCAAATATAACTTGAACAAAACCTACAGCATTTTCAGGAAATTCTATGCGATTCCACACCGTTCCGAGAGGTTTACTTTGATCATCGAAAATACCTTAAACAATGAAGCAAATAAAAATGTTAAAATTAACTTTTATTTTATAAGCCATGGCATGTATTGTTTCGATCTCATCGGGCGAACGTACTGTAAGAAAGATATCAGAACATGATATATATATATATACACAACTTTCCACTTTCAGAGAATGTGTGATCTTTTCGTTTTCAAATGATTGCAAGATTAAAGATATATTTGGCTCATCTGAACATAAAATGTGTTAATTGACTTCATCTAGTCTTGTGTTACATTGGCTTAATAAGAACCATTGCAATGTATAACCGGTTGAAATTACATTTTTTTACCATATTGCTAACAGACAAAACTTGTAAAATAGCCCGATTTTTTAAAACTTTTATCATGTACAAACATCTTTCTTCAACAACTACCGATCAATACAATCATTATGAGTTAATTCTTTGTTCATGCATGGTTATCGATGTTTAACTACAGGACATATATTTTTCATGTTTGTTAAGGTAAACAAATGAACAAAAATGAATACAATATTACTTTAAAGTCAATTAAAACCAGTTGCTGCAAAACATTGATATGCTATTTGAAAGTTATTAACTTTGGTTGGATTGCTCAAACAGTTTGACAATATGCCAGTAAATGAGTATTTAATTACATGTACGGAGATATGCCACTTGGGTAAACCTATGAACAATCAATCTATTAGAATGCCCATTTAGAGACGACAGTCTCTGAATAATTCACCTGAATTATTAAACATGGACTCTTGAACATTTATACATTTTATCACGGAATTAAATGCATCTATTTAATTCGGTGATTTTTTTTAAAATAAAAAACGCTTTTCCAACGCATGAAGGACTTAGAAATTTATCTGTTTCCTGTTATGTCGAATGTGAGTTTATCTGTAAAAGACACCACGAACACAATAGATCAATAAACATTTCGTATCATCATTTGTTCCGCAAATCTGGAAATCGCTGTTAACTGATATACATGTATCTACTAATGATTTAACGCTCTGATATTCAAATACAAGACTCAACGATTAAGCGGGTATATACTGCTTCCGTTTTTGGCGTCATTGGATTCCTATGTCACGTGGGTGACAACAAAGCCTATATTATCGATCTCATTTAATGTCATAGGATAGATATAAAGGATAACTCATACAGCGCTTTAAAATTTATTCAAAGCTACTGAACTAAAATAAATGCGATAAATTGCCAGTCCAATTGAACGCAGCACTACAATATACCTTTAGAACCAGAAATTAAAACGACCATCATTAATTAACGTAATTACTCCAGACACATGCCTCGTGTGTAAATAACAAAAATACGTTATTCACGAGTAATGTACAGTATATATGTACAAGTTCCTCACTTTAGAGGAAATACGAAATCCCAGAAGTATAGTCGCTTATTCTCTAGATTGTACGTAGTCTTAACTAACATCTATGCCTAAAATAAATATGTTTAAGTCAGACAACACTGTCGTTCATGTATTGTACTAGCCTAATTAGATCGAAAACTATTCACCATATGGAAATGTTTTCAACAAAGTACTGGTAAGACCCAGAGAACCATCTTGTCCCAGTAGAAAATATGGTTACGGTATCGGAATAGAGTCTACCTTGAAATGTAACCGTGGAAGAAAGACCGCGTTTTTTGATAACTTGACTCACTAGGGGAGGTAACCGCTACACGACAATATCAATTATCTCACAGTGGTTACTTACCCTTATCATGATCATTGAATAAATGTACATTCTCAGTATCATCTTGTGAAGAAATTTAACTGGTTGTCTAGCAGCAAATATAACTTTAATACATCCATAAATAATACATACAAGTTTTCTGTCAGACAACTTTCATTAGGTGTGCATTTTTGTTCCAGAACATCATGAATTGTTCAACTCTTGATGAAACATCCAATCACAGACATAAAAATTTATCAAAGACGAAGGAAAGTAGTACGGCGGTTAGTGATGTCACGATCAATTCGACATGTTGATTGGTCGTATTGGTCGTATGCAAATCATGCGTAGTGATACATAGAATGGTATCAAATGTATCTAACTCTGCGACGACTGTTTCCAAAATTACGGTAACTAAAGACATGGGGCTAATGCCCCAGTCTTAAAATGATTTATATGTCCGTGACCTAATACATTATTAATTTTGTATTTTCAATTCAGTTTTTACTCAATTGTACGGGTATTCCTTGCAGTCTACTAAATGCATGACTAACTACCCTAGTACAACTACATGTATGAAATTTTATCATCTTTTGAGTGCATTGATTACTAATTATATCATAAAGTTCTAATGACCCCGATCATGCAAAGGATCTCAATCTGAGCTAATTCTCAACTCAAATATTGTCTCAAATTGTTGAGATTTTCTCAAATGAGAACGGACTCCAAATTGGTATTACAAAAACGAAAAAATATGATTTTTTTCTAAGAAAATATTTAAGAGATCTAGTGAGATTGTTTCAAACTCAGGCTCTGATTTGAGCAAAATCTCATTGAGCTGAGATTTCTATTTGAGATGCTGTGGGATATCGGGGCCAGAGTTTACAGATGTTCTCAAATTGAGTTATTTCTCAAGCCAGAGTTATTATATTTTATGCAAAAAAACTGATTAGACATTGATAGTGGTGGTTTGTATGTCTAAATTGAGTTTACACACATACCTGTGTGCTGAGTAACGTGAAATTTAACTTTTATAAAATTTTAGTTTGAAACAGATCACAACTGTGCTCTTTTTGCGAAATTTGGGCCACATATTTTCGAACAATTAACATAAATTGCTGTTGAATTACTATTGTAAAGTAAGGGGAATATAAAACTAGCTAAAAATGTAGTCTATCTGAATATTAAGAACAGCTCAATAGATACAAATTAGCAAGTGTTAGGCAAAAAAAAATAGGATCAGAATAAATGAGAGAAGACCATGTTCAGATATTAAGCACCTTTAATAAATACTTTTACATTTGTTTTATAATTTTTATTTGTTCATTTTCTATCAAAATACAATGGGTAATTTGACTTCAACAATGTTTTGAATAAGATTATAACAACACACACATTACAGGTCAATCATACAGAATATAAGCATTATATCAAAGCTCAAAGGTATTCAGACAATCAAACATTAGTGTTGCATGTATTTGAGCAACAAATGGAAGTTTTAAAATGTTAAACCAATTAAAAACATGATGTTTTAAACATCCCATCTTGAAACTGGATATGCTATTTCGTTAGTCATGATAATATGTTGCATCAGGAATATTATGAATCAGGAATACAATACACTCAAACAAATAAGGTACAAATATACTAATATATGTACATGTAATATACAAGGCACAAAGTATACACAGTACAAACAGCATTCTTCTCAACTTTTGGGGGAATATTGGCGAGGCATTTGGGGAGGGAAAATGGCGTCACAAAGGGAAAAAGTGTAAAATAATTAAGTTTACATTTCTGTTCCCAAACCTTGTATTAATTTCAGTGTAAACTCCAGATCAGTACCATGAGATATGTGATATTAAGGGTCGATGTTTCAGATAGGGGAAATATACTTTTCACAGATGGGAGTAGGGCCCACTTTCGGCCCCAAATACCAGAAGGTTCTTAATAACACAGACATAAGAAACAAGAAATATCTTGAAAAAATGATTGTCGCCACAATCTTAAGCAAGCAAATTAGTTGCAATCTGATTTAGGTAAATTCACCGAAATTCAGTTGTTTTCGGTAATGTAATATGACCGTTATCAGAAGGTAATCGGTCGAAGAGAAGTTGGTTTAGTGGTTCACCTAAGATTTGATTGGTTTACACAACACTGATATGCAAATAGCAAAGCCGTGTTAGTACGGCTGTGCTGAAAAACATACATACAAACATAATGATAACGATGAACCAAAACCTTTCAGAATGACTATCATACATAAGCATTGAACTTATGTTTTACTGATTTTTAACATTTCGAGGGCTCAACGCAACAATGTCGTAACTCCTATATAAATACATAGGAGTTACAACATTGTTCCGTTAAGCCCTCAATATAATTGCAGGGATTTTCTGGACGCGTATTTTTTGCATCTCAGATGCATTTTTCAGACTGAGGATACGCATTTATGAACAGGGGTGCATTGTCCAATTAGGCAATCAGCACTTTTTGTTATTTAAACGCCTTTGTAGAAATTGCTTTCATCTGACATCACCTCAGTGCTTGCACCTTGCTTAAGCATCTCAGTTATATATAATTACAATAAATGATGGAAAAGGTCAAAGACAAAAAACAACTCTTGGGACCCCCAAAATTTATCAGGGACACCCAAATTTGCTAATGTGGGAGTCCCAGGATCCCCATTTGAAAAATCCAAGGGAAAACCCTGTAATTGTAATGCTCACCTGAGTAAAACTAACCCTGTCCCCAGTGTCAAGTTAAGAGACTCCACTGCAGATAATGATCTAAGGAGATACTTACTAATAATAGAAGTATGACAAAGGGACATACTGTAAGAACCTCATGTAAAAATAGTGTTATCAGTATTTGGCTATCTTCCGCCTTTTCAAAATAGAGGTATTTGAATGGACACAAGTTTCTTATTTGTTACACTGAGACTAAATATTTGCAAAGATCACTTTTGACAGAAAAAATAAAAATCTGAATGGTACATTTTACAAAGCAACAAGACTTATATTTACTAAAGTGTTGAAATCCACTTAAACATTACAGTGCGATTAGAGCTGTCAATGATTTGGTAAAATGAATATCGATGATATCGATATACTGGACATATCAATGATACATCAATATATCGAGTATCATTTACAAAAATGCCATTTACAGGCTTGCAGTTCATGATTTCATATAATTTCACTTCTAGTCATTTCTTGTAGATGCTTATTTATTTCCGTGACCATCTTGTTTCCTCACTATTAATTGAAGTATATGTGTTTTTGCATTAAATCTTCAGTTATTTATTTTCCTCCAACACATTTGATAGGTATTGCGAAGTTCCAGACATATAATGCGTGTGAACCTTTCCTGAAGACAAATTTGGAGATTGCACCTCGAAAAGCGGGAGATTGAAACTCAAAACGGGAATTATTTTTGCGTGATTGAAATTTCGTCAATATCATGTCTTTATCCTTATCGTAAGCTGATAATAGCAATATTCTGCTAATTAACTCGTAATCAAGAGGGCATTCCTTTAATAGAGTCGCCAGTTAACAATTTTATTGCCAATTGTCATATTTGAATACACTAAAAATGTGTGAAACTCGAATAAACAACATGACAAGCGAGGATCGCGTCGTATTTTTATCAGCGTCAACAAGCGCTTAATTCCATGGTTTAGAGCATCTATATAACCCTCAAAACGTGTCATATACGATTTTCGGTCTCACTGGTATCAGGATTTTACACGTTCGGTTATCAGTTTGACAAGTTATTTCAGCGAACCAGTCCGGCGGGAATGAACTAAAAAGTACCCCATTACAAAAATTTATGATGTTTACTTTGACACTCGGGAAATCGCAGCTGCCGGCTGGGAGAGTGTGAGTTGGCTTTCAAATCCAGGAGTCTCCCACTGAAAACGGGAGAGTTCACATGTATGATTATTAGTTTTTTGTCAGCGCGCAAGTTCCTTATATTGCCTGATATTTGTCGTTTTCAGGCATGTATTTATTATTCATAAGTATCTCTTTTTTAAAATACATATCAATAATCGATCAACAGAAAAATATCAATTATGCGTCAATATCGTTTCTATCGATGACAGCTCTAATTGCTATGAAGTCTGCACATGTAACTGAATTATACATGAGAGATTTTAGTAAGGGGTCTGACGGATAAAGTGTTACAGACGATGATAAGATCTGTGAGGAACTCGTTCTATAAAGCATAAATGATTAAATACATGGCTAAATAGCAAAAGCACATAAGGGCCATGTCAGACGGTTATAATGGAGCCTTCCCAGTCCAATGAAAGAATCCTTCTCTCTGGGCTTTATAACAAGAGTGTAACTTTGATTAAAATCATTAAAAATGTGTTAAGGTGTTCACAAGAAAAAGTATGCATCCGCAACTAATATACAGTTACTGCCGAAATTCAACAACCAAAACTTCCCAAACACTTCAAGCAGACAGGACAAGAAATGTTGCAACTGATAATTTATGTTCACTATAATTTAGAAGGGTCGAAACATAACTTCTGTCTTATTTTGTTACTTGAACAATATTTCCCATCATCAAACAACATGTTGTGAGATTGCATCTCAAGCAATACATGTGATCTCTTAAATTGTTAAGAACACTGTAAACAAACAAGGGCTAACCCTTAGCACTACTAGTTAAAGTGAGCTAAAAGGAATATCAAGTATGTTTAACTAAAGGCTAGTAAGCCAATGAAAGCACATGCCAATATTCTTAGTAAAAGCATAACCTTTATACCAGTACGATATTGCATTGATATGTGTATATAAGTGTCTATTAATATCTTTGAATATATGGTAATCATTCAACTAAACATCAACATTGTACATAGGATCGAAACATTCCAACAAGTATTGATTCCTTCACAATTATTACAATGTAACCAAGCAACACAGCACTTAACAATTACTGATGACATTCAGTACACAAATGATCATACATTACGGTAATACCATATTATTTCAAATATTGCAATTAGCAAAATACAAACAGACATTCTGACAACTGTAGCCAATTGCATAAAAATAGGCTAACTTTAACCTGATGTTTATTTTTACCTGTAATTTCAATCAATTTGATTGGCTCATTACTTGGCAAAACCACATTTCAACCAATGAAATCGAGTTTTGGTTATCTCTAAGCCAAACCAAATGGTTTTCCAGTTTTATACAATTGGCTGCTGGAGCTCTTGATTACACAATAACTTCAAACACCACTTTCAGCAAAGTTATAAGAATTTGCCACAAAACAGAACCAGCACTCTCCTCATCGTCATCTAAAGTATCATCGTGTTCATCTGGAGAGTCACTTGGTTTGGAACTGTGTGAATTAAGTCTTGGTTTGGCATTTCTATACATATAATCTGATGCCTCATAATTCTTATACAGAAAATCTGCGGCTTCATAATCATGATACAAGTGAGTAAACTGTTCATAATTCATATCTTCATCCTTAACCATAAGATATATTGATATTACATATTTCGAAACTTCGAAATTTGGATGTCCAAACACACCGATTCCGATAGGTCTTTTATAGGAAGCAGGCATTTCCAAAACATCTTTACCACACGAGATTGACTGTGCCGTATAATCGTTGTATGACGGATTTAAGGTCTCAGTCGAAACATACAGATCTGCATCCCCTGATAAACTGACAAGTTCCACATGAAGTCTACCTGGGCGAGACAGTCTGTAGTATGTATAATTCTCAGCCCCAATTGTGCCTTGTAGCGACTGCAACAATTCTTGACTGAAGCTTAACTTCAATGTTAGAAAAGAACAAAATACAGCAGTCAAAATATCCGCGTTAACCTTCATTTTACTTCTTTACTCCACCAACAGACATCTGAAACAGACGAAACATATAATAAACATAGTGTTGAATTGAACTAATATTCCAGTCAATCGAAATACGAGATTATCCGAAAATACAGACATTTTAAAACTATATTTAATTAATAGTAACTGGTTCGTAACAATATGACACAAGCAATCAATGTTTTGAAGATATAAACCTAATGATTACTTACAAAAGGACCAACAAAACACAACGAATCTTCAATGATATAATGACTATTTTTATAATAAATAGGATACACTACAGTTCGTTGTTGTTGTTGTTATTCTTCCATGCTGTGGTCGAAATAAGCACGACTTCAAATGTAAATAATCGCTGTCATCTCACTAAAATATGGACAGGTGTAAAAGTTAGTTGGGGCGAAACAGACAAGGAGCGTATCATGACCGTGCGACCACATACACGCATCATGCAGTTTGTTCGTCTCTAACAAGAGACAAACAGAAATAAATGCATAAAGACGATTCTGCAAAGCATCTGACAAGGTCAACGGCTATCCCTTCTTTTCTAGGAGGGAAGAAGGGATATAGGGAAACAACCGCCGACTAAGCCAAATGCTATGCAGAACGCACCCTACGCTGGACTATACAGTCGCTTGATGAAACATATCTGACACCTTATATACAACTTCTAAACAACTTGTGAACGACGTTGACTCGTCAATACAACAGTGAAACTTAAGTTCAGAAATTTCAATTTAGCAGCGTATGACCTGCATTTCAATGGACAGCTTAAGCGTGAATTTAACAACATATTTTCAAAATTTCGTGTCAACTGCCCGTTTAATGAAATAGATATAAGCAAAAATATCATATCCAAGTTTGTATTTTTACCTCTCCATACTTAATATTAGTACCCCCGGGGCATATTACGCAAATGCTACGTAGCTAAACATAAGAGCAATCCTGTTCACACCTTTACATAACTTACAAGTGTATGTCTAGTTATCAGCGAGCAAAACTATTAAACAGGAATCAACTAGATATACCCGACATTGCTATACGTGTACTCGGCAAATTACATCGTTGTGTGCGGGTGTTGAAAACTACGATTTCTGATTTTATTATTTCAGTGATACAGGAAAATCAGTTTAATTTACCATTATAACGCACAAGTAACCCACAACCAATAGAGTAAGGCTAAAACTCCTTGGCGATTATCTTGATGAACTGGCATGGCTGTTAGCATAAAATATTTGGGAACTGTCTTAGCCGTTAGCCATGTAAAATCGGAACTGCTCTAATCGTTAGCCAAAACATTGTACCTCGTCAATTTTAAAACTGCATCAAAATAAGAAATTGCACAGCGTCACTTGCTAGAAGTACATGAGAATGATTAAAAAAAATCCCAGTCATATGAATTAAGCCGAGAAGTCAATGTCAAACTTAGTAAGAAAACGTGGAATTGTTCGCAAACACTGCGTACATATGACCTGTTTTCTCGGTATGGCACTCACTCGCACATGAACGGTATGTAGAAATTGCTTGTTCTTTGCTTAAACCATTCATGTAAGCGGCTACACTTAAATTCAACAAACAACGCAACAAAACTAGCAAATACGTACCCTTCGTCGGTATCGCACCTTGCACATAGCACAGCCATCAATCAACAGAGCAGCCGTCAATACAGCAGGTCGTACGGGGTGTTCACTGTTCTCATATTCTGAAAATGTTTTTATTGCAACTGAGAATCTCTATGTTGATTTTATTTTTAGATCATTTTAACTTCTGTAGCTTTTAATAATCTCATTTATTATTTTAATCATGTTGTGTGTATGAACATGTGTAGATGTGCAGATAAAAAAAGTTAATGTTGATTTCTTACATTGTTGTTGTGTGAAGACCACATTGTAAAAAAGTTATACCTTTAGGTTATTGTGTTATCTTCATGAAATAAAGATATTATTATTATTATTGTCCGTTCTTGCTAATATAAGTTGCGCAACGTTCAATGAGACAGGAAGAGAAATTTAGCAATAGAAGGCCTTAGATTTGTCTGTAAAAATAATTGAACATGCAGTTTGCAAGTAAAGTATAAATAAATGACGTACTAAACGCTTTCTAAAAGAAATGTTTACAGGCAGCGCTGCGTCATCATTCGTTATATGATATAAAAAATATTTAATTATTGAAGATAAGAAATGTTGTGATTAAGCAATTTCGCTGAAAATTACCAAGCGTGGAAATACGATCGAGACTTCAGTAAACTGTACAAAGAAAGTCAATATCAATACATAGTTCCCACATCTACAATATTTACCTCCCTTGTTCATCAGTCATTTTAATTGGCAAAACTGATAAGCACTTATAGGAGTAATTTCCAAATATGTGATAGTGTATTGAAAAAATACCAAGAGAATTTGTATGTGAAACCAACGTTCTACGCCCACTGCCCACATGATTATAATGAATAAGTTATTTTTATAATACTGATTATCTAATCATCGTTTACATTATATTCCTATAAACTAAGGAAATTTGCCTAGCAATATGACTGACTATTCATAACAAGGGAGGTAAATATTGTAAATGTGGGAACTATTTCTATTCGTTTATTTTATTTTTGACTGTTGTTTTATGACTCATCGACAGCTTAGGTCACTCGACACACATTGGTTGTGGCATATCGTGCTGTCACACTGTGATACCACATCGTAGACATGTGACATGATAGTAGACCCTTTCATCGTAATCTGATTCCAGTCCTACAGTCCTTGCACTATCCGTATAAGGCCAAAAATGGCAATTGAAGCTTTTAGTACTGGTATTTTCAACGCCTTTGGTAAGTCGCGATCGGGCTCACACCCGTGACCCTCCGCACATTTGGCGAAAGCAATTCTTAATTTTAGTTAGTATGTTCAATGTAAAACTATATGTACACGGAGAGTTCCGCGTTTCTTAGAGATGATTTTTTTTCAAAATGTTATTATCGGTACGCTTTAGTGTTAATTACACATTTGTGTTACTCAGTTCCAATGTCGTTGAGACAATATAGTAGTAGGTAATTTGGCAAAGAGTCAATTTTATTGAATGACTACAAATGAAATTGCAACTAAGGGAGACAACTTTTGCTCACAAGAGTATCAGATTTTCAGAGTTGTTGCCCCTCGAATAACATTTAAGTTACGGAAATCATTTTTGATGACATTACTCGTTCTTTCATCCAATAACTGATTACTTTACAGAACATACTCTGGAATATCATCACACAATTTATAACGAGTTTTGAACCAGACGCACGTTCAATTTTTTCGAAGTGCTTATTTTGAATAGCGATGGAATGCCGCAATATTTGGACAAAATGTTACATAAACCTATATCATATTGAAAATATAGAAATATATTAATTATTTGCAACTTGCATTGAAGAAAACTTTTGAAAATGACCTGAACTCTGATTCACTCAAGTCATTGAAAATTTGTTTACGTTTTCTGAACTGTATAGCGATAATTATTTGTTATTTCACTGAGTGAAGTCACTTGGGATAATGATACACCATTTATACAATGTTTGACATGTATATGTTCGGCAAACCGTTATCAAACAATCTCACCGAAAGTTAGCACACCATCCTAATGTCTTATTAAATTGTCAATAAATCAACAAGGCAGTCTCTGTCATGAAAGTTTCATTAGCCAAGACAACCAAACTGAAAGAAATATGTTATCAGAATTGTCAAACTGTTTGGTTTCCATGGTGATATTTTATAAACTCATTGTCTTTTTGTATCCTTATACGCGGAAGAAGTAAACACAAGCTTGAAAATACTTGCAATAGTATGAACTGGATTGTATGAATACTTAGTTATATACTATTGTTTAGTATATACACGAAAGTACGCTGCAGAAATACGACAAGTATCTGAAACTCTTAATATATTATTTAATTAGTTATTTAGATAAGATCTGCAATGAAAACGCGTGCAAAAAGTGCATTTGTGTAATAGCTCGATGTCAAGTTCTCGTATACTAAGCTTTTGACCGAATTCTATTAGACTTTACAAATGTCATGATACCTCTTAATGTCTAATGTAACAACTGTGTGCGTTAAATACAACCATTTCTTACATCTGTTTACAGCGTGTACTATCGGTAGACTCCCAAAAATGTGCCCGCATTTAAAAACACATTGTATAAGTTAATTGAAATTCCGATGAAAGAGATTTTATAGAAATGGAATTGCAGTAAAGTGTCAAATTTTCGCAAAAGATCCCCAAAAAGTCGATGTTTTAGTTTGTTTAATGTGCGCTGGGGCGTTACATTCCAACGTTACGCTCCAATGAGCAGACAGGTAAGCCTTTGAAAGAAACGCGAAATACGACATACTTATATGCTTACAAACTGTGGACATTTAACACGCGAGGACAAATATTTAGGTTTAAGTCGCAAGAGAGATAATAGACGCTTCAATTGAAAACAGATGAAATAAAGGGGTATCATATTTTACAAATCGGATATAGCACGCAAATGAAATACGAAATAACAAAAATATAGGCGGGATTATTATAAAACTAATCTAATATCATAGGATAAATTTTAGAATTATGTACGTTATATACAGATAAAAGTTTAGACGACACCTGCGAATGTGATATTAAAAAGTGCGATAATGCAAAATTATTGAAGTGAAAGAAATATCAAGATGAAGGTCCGTTTGTTTCTATTTGGAATTGTTGTGCTGCTTCTGCCGGTAAATGTGTCGGCGGCTAATTGTCCCGACGCCGGCGTTGTGGTGGTAGCAAGCGTGTTCACAACTCTAGCAGTAGTGCTTATAGTGCTTGGAATTCTGGGATTTTTGCTTTGGAAGCGTCGAAAAGGTTTGTAAAACTTGTATTTCTGGTTATGAAGTTATTAACATTCTTGATAAGCAGAATTGACGTAGTTGTGCCTAATAAGTGTTATGCTGTGCGTATGATATCATTTGTAGAGAACAGCTGTGACATCGCTCGATTGTAAGACATTATACTATGTCCTCATGCGTATTTAATTCAGATGAATTTCTTTTATTTGCTGCTTGTAATACATGAATAGATACTGCAAATTGTATACGTACCATGAGGAAATTGTCCTACCATAAATACCGGAATTATGGGATATCAATATGAGAATTACTTAAAGCAAAACACATACTGTAGATAGTGTAAATCTAGTGCACAAAGATCAGTCTACCTATATATAAGGAACATCAATTCAATGCATCTCTGCTGATCCCTTTTGACATTTTCCATACATATGACGCGACAGTTCATCTTTCTTTCTTTGTAGTAAGTTCTTAAGAGTGAATGTTTTTTACTTCAAATAATGAAATGCACCTATATGAATTGCCTAAACATGCTCCACTTGCTATGTCATTTGTAATGTTTATATGTGTATCTTGTTTATCTCACGGGCCATGTGGCTTATTGAACTTGTATTTGAAATAAATAAACTATATATATATAGTTATTTATTCCAGGTGAATTAGAAAAAATGCAAATTTTGGGATTTTTTTTTAACTTGTGAATATTATGAATAACTGTCGTTTTCACGCAGAATAGCAACAATCTTTACAAAAACAAAATACTGTTGATTCCAAATAACTATAAAGGTCTGTATATTTTAAATCAGTTCAAAACGACGCACGATTCTTTAAATAATATGTAACGATTCATCAGGTCAGTATGATAATATTACAACGCATAAACAATAATTATCATACTTGCATTCCAGCGTAGACATAACATCGCTCACTAATGACATTTGTAAAATTTTGATGTATCAAATGAACGCATTTTTGAGATTTCCATAATACAGACGTATAAATCGACCGTTTTAAACTTAATTGCGACACACTGTTGAACTCAGTACATGTCATTTTGTCGTCTGCTGTAGAAAACACCTGTTAAGAAAATGCTTAATTCTGTGATGCATCAGGCAATTTTCCCTACATTTGATTCTCCATTGAGAGAAGCATTATTGAATATGAATTTATATGAAAGAATGTCTTTCTTTTCTGTTACCATAAAACCAAAATTCAATGAAAATCAACAAGGCGCGCGTTCCCCTCTCATTCATATACTCGCGAATGGAATGTCGTTTCGGATTAAACATAGAGAGTTTATACTTATTCATATTTGCGGATACTTAAAGCACAATGAGACGTGAAATCATTTATAAATGTGGGTAATGTGATTCAAATATAAACATGTATACATTCATAGTAGTACTGATATACACTTTCAATATGGACCGTATCAGACACAGGCATTCGTCGCATAAAGGTCCCCTATACCCCCACTACAATCCCAACACGAAAATCTGACGTTAACAAACATTTTCCCCCCACTATTTGTATATATATGATAATATTATGAAATACATGTAGTGGCATTTTTTTTAACGTCAGATTTTCGTGTAGGCGGTTTGTAGTGGGGTTTGAAGGACCTTTATGCGACGAATGCCTGTGGTATCAGGTAGGCCTACAGTCTGTTTTGAGAGCGACCAATTTCATCTGCCATAATTTATTCTTTATCATTAAGACAGCAAGAGTTTATTCATTCATGTTTAACTGACTGTCGTATGTCAGTTAGCGAAAAAAGTACAACAGTCGGATCTTGTTCATTCGAATTAATTGGGTGCGGAATTTTATTTCGAATAGTACATGGTTTCGAGTGGCCCATTTCAACTTGACGTGCATAAGAAGATACATCGGGACCTGATATTTATTTTTGATGAGACTAAGTATTTGGATAGAAGGTTGTCGAATAAACGTGGGTCCGACTGTATTTTTTATTATTAACCATATACCACAATGGTGTGATTGCAAAAGTGCATTGTATAAGTCAAGTTATATTCAGAATAAACATCTTTTATGGTATCGCCTTGGCCTACCGGTTATGGTGCTGTACCTTGCACCTCATTGCTGCATGTTCGAATCCCACCCAGGATGTAGAATTTATATATGAGGACGCTATCCAGCTTTCAAGGCTTACGAAAGGTCGATGGTTCTACCTAGACGCCCATCTATGCCCTAAATAAGGCTAGAAGGGGCTCCTAGGGGTCTTCATCCACCCTTATTACTGGAAAAGTCATTTATGACCCATACTGTGTATATGACTTATAGCCCCATCACAACATGTATATGTATTCCTCTCATTTAAACTTTTCGCATTCACTCATGTACATGTTACTGTCATACAATCTTACTAAAGTTCGCTGGAGAACGCAACCACAGTGAAATTTAACGTCAACTTGTTCAAAAAAGTTGACAGTCAACTCGCGAACGACTGATCACTTCCCGGACTGTGATTAAGAAACCAGACACATTGTGTAATTGATAAATAACTTCCGTAAACTAAAACAAATTAATCAAGATTGCAACAACAATAATGCTATGTTATTTATATTAGAAACAAAACTTTGTAAGTTTTAATGCTAAAGGCATTATTTGTTCATATCAATGGTTTGCCGCGAAAGTGTTGTAACTCAGTTTGGTACTGAAGCAGTTACGACAGTTTTACACCAAACCCTGGATATAATTCAATAATGCAACAAATTGCAACAGTGCTAAGGTCATGTATTGTTTTGTAGGTTGGGGATTTACGCCGTTTGTCAACAGTATTTCAGTTATATACACGGCCGGTAACAGTTGACCTCAACAGTGTTCCTGGGTTACCAACCAGTTCTAACCTTATCTTCCGCGAGCAACTGACAACGTTCCTATATGAATCAGACATGGAGAACACACGACTTTGGATGCAGTTTCTTTAGTCGAAGTGTCCGACAAAGAACACGCGTCTAATAAGCGGTTTCGAACCCACGACTCCCGATCTATATTTTCCGTTACATCAGTGTTTTGTGTAATATATATTTGAGATAGAAATATGATATACATCATGACGTTCTCCTTGTCTAAACGAAACCAATGACAGGTGTCGTGGTCGATAGGTAGAGCGCCCGAAGTCTGATCCGAATGTCGTAAGTTCGAGTCTCGCATTGTGCGAGGTCTGAACGAGAAATTCATGAATCGTGCTCGGATACTGGTTGGTAACTCAGACAGCATTCGTCGAGAGTTATTAGTATCAGTGTTATGAACTTGTTTCAAAATGAATCTTAATTAGTTTAAACTAAACGAAGTCAAATGCTTTACAATAGTTAAGCAAATATAAAAATCGCCGCTAATAGTGACCGTGAAATAAATTATGCTTAGTTAATCAAAACGAAATAAACACGACCTTCCCTTACAAGTGTTAGGACTTGTGGCAATTTATAAGCGAACGAAAAAAGTCATTTGCTTTACTGAATAATATTGTATGAACTAAACTGAACTACTCTGTATAACGTAAGAAGTTTAATTATCTCCGAATTTATACAATTTGAATAACCTATCCATCTGTTTAACATACCTATCTTATAGATAGTAAACAAACACATAAAATATAGCAAATTTGTTTTGAATTGATCAGCCAATTAACAGTTTGTGACTGATGAACGTTTGGTGATTTATTGTGAGCGTAATTGTTTAAAGAGATAAGAGCGGGTGTACATATATAGTTAGGTTAAAATGCGTCATACGAGTTATTGAAAATTGCTTGGTTTCAATCGCTGATATATATGTATTTGCTTTGTCCGTAAATATGCTGCCTGCATCTTCATAACTACAGCATGTATGCATATCGAGTCACCTGCAAACTGTTTTCCAGAAAAGATGGCGTTACATCGTGATAATGTAAACATTGTGAGATTATATATTCTAAGACACTTTTGGAAAAAAAAAAGTTATTATTCTCGTTCTTATGCAAAATGAATGTACTTGTATCAGTTCAGCCAGACCAGCAGGATGTAAGCTATAGTTACAGACGTATCACTGTCAGTACGGTTAGAGATGAGAACAGTCATACTGATACTAACGAAAAACCGGTGGTGACATTCACTTCATTATTTTTCTCTCCAAGGCAATATTGAATTCGTGAAGTTGAAATCGTGATTCATGAATTCATGATTTCAACTTCACGAATTCGTAAACTTGAATTCGTGAATTCACGATTTCCACTCCTATGAAGTGTGAACGTCACCATCGGTCTTCCGTAGCTACTGATGCTATTTCTTTTACTACTACTAATGCCAACCTAACGTCGATTATCATAACTGCAAACAAGACACAGGCTGTATTTGAAAGTCGTATTCGTTGAACATTTATCGCATTTATTGATTCACATGGTAGGTCAGTAAACTGAACAGTCGGCAATTATTGCAACCGAAAATACACATTCTGTCTACAAACGTCCTAGGCATAGTCCGTATGTAAACATAGCATTGCATCGTGTATGGTATACATAAATGGATGCGTATTTCATATTTAGTTTGCATAAATGACAACAATGTCATGATTTTAGACATAAAGGTATATTATATCAACTGTAAATGACTTCATTCTACACCAGCTAGGATATATCCACTGACAGCACGACTGGAGCGGACAAATACATTGCTTTCCTAGAACATTTTCAAACAGTACTTTCGACACAATAATTTCAGCATTATGTAAGCACCTACCAACGAGAGAAGGGCTGCGAGCAGGCCCAGGGGATTGGAGCAAACTAAAAATTAGGTGTCTCAATTCCAACTCTGAAGCAGGAGTTTTGACAAAATCTGACATTAACAATCCGATCTAGGCTACTTCCCGGGTGACGGTTTCACCGGCCTTGTCAGAATCTCGCCTGTCGGGAAGCTTTAACTCTGTGTTGGCTAAAACATTTTATTTAAGTACATGTACATGTGATAAACCGTGATCCTCGGGAGAACGGCGATTAAATGTACCTATTTATTACGTCCTTATTCATCATGGTAATTTGAGTACATTAAAAGTAATGGGCGAAAACGCGAGATATTTATCGCCGTTACTTCGGGTAATATTAGCCGATTTGTGTTTGATTATGTGCAATAAAATCGGTTAAATATAAATTATGGGTAAATATATCAAACCAGGTTTTATAAAGATAAAAAAATGTACTCAAATGGCCCCCGATTTTACGTTTTTGTAATTTGTTAATGGAGGTGGTTTTCGCGTGCCACAAGAATGTATCATTATTGACTTATAATGAGTTAAATTGTTTCTTATTGTGGGAAGAAATTATATGTTGGAACGTACAGAACACCTGTGCTTACACCTATACCATCCAGCCAGCTTCAAATCAGGATTTAGACCTTTATAACTACATGTATGTTGTTGACGATTTTAATCGGTTAAACAATACATAATTCATGTAATCATTTAATACTGTATTGCAGCGAGCTGGATCTGTGGTAATATTTGGAGACCAGTCTTGACACTCAAGCATCTGACTGGTTGTTTCTGAGTGCAGTCTTGAAACTGACCAATGGCAAGGATGTATGCTGCACTTGTGACTGGTTTCCAAACTCAGTTTTGTAACACTTGGCCCTGATTGACCGAATAGTGAATGTAAAAAATAAACGTTTATATTGTTCTGAAGATGTGTGATTAAAAAGCGATCTGAATTCTAAGAAAGTTTTGCCTGTATATATGCAGTTGTAGATTTATTTTCGATATAAGAATCTTACGAAGGAACGTCGAAAGAAGTTCATTAAGTCTGCCTCGCTTCCATCGAAAACGGTTCGAAAATGTCTCTATAAATAACATGTATCTAATTAGTATTTCATTACAATAATTGTGAAATGAATCGATTAAGTATATTCATTCCACTAAAATACAAAAAAAATGTTGTTTTAATTCGGAAAGACGAGTGGCATGAAACTGGACAATATCAGACTTCAGTGTACAGCTAAAATCGCCAGGCCATTCCTTGCGCTCCTGTACCCTTGCGCCTCCTCAAATGTCTGTTTTATGTACTGTTGTTCTCCCGGAGGTCTGTGTGGCGTTCCCTGTAACAACTTATTCTGTCTTTTATAGAAAACTACGTTCTTAAATGACAACATTAAAACACTCTCAACGAGGTATAAATACTACATACAAACTTATACTTTATATTTATGTAACAAAAACTGAACATATTATTCATATTACTTGTATGTATAATGGCCTATGGTTAATTAGGTTAATAGTGAACTCGACCTCATTCAAGTTTACGCTACAAATGATTTGAACAGCGAGATATTTAAAGCTATATTCCCATTTATACTTGAAAACACGATATATGGTTTGGATTTAGTATCTAGTCGGAATATGATAGTTATACATACTGTATGTGGTAAGCAGTAATACTGTATGCGCTTCATATTCAAAATTTTGAACAGAGGCGTGTCCTCAATTGTAGTAAATGGAAAGTATATACTCCTGTTCGTAATTGTCTATTTAAATGTTTACAAAAATACGCAAATACTTGATACAACTGCAACTTTCATCAACAGTAACCTGAGTCATATACTGGTTAAAATGTTCACATGCAAATAATAGTTCACATAGTTACTAAAAAAACTACTTGATACATCTTTTGATGATATTGATTGCAGTAATTTGTGATCCTAAGGAATTTAAGTATCGAAAATGCGTTGTAAACCTGTCAAAATCTCGTTTTTCATTTTAGATCACTTTATCACCATGCTGTTAAGTTTCTGTAAATACAAAATAATGGGTTAGCGCTTATGACCAGTAAATGTACATCACATGTCAACGTTATATACATGTAACGCGTTATAACAGTGTATAAATGTACATTACATGTCAACGTCATATACATGTACCGCGTTATATACATGTACCGCGTTATAACAGTGTATAAATGTACGTTAACACTACAAATATCTTGCATCAAGATAAGTAATAGTATGACATGAGACATTTTACCCGAGGCATTTTCACTAATTTATGAACGCTTAGAAGTATATGTAAAGGCAGTTATCTACTTTTAAAAAGCTTAAGGCCACGCTGTCAGTAAACTTATTTAATTATGAAGACGTTCATTCGTTACTAAGGGAACATAATTGTGATCAGTAAATCACAAATGATTGCGAATTATTTTATTCACTCGCCGTTAAATCATATGATAAGTAATTAGCAAGCTTCAATATAGCCTCACGGAGATGTCGAATAAAAAATGACACTATCTCCAAAATGTTTGTAGTGTGCTTGAAAAGTATTTGATGTCCTCTTTGGACTTTTTGTATTATATCATATCTTGCGCCCACAATATCTACGGTCATAAATGACAACAACAATTATTTGAGTAATAACACATGTGTTTTTGTCAATCATATTATTAATGGCCAAACGAGTTGTCTATGTTTTTCCCATGACCCTTGCTGTTTTATGTGATTTGAATCCCGTTTACATTACATGACTATTGTTTCGGTAAAAAATGTTCGAACCAACTCATCTCTTGACGTTATAGACACAACTCAGTTATATGTACGATACATGACCGGTCGTTTTACGATGTCATGACGGCCTCTGACACCTTCGATCGACACCCTCGTCAAATCATTCAGACATAATCATAAAACACAGACTCTGCACCGAAAAAGCATGCAAGTATTAATTGAGTAGTGTCTAAACATAACTTTAAGTCATTTTTTCGTGACCAATATGATGACACTTCATAGTTTTGTGCATGATTTTGCAATATATGAACTGATAAGTACGTAGTGTGTTATAAATCAAACGCGATACACTGACCTTTCTAAAAATTATTTTTATTTTATATTTGCAATTTCTGTATATTTAGGAAGCATCCGAACGTCCGATAAGATGAAATGCGTTCAGTGTACGATTTCAAGGTCCCTGATTTATATTCTTTAAGCAAGATATAAAACATTTGTTCATTTCAAATTGCGAATTATCCCAGTGGACTTATACATGTATGTATTTGAAGCCCTATGCCAGAAGTATGATATTAGTGGACTCATTTGTATCAATTTGTATCTGAATTTGACCGACACGTCAAAATAAACAGGGGTTCCATTTGACACTGGAGTTGCTTATTTGACCCCTGGAATTTCCACAAAGCCACATTTTGACCCTCAGGATTCTGACTGAAGGGTAAATTTGTCTTCAAATTACATGTAATTCGGCTATAAATGATGATTAAATCTGATAGAAAAATATCAAAATGACCCTTGAGATTCTGCACCCAGCGGAACCCCTGATAATCAATTCAATCAAACGAAATCAAATACGGTGCAGTCTCCCAATAGCATCCATCTTCTGTTCGTTATTCTAGAGCTTGGTAGTTATTTTCTGTTCTTCGAAAACAGATCATGCTTTTGAAGAAAGGTTGTTGCTCAAGAGAGGACCGCTCTGAGGAGGTTGCTATGCGGTTTATTTGTGATGTAGGCCACCTGAGCTCCTGAAACATTGTTAAAACATGATAGTCTTAATAGAATCGTCGAAAATATGATGTGAGTTTATACTTTCATAATCTGCTCGCTCACAGGTATTCTAAGAATTCATATGTGTACTATAAGGCACTCAATATCTATGAAACATTCCTTAATGTTGCAATCATTTATAACACTTATTTTGCGCATCAATTTGTTTAATTGATGTTCGTGAAATGAGTTTCTATAAATCAAATTCTCCGTTATAAACAGAGCCACATATCCCGTGTTCTATGCTGGCAAGTCGATCATTCATAAATATACCTGAAACATTCTTATTAGCCGAGGCTTAAAAACTCACAATGAAAATAAAACATAAACAAAACACCGCCCGGTCTGACAGATCATCAATCATTTTTAGTGCGTGTAATTTGGCAAAAAAACTACAACGATCGTTTAATATGTCACCTTAAAGTTTATCGCTATTTATAAACTTTCTATGTTTTTACGACAATGAAAAACTTGTCGCTGACGAACCTTGGTTAAGATCTGACTGAGCCTGGTACATATGTCAGCAACAACACGTGTTCAAACATGATCGGGAACACGTGTATGATTGATTTCTGTTAATCTTCATTCATCATTAACATGTTGTGACGAAATGTTTCACACTTTGGCTACCAACGATGTTCGGAGGACTGATAGACGGGGATCTTTTAAAACATATTTATTCATCATGATAAAATAATAAAGTTAGACACATCATATATAATATACGTATACTTATTATGACATGTGACTTGAACTGAAAGGTTAACATTTTGACAAACCTTTCCTCTTCAAATACATTAACCAACAACTTCTATTGGTTTCGAATGTTTGTATATGTACATTATATTCTATATATTTTATGTTCTGTCATTAGAAGGATATACGATGCATTCCGTCGGTTCCTTTTGACATCGTTCGGTGCAATTGCTTCTCTACAGATCGCCAACAAATGTATTTTCTGTAAGCGTGTGCATCATCAACATCACTCTCCCACAGGCGCTTGGTAGTTCTAGCTTGCTTAACTGAACAGGGCCGCATATTTTTAGATTGGGCGCGACCACTGTTTAGGTGGTACTATCGACGTTAAGAAACACATATGAAAAAGTTTTGGGCGAGATTTCTTGACCAGGTGCTTGGTATCCACTTCCGTATGTCCGCTCCATTAGCTAATCAAATAGCCATACGATGGATACCGAACATCTCTAGCCAATAAAACATATGTAGCCATTTAATAAAGACTCCTCATACATTTAGTTTTCAGTTCAAGGTGAAATACAATATCATGTACAATTTTATGCGCAATCGAATGCGGAAAACGTAAATGAGCCGTGAGAAATTTTATTCAAAACAAAATTTTGAACAAGCGTCAATAATTTAATTGCATTTGTAGCTAAAAACTATACATCTCAAGTTAGACAGGCAACACCTAGAGGCAATCTTATGTTAACTGTGTTTTTGAAAGTGATTAAACACACACAAGGATTGTTAATTGAAATGAAAATGAACTTAACACTGTTGAAGATCAGTCACATATTTGTTAAAGTTAGTTTTTATCTGCATATTTGTATCATAAATCAGACTGACTCATCGTAAAGTCGTCATATTTTTCATTTCATCACCCGAGTGACCGCTTCACCCCGCCGATGTCCAAGATAGTAGATTATTGATTACCACAATCTGTCATATTTATGGACATCCATGTTGTCACGACCTTTGGCTTCATTGCCAATTTGTTTTTCTGTATTCACAAATCACTTACACATATCACATTTACAATGTATGCTCAGGACGTCTGGGCCTGACCACAGATGAGAGCTCATGTAGTCAAATAGTTATCACCACAATGTGCAAATCCGGTAATCGAGCGTTCCATGCTAATGTTTGTCTAAATGTTCGAGTCTATATCCTATGCAGATTGGTCAAAAGCTCAGACTAGTCCAGACTTCCATAATTAAACCGGGTCACATATTTTCTGATTGAAGGCGTAAAACCGCTAAACATCTTGGGCGACCTTTCATGGCTGTGTTTTATGTTTTCACTTCCGAATGGCCGCTTCCTTCGTGCAGCTTTATTTATATGCAGATGTACTACTAGTAGTTTTGCTTTCACCTCTCGAAATAATCTTTTATCGAAACGAGCAACGCCCATCTTCCTCATAACACTATCATTTATAAGAATGTGAAGATAGACGCACGATTGTCTACAATTGTTTTATATTAAATGGGTCTTTAAGTCACACAAACAGCTAGGGACTATTCTAGCTACTCGTAGATCCCAGGTGGACATCTGGGTAGAACCCCCGACGTTCCTCAAGCCAGCCAGATAGCTGCCTCAATTTCAATGTACCGTCCGGGTGGGTTTCAAACCCACGGCAGTGAGGGGCAAGTAATTTGAAGTCAGCGACCGTAACCACTCAACCACGGAGGCTCCCTGCACTTAAGTGGACTTTGGACCACTATGATAATTACGTCATGTACTACTATCCCATGGAATACAAAATCAAAACCAAGAACTATTATGTAATATTCAGAAATCTCTCAAACAAATAATGATTATTAAAGTATATATTCTACAAAGTTCGGTTATTAATAAATGTTCGCCTTTAATTCTGATACAGGTATTATATGGTACGTATTCATACCAACCATTAAACCGTTGTAAAATGATTAAATAAATCACAGTCCACACCAAAACTTGTATGTTTTCATGCGTAAACAGCGAGCGCAAGCTTGTCTTTTACAGCATTCTTAACAACACCGATACCCTTTCATTGACGAACCTAATTTAAAAGGAAAAACATTAAATCCGCATAATTTCATTATTGTCATTCTAGTACCTGCGGTTTTATTTTTAAATATGGCCGTAAGGTGATCCACATTTAATTCTCTTTGAAATCTCTCGGTCTAATTTTCTGCATGACCCGACTAGTTAAATAGACATGCTATTCTGTGTTTAAGTTATATATTAAGTATATATGTTACTACAATAATGTTGCTTACATAAAGCTTAGAAGACTAAGGACTTGTTAGCAAGATACGAGGACATTTCTCTCTATTTTTTAATCCATATGTTATAACAATTTTACAGCATATCGTAGCCGATCTACTTAAAGTCGAACTGGATAAACCAACAGCGATTGAAAACAATGTCGTCTGTGACATTTTTCACATTCATGCACTGGAGACAGCAGGGGCCATTTTGATAGTTTAATTGTTGCCATGATGATTTTCCCATTCACAGTGCGCAAAGACCATAAAGTTTGAAAATTATTTTTTCAATCATTTCGCAAATCTTGAAAAGCGATCGCTGAAATTAACTGATTATAAAGTTGACCCGAGGCCCCGTCGCTAGACCCGAAAATCTCGCGTGTGTTTGATTTTTTTCTTTTCATTCACAAACAAATAGCAATACATTGCAACCTCTCCAGCAATTTCCTTTGGAAGACGCACAATTTAGCTTTCGTTGTGAAACTGTTGTTCGCTCTAGATAGATTAAATTGATAATAAATTCTTAATTCAGGAAATATATAATTTTGATGAAGAGAGGTTGTTGCTCAAGAGAGGACCACTAACGATAAGTTACACTGAATATCTATTTTTACGTCGATATATGAAACTATTTGCACTGATCAATTAAGCGTTTAATAGCGAGCTCAAATAAGGATTGGGTATTGGCATGGAATGGGCACTGTATGCCGCTTAAGGACAGAGACCTTTTAGGAGGCCTTATAGAAAACGACGTTAGCTTTAAGGTCAGACGGAAGAGTTCTGTATTACAATACGTAGTACTAGCATTGTGTGTGCTTTAAAAATAGGACATATATGTAATGCCTCGCCATGTCATTTATGGGTGACCCTAGCACCGTTATGGAACTGAATGATTCTACTATACCGCTTCCCGTGCGAAGGTTCGAATCTCGGTAGGCGTCCGGCCCAAAACGGCCGGGGATCAATGTGCCCAGAAATAATGTGTCCCATACATCAGAAAAGGCTAGCTCTTTGCAAAGGGGTGACACTTTAATAAATAAACACTTTACTTGTATACCTGTAGTAGATTTATATTTCTCAATGTAAGTCGCTTATTCTTCTAAAATTGTCATCACTAATGACCGCGTACAGGGAGTGTCCATGAGTTGGTACGCTATTTATGTGACACGATTTAAATCGTTCCGTGGATTAGGATTAGTCTGTTTAGTTAAATCGTTCCGTCCGATGTATAAATAGCTTTGGAATGTTAGTAAGTAAATAAATAGCCTCTATGGTTTATACAATAACTACAAACAACAACAAATATTGCAAGAAATGCTCACTGAACAAATATATAACATCATTACTGGTACCAGCATAGTCATCTGGCAGTAACAGCAGTAACAATATTACTTTTCATACTGCTAACAGTACCGACAGTTATATGGCTGTAACTTGTCTACCGCTAACAGCCTGTTAGGATTTGAATTACATTTGATACATTTAAATGACCAAGTTCTCAGACACAAATTAAAAATAATAATCTTGCGTAATTGTCTATAATTTCATTATATTCACTACGAACAAATACAACTCATTGTTAGTTTTTTGTAATTAGCTTAAAAGCAATTTAGATTTCATAATCTTGACGGGAGTAATGAACTTCGTTCACGAATACTTAGGGCTTTGACTCGCCTGGCTTGCTCAGGCGGTAGAATACCCGGCTACCAATATGCAGGTCGTGGGCTCGACTCCTTAACAATTTGCCGGTATATAATTGCTCGAGCGCCTTTTGTCGTCCACCTCTGATTGGCAGTTGCTTGCGGTAGAATATTTTAATACTAGTTGGTAACCCATGTACCCTGGCCAGATCAACTGACCGCCATACAGTATTGCAATGATGTTGTGAAAACGGTGTCAAACTCCCACACAATACAAACAGTTTTACCTGGACTTTTCCATCCTATGCAATTCTGATGCAAACCCGGCCAACACATGAATACTAAATGGATTCGTACAGAAAATTGTGATATTATGACATGAATTCTTATATTCATATAAAGTCACATATCAGTATATATAAATACGCTAATTCAGTGCAAATATGCTGCTATGTTGATATAACATGAATCCTGGTTTATCCCCGTAATCCATTAAGTGAAAACTTCAATCAGTTTGTTTGCATTTCACATTCCATCATGTAGTAATTCTCAGGCAACAGTTTATAGTTGGATAAACTTCTAACGAATGATAAAATGTAATATTAAAATACGTTTTTTGGGGGGAATTTATATACTGCAGGGGAGCTAAGTGACGTTTGTTGTTGGTTTGTCGTAAAATATGTTCACACTAAACAGTTGACACGCACGCGCTTAAATCCACTTCAATGAAAGACCAAGGAGACTTTCACATATCATAACTCGACAATGACGATTTCACGTTTTCAGGCAAAACCGAATCGTGAAGTTTATGATTTTCACGTTTTTATAAAAATGGTATGAGAAGGCACCAGCGGTCAATCGTACGCAGTTGTGACAGTCGATAAGCGTTTGTGCGATTTGGTGAAATAATGTCAAGTTAAAGATACATGATTTCACATAAAAAGAGAAATCGTGAAATCGAGTATTTGTTGATTTTCACGATTTGATGTTAACGTTCACCGTTTCAAGAGTCGATATGTATGACTTTGTGAAAATGATGTCACATTACATGTATTGTGAAACTCACCAACACTTTATTATTCTCTATCCACAGATATCTCCCGACCTGAGAAACAGAAACTGAAAAATGGAGATAGCGTACCTGGTTCCCCCGGTGATACGTTTGCATATTCAAACTCGGCTTTTGACAAAGACCCTGAGGTCGGAGAAGGTATGTATACGGTTTTTGATGCGTAGACCCTGCTCTCGTTCTCTTGAATAATTTCGTCTTTTATTTCAAAATCAGAGTTGACGACTTGATTCAGTCAACTTATAAGAAACTAGTAGACACTTTTACATGCACGAATGGGAATTATGTTATACAAAAACCGAGACGGTACATTTTGACTTACATGTACATGTGAAGTCTTATTACGTTTGACTTTTTCACTTAGGGCTTCCCACACGTGACACGACGCGGAATATGCGGTCCGGAATGTTTAGACATACCTTGTGTATTAACACAAAATGGACATTAAGACTGAACTGGTGCATATATACAGTACATCCTAAATACTAAAACGACCCTTTGGACTCTTGAAAACTGGTCTTTATATGGAGGTGGTCTTAATTTTGAAATTGAATAAAGAGCAACACAGTGAAAATGGACATTGTGTTCTTAATATTGAGGAGGTCGTATTATAGAGGTGGTCATTAGGTGAGGTTTTACTGTATATATACATACGAGCGCCGATATAACATTTGGGAATACTGTTTTCATGCCTCAATTATATGATGTCTTGCTACATAATTATGTCATTTGATGGAGAGTCATATTTCACATAAGGGTTGGAGTTACTAAGTGTGCGACATGATATACATGTCTATTCATTTCGAGCTATGGAAAAAGTCATTTTATATCATTAGCAAGCTATGACTTTTAAAATACTTTCTGTACAAGAGACATGACAAAAAACGATAAATAATGGATATTTGCACGATGTTTACATTCTGATATAGTTGCTGTATGTCTCCAAAGCTTGTTAGCCTACTCACTGTACGATAGGACAAATGATAATTTGATTTTCTCGACAGCTGTTGGTTTAAGCCGTGTCTAAATATGAGGAAACAATTGTGTTATTAACTTGGAATGCATTCATATATCTTAACAGATCTATGATCGTCAATGAAATATCCGCTATGTTTGTCTGGTCAGTTAATGAGCAATCAATCTAACTTACCTAGCAATATGTCTCAACAAATGCTTATCATCAAAGGACAATGCGTAATACAATTTTATACTATATTTGAGCTACGGTTCTTTTCTTGTTAAATCTACTGAACTTTATCGATGTGCTGTCAACAATTAGATTATGTAAACAATGTGATGTAACTGACCTTAACATAAATATAGCAGGTACTTAACCTGGGTTAATTATCCTGACTTTCAGTTGGAATTTACAATTTGACCTGCCTAATTGGCTAACGGGCAATAGTTTCGTTTTCACACATACTGCCTCATGGCATACCTTTAGTACTATATCTACCTCCATTGTCTTCTTCTCTGCTTGATGACCTGTATTATATTGATATGTTATTATAAAACCGTGAAGAAATGTTCGGCTGGCTTAGGAAGATCACTCAATTTTCACTCAGTCAGAATGACGATTTGATAACTAGTAAAATAAATATTTAAATTTTCATATTTGGTATGTTAAAAGTGTCAAATAATTGGATATCTGCAAACATGTCCTGTTATATAATCAATGATTGTCTATTATCCGGCTTGTGTAACAAACTGCACAGATAAATCGTAGTGTAGGTTCTAGTACCAGTTCGTCCTGTAGGTTATGTAACTTCTATTCATTTTAACATGTATAGTGCTCTCCGCTTATACGGCTAAATATATAAGGAAATAGAATAAACGCATCAGGGATTCACTTAACTTACATGTATATGTGTATATGTGTATATGAAATTGTATTTATATGTTTACTATTTACCATTTGTTTATTTATTTATACAGCTTTTAATATAAATGATCGGTTATAAAGATGTTATATTTATACGGTGACTTTTTGGGCCATTGGGCCGGGTGTTTGAATACTTTTTGTATTTATGTTTATACTTAGATGTTTATCCAATCAGAACAGTACAACAACAACAAGAGCAACATACTAATCGTCATCATTATCAATAGTAACAACAACAACAACAACAACTTTGATATTAAAAAATAGACCACTGTTCTTTCACGAAAAAGAATAATATTATGTTTTCCCCGAAAGTGAGCCTTTTGAAGTTTTGTCTTATCGTATGACGTTGACCTTGAACCGACACGGGTGGAAGTTGAATTTGAACAGCCGGTCTTTTTATTGTGGCAAATATTTTCAAGTTCTTTCATAGGGGAAAATGCTCAAATATTTAGCCGACAGAATATATTATATTATATATATTTATAATGATTTGAGGACGGCATGATTTGTGGATACTGACTTTGATAATGAGTCGACTCTGGCTTTGACATATTGTGATGTAAAAGAAATATCTAGATCTACCACAAGTCACATTGTCAAAAGGGGATGTTATTACATAGTGTTTGGAAGAACTAAAACACATATACAAGTATTCAAGTTTAGGCACTGTTAAATCTATCAAACACACACGAATAAATGATACTCTTATGAATAACTTACTATGTATGCTATTTCGTCAATTGAATACTAGACATATTGTAATTGTCTGTCATGGTTGCGTAAGTATGTCACTACAAGTGACATGTACGGGGGAATATATTATATGTACGTTACGCCTGTACAACCATACTACACATAATCAGGTCGCTGACAAATATGACACAAATAGTAGGTTGGAGTTATATGTCGTTTTTCAACAGGATTTCAATTTTGTACCGGGGTCACGTGACCCAACCAGTGTTCCTGGGTAATTACCAACCGACAGTAACCTCTTCTCCTTCCAATAATTGACAAGTTTCCCACGCGAGTTAGAGGTGTGAGATTCGTGACTTTGGATGTTCCGTCTTCAGTCTCACTGTCACGGCAAACAAGCGTCTGACACGAATCTCAGACATACGACCCGAAACTGGCGGTCGAGTTCTTTACCCACTGGGCTGACCGGGCGGGCGTTACATAAGTGAAACTATGTTACCAGTCTAACTTAAACAGACACATCAATCTATATGGGACAACCCTCGAAACTGTGTTGTTTGTTAAACAAATGTGTGTAGACATTCAAACAACACTATTGCTGTTTTAATTAAGAAATTAACATTTCATTTGCATACTTGTAATGTATATTATTCACCACGATGTAAACAGCTGGACTGGACATGTATCTTTGTCTCTGATTGTGGTATGAACACACATTCGTAAAATATCTATCTGTAGGTGTTTTATCGTATTACGTATTAACTGATTTAAGAAACATCTCCAGGGCAACACACTCTGGAAAATACCGGCTTTTGTTGCTGTGAGGTGGTGTCTAAACAGAGGTGTAATTGGTAGTAAATTCATAAACGAGAAAAGTGATAATACAGTCAACTCTCGTTATAACGACCATGTTTGTTCCCGGCATTTATGTCATTGTATTGAATATGGCGTGGTATCAATTTTCGTCAATGACCGAATGTTGTAATGGATGTCAGTGTAACGAGGGTTGACTGTATTGATGTTGTTGCCCATGAGAGGGCCGCTCTAAAGAGGTTGTACTGTATTGATGAAGAGGGGTTGTTGCCCACGATAAGGCCGCTCTAGAGAGGTTGTTCTGTATTGATGAAGAGCGGTTGTTGCCCACGATAAGGCCGCTCTAAAGAGGTTGTACTGTATTGATGAAGAGGGGTTGTTGCCCACGATAAGGCCGCTCTAAAGAGGTTGTACTGTATTGATGAAGAGGGGCTGTTGCCCACGATAAGGCCGCTCTAGAGAGGTTGTACTGTATTGATGAAGAGGGGTTGTTGCCCACGATAAGGCCGCTCTAGAGAGGTTGTACTGTATTGATGAAGAGGGGTTGTTGCCCATGAGAAGGCCGCTCTAGAGAGGTTGTACTGTATTGATGAAGAGGGGTTGTTGCCCACGATAAGGCCGCTCTAGAGAGGTTGTACTGTATTGATGAAGAGGGGTTGTTGCCCACGATAAGGCCGCTCTAGAGAGGTTGTACTGTATTGATGAAGAGGGGCTGTTGCCCACGATAAGGCCGCTCTAGAGAGGTTGTACTGTATTGATGAAGAGGGGTTGTTGCCCACGAGAAGGCCGCTCTAGAGAGGTTGTACTGTATTGATGAAGAGGGGTTGTTGCCCACGAGAGGGACGCTCTAGAGAGGTTGTACTGTATTGATGAAGAGGGGTTGTTGCCCACGAGAGGGACGCTCTAGAGAGGTTGTACTGTATTGATGAAGAGGGGTTGTTGCCCACGAGAAGGCCGCTCTAGAGAGGTTGTACTGTATTGATGAAGAGGGGTTGTTGCCCACGATAAGGCCGCTCTAGAGAGGTTGTACTGTATTGATGAAGAGGGGTTGTTGCCCACGATAAGGCCGCTCTAGAGAGGTTGTACTGTATTGATGAAGAGGGGTTGTTGCCCATGAGAGGGACGCTCTAGAGAGGTTGTACTGTATTGATGAAGAGGGTTTGTTGCCCACGATAAGGCCGCTCTAAAGAGGTTGTACTGTATTGATGAAGAGGGGCTGTTGCCCACGATAAGGCCGCTCTAGAGAGGTTGTACTGTATTGATGAAGAGGGGTTGTTGCCCACGATAAGGCCGCTCTAGAGAGGTTGTACTGTATTGATGAAGAGGGGTTGTTGCCCATGAGAAGGCCGCTCTAGAGAGGTTGTACTGTATTGATGAAGAGGGGTTGTTGCCCACGATAAGGCCGCTCTAGAGAGGTTGTACTGTATTGATGAAGAGGGGTTGTTGCCCACGATAAGGCCGCTCTAGAGAGGTTGTACTGTATTGATGAAGAGGGGCTGTTGCCCACGATAAGGCCGCTCTAGAGAGGTTGTACTGTATTGATGAAGAGGGGTTGTTGCCCACGAGAAGGCTGCTCTAGAGAGGTTGTACTGTATTGATGAAGAGGGGTTGTTGCCCACGAGAAGGCCGCTCTAGAGAGGTTGTACTGTATTGATGAAGAGGGGTTGTTGCCCACGAGAAGGCTGCTCTAGAGAGGTTGTACTGTATTGATGAAGAGGGGTTGTTGCCCATGAGAGGGACGCTCTAGAGAGGTTGTACTGTATTGATGAAGAGGGGTTGTTGTCCATGAGAGGGACGCTCTAGAGAGGTTGTACTGTATTGATGAAGAGGGGTTGTTGCCCACGAGAAGGTCGCTATAGAGAGGTTGTACTGTATTGATGAAGAGGGGTTGTTGCCCATGAGAGGGACGCTCTAGAGAGGTTGTACTGTATTGATGAAGAGGGGTTGTTGTCCATGAGAGGGACGCTCTAGAGAGGTTGTACTGTATTGATGAAGAGGGGTTGTTGCCCACGATAAGGCCGCTCTAGAGAGGTTGTACTGTATTGATGAAGAGGGGTTGTTGCCCACGAGAAGGCTGCTCTAGAGAGGTTGTACTGTATTGATGAAGAGGGGTTGTTGCCCATGAGAGGGACGCTCTAGAGAGGTTGTACTGTATTGATGAAGAGGGGTTGTTGCCCACGAGAAGGCCGCTCTAGAGAGGTTGTACTGTATTGATGAAGAGGGGTTGTTGCCCACGATAAGGCCGCTCTAGAGAGGTTGTACTGTATTGATGAAGAGGGGTTGTTGCCCACGATAAGGCCGCTCTAAAGAGGTTGTACTGTATTGATGTTGTTGCCCATGAGAGGGCCGCTCTAAAGAGGTTGTACTGTATTGATGAAGAGGGGTTGTTGCCCACGATAAGGCCGCTCTAGAGAGGTTGTACTGTATTGATGAAGAGGGGTTGTTGCCCACGATAAGGCCGCTCTAGAGAGGTTGTACTGTATTGATGAAGAGGGGTTGTTGCCCATGAGAAGGCCGCTCTAAAGAGGTTGTACTGTATTGATGAAGAGGGGTTGTTGCCCACGATACGGCCGCTCTAGAGAGGTTGTACTGTATTGATGAAGAGGGGTTGTTGCCAATGAGAGGGACGCTCTAGAGAGGTTGTACTGTATTGATGAAGAGGGGTTGTTGCCCACGATAAGGCCGCTCTAGAGAGGTTGTACTGTATTGATGAAGAGGGGTTGTTGCCCACGATAAGGCCGCTCTAGAGAGGTTGTACTGTATTGATGAAGAGGGGTTGTTGCCCACGAGAAGGCTGCTCTAGAGAGGTTGTACTGTATTGATGAAGAGGGGTTGTTGCCCACGAGAGGGACGCTCTAGAGAGGTTGTACTGTATTGATGAAGAGGGGTTGTTGCCCACGAGAAGGCTGCTCTAGAGAGGTTGTACTGTATTGATGAAGAGGGGTTGTTGCCCACGAGAAGGCTGCTCTAGAGAGGTTGTACTGTATTGATGAAGAGGGGTTGTTGCCCATGAGAGGGACGCTCTAGAGAGGTTGTACTGTATTGATGAAGAGGGGTTGTTGTCCATGAGAGGGACGCTCTAGAGAGGTTGTACTGTATTGATGAAGAGGGGTTGTTGCCCACGATAAGGCCGCTCTAGAGAGGTTGTACTGTATTGATGAAGAGGGGTTGTTGCCCACGATAAGGCCGCTCTAGAGAGGTTGTACTGTATTGATGAAGAGGGGTTGTTGCCCATGAGAGGGACGCTCTAGAGAGGTTGTACTGTATTGATGAAGAGGGGTTGTTGCCCATGAGAGGGACGCTCTAGAGAGGTTGTACTGTATTGATGAAGAGGGGTTGTTGCCCACGATAAGGCCGCTCTAGAGAGGTTGTACTGTATTGATGAAGAGGGGTTGTTGCCCATGAGAGGGACGCTCTAGAGAGGTTGTACTGTATTGATGAAGAGGGGTTGTTGCCCACGATAAGGCCGCTCTAGAGAGGTTGTACTGTATTGATGAAGAGGGGTTGTTGCCCATGAGAGGGACGCTCTAGAGAGGTTGTACTGTATTGATGAAGAGGGGTTGTTGCCCACGATAAGGCCGCTCTAGAGAGGTTGTACTGTATTGATGAAGAGGGGTTGTTGCCCACGAGAAGGCCGCTCTAGAGAGGTTGTACTGTATTGATGAAGAGGGGTTGTTGTCCACGATAAGGCCGCTCTAGAGAGGTTGTACTGTATTGATGAAGAGGGGTTGTTGCCCATGAGAGGGACGCTCTAGAGAGGTTGTACTGTATTGATGAAGAGGGGTTGTTGCCCACGATAAGGCCGCTCTAAAGAGGTTGTACTGTATTGATGAAGAGGGGTTGTTGCCCACGATAAGGCCGCTCTAGAGAGGTTGTACTGTATTGATGAAGAGGGGTTGTTGCCCACGAGAAGGCCGCTCTAGAGAGGTTGTACTGTATTGATGAAGAGGGGTTGTTGCCCACAAGAAGGTCGCTATAGAGAGGTTGTACTGTATTGAGATGGTGTGTTCAATCACATTGGAGTTTGTATTTGTACCGAGGGGAGTACATAAGCCGCTGTTTTGATGAATTAATCAGATCATCCTGTTTTTTTCTGTCGGTACAATCAAAGCTGAAGTCATACACTTGCATTTTCTGCTGTGAATCTCAACAACGCTGTATAAATAAAGCCTCTTCATTTGTATTAACTTTAGTTGTAAAATAGATATAGTTTCAATTAGCTGTGGTGAATACAGGTAAAGAATACAAGTATTATTCTAATTTCACCAACATCATTATTTCAGGTATTGTTAGCTATGAACCAAGTCGAGATACCATTCCTAATAATCAAGTAAGTACTTTTGTAGATATTTGTGATTTTTCATCCCACTTAGAAATAAGTTATTATATCATCAAGTGGATATATCATTGGTAAACATATATATACAAAAATAAACGCTCAAAACTCGTGTATATATACATAGGAGACATTTATACGTAGTAGTACTAGTACACTGCTTTTTCTCGGAAATAATACCAAACATCTAATATTGTCTGAAGAAACAATATAGTCCCTCGTGGTCGAATGGTTATGGTCACTGACTTCAAACTACTTGCCCCTCATCGCTTAAGGTTCGAATCCGGAATCTAGAATGTGTATTTGAGAACGCTGTCTAGCTGACTTACGGCAGGTCGGTGTTTCTACCCAAGTGCCCACCCATGTCCAAAATAGAACTAGAGAGGAACACCTGGGACCTCCCTCTACCCAAATAACTGGAAAAGCCACAATATTACCCTGACTGTTTATGTGATTTAAAGATCCATCACAAAGAACTAAGACATCTCTTTACCACCATGCAATAGACACCATTTTGTTTACTATTGTTTGGTGTGAAGTTACACTCGCTAACAACGTGGAGGACAGTAGGGCGGTGTACTGTATCGGATGTATTTACTTCAATGTTTATTGTGATCACATATTGTATTGTATCTTGTTGGAAACACAGTAAACCACTGTAAGGATGTTGAATAGATTCAACAATAGACGAATTGCCCATTAAACTACTTGCGTATAGAGCATAAACCACACAGAGCATGACGACTCTGAATTGATGACCCCCGTAAAACTTGCCATAAATACCGAATGTAGTTTCATCTCGACAAATATGTAATAAGTTAATAACACCATACGTGTTGTCAGAATGTTGTTATATGACTGTGAAGTCAACGTATCGGTATGTACAAATAAATACGAATAATGATCCAAGATTCAGAATGAGGGCGTTTTTGTAAAGGGCGCATTGAAATGCCCCAGTCAGGAATTTAAAAGGGCAATATGCTATCACAAAATGGCAAGTTAAGCAGGATTCGTAAGGCAGCTGGTCAGGACAGGGACGTTGTAAGGGGAAAATCCGAAAAAAATAGTGCTTAGCTTTTAGTGGTCATACTGGAAAGTTATATTTTTTACTTTATTTAGTATTAATACTTTCCAGTCCAGGAAGCTTCAGTAACGGCTTGTATACATTTTGTATTGAAGGGATTGTGGCAACAATAAAAGGGACAGTGTGTTTGAAAAAATGACTGGGTGACTGAATAGAAGGACACGGTGTTTCAATAAAGGATAGGGGGTTTGAAATAAGGACAGGGTTCTTGAAAAAGCAGAAGGTGATTTGAAATAGGGACAGAATGTCAACCCCGTTATCTTTGCTGGCTAGAACACTGCCCTACCATTCTCTAGTCAAGACAGTCCGTGCTACATGGCTTCGGTAAAATCTTGTATGCAGTAAAACATCACTTAAATACCACCTTAATCATAAGACCACCTCAAAATTAAGAACACAATTTTCAAGTCCTTTTCACTGTTTTGCGCTTTATTTAGCCTCAATATTAAGACAACCTCAATAAGAAGACCAGTTTTCAAGGGTCCCAATTAGGGTCTCAAATAAAACACCTGTACGTACATATTTATTATTATTCAGAGTGGCACACTTAACAGGAAAATTTCTGAAAATGCAATCTCGATAACAATACGCAAGTGCATCATCATTTCTATATTATTTTCAGCGATTAAATGATCCAGAGAGAGATTTAGCGAAGAAGACATGGTCGTCATTGCCTGGGTCTAACATCAATTATGTGAGGCAAAGGAAATCGTCTCTCGGTTCTTTGGACCGAAATAGTTATGGCAACGGATTTATGGTAAGTGTGAAAAACTTCATACTGTTTATATGAAAAAACCTCCTATAACTGTTGTTGAAGAGAGGGTGTTGCTCGAGAGAGGACCGCTATGGGCATGTCACACTGTATAACATGCGTCATGGGCGTACGCGTATAAAAAGTCGTCTGCATATCCTATAATACATCTTCATTCCACCGACATCCTGGTATGTCTGCACATTCTGACATAATAATATAAATCACAGTATTTAATGTTTTGTATCCTAGATTTTTTGTGATATATTTGTTATCTGTGAAAGGAAATATATCCTTCCTATGTTAACCTTTGTGTCACTATTATTTCCTGAAAGAGAGATATTATCAGACGATCTTTGCTCTATCTCTTCATAGATTGTATTGCATACGTGTTAATCTCATACACATTCCGGTGAAAATGTATTTTTGTCATTTTTAAAATGAATTATATTTTTATTATGAGTTAAAATGCGGAACTGGGCGCGGAAAGTGTTAAAGCGGACGACGACGTACTTAATGATATAGAAGTAGAAATACACCCAACTGAATAATAAATAAAGTAAACGACCGAAAGCCCAAATCTAATGTTTGTCATGACAACGAAACTATCCGCGGATTATTAACCCAAATGTTTATCAAAATTCACATAATTGCTCTGTCCATACTGAGATCGTAAGCATAGTTTACTAACAATATTAGGCATGTTGTGTTAAGGTTATTATATAAATACACCGGTTATCTGTCTTCATGTTTGGGCTAGATGATAAATGATACCTACTTAAGTTGTTACAAATGAAAGGATTGAGATCCTTGTCGTTCCTGTAAAATAGTCGCTTCTTCCCTATTAATGTTGATCTTATAGAAGCAATATACACTGATACAGTTTTCTACATGTACGTGTAATTGGACGCCCTGTGTTACTGTTCTAAAATATCTATTGTTTGTTTTCATCAAAATCGCCAACGGATGATGATTTAAATGAATTAATACTTTTTAACCTTTACGTTATTAAGATTGCGATTTGGGTCAGGATTAATTTCAACAACTTCCGTTGTGTTTAATGCTTGGGCTGCCATGATTAACCAATGTTCGACACCTGTATCGTTGGAGCCGTATTTAATGCTCATTTTGACACAATTGGAGACATGTACAACAGTGGCGAATTAATTAAGCTTTTGATTAAAGAATAACAGCCTAACTTTACACCAAAACTATTTGTGTGTGGAAATTGTAGCATGAGATGAAACAAATTGCTGACTGTGCAAACTCAGGCCAGTCTTACGTTGTGTTAGACACCATTTACAATTTGTTGTTGAACGTGCTTCGCCGAATGTTGTGTTTTAGGTTTCTCCAATTGGTATTGCAGGGAACCAGCTACTTTACCAAAATCTTTGCTTAACTATTAAATATGTACCACTCGTCTATCTTATTACAGCTGGATAGCTCTGTGGAAGTGCATCTTACTAGTCAGGACTTTATTGGTCTTGGTTTCAACATTGCTGGAAGCATGAGAGATGGTATCTTTGTCAGTCAGGTTCACAATAGAGGCCCTGCAAAGGAATCTGGAAAGTTTAAAGTCGGTATGTACGCTTGCTGAGTTGAACATAAATAATATATATACAGTCGGCGTGAAAGAAAAGCTATTTCATAAAACATAATAAAGAAGTCTTGCTGGAAATGCCACACACTAAGTCAATCGACATGTATGAGGTTTATACAAAATTAACATCACCATTAGTTTCACAATTAATAGAAATGCCATCGCATAGAATCAGTTTTCGATAATCCTATTAAATCCTCTAAAAAAAATCTCATTAAAAAGATAAAGAATATGGTGAAACGTACGTCAATAAATAACGCATGTATATTGTTTATAACCAGAAATGAAATAAAATTTATAGTAAAATGAATGAGATAAATTGCTGTATGTTTATTATGTTTTTTAATTTCATCTTTTGTGACATTTCAGGGGACAGAATCATGAGTGTGACTGTCTCCTTTGAGAATATGGTGTACGAAGATGCTTTGACAATTCTAAGTTACGCTTCTCCCTATCCGGTGAAGGTCACTCTACAAAAGGAGCCACAACTTCCTAAGAATAGAAAACTCAGTGACGTGAGGACGAATTTAAATCATCCTCTATACAGAAGTCATTCTAGTGAGAACTTGAAGTCTACTTCCCAGGATACGGTGTTCCATCCCCGTCGAGCAGCTAGTGAAATGAGATACGATAAGAAAAACTCCCCCTCAACTAAAATAACTAACGGAGGTGGGCTGCAAAGTAATATAATAGAAGAAGCAAACGGAGGAACGCAGTTTATTAACGATGATGTGTTTGATGATACACCTACACCATCTAAAGTGAATGTAGTCGTTCACAAGGAATCCCCAAAAGCAAATGTAGATGATATCGATTCTGCCCATCCATCCATCAATCTTGATATGAATAGTACAAATAATAACTACAAATCTGAAAATGACAAAATAGAGGAAGATGTGGTTAAAGCGACCTCAAATAATCAGTTCACAGATCCATTTGAGAATTTAACTGAACAAGATAAGCTGGATGTTTTACGCCTAACATATGCCGACCCGAATGCTGTGCCATTTGAAGCACAGGATCAGAATTTCGGACAAGCAGCATTTAACAATGACCAGAGAAGCGCTCCAGTGAAACCAGAAAGGAAGAAGAAAAGCAGTTCATCCACTAGCACTCCTTCTCATAGCGGTGACTTCTCAAATTTGGTGGCGATGGCAACTGTATTAAATGAGACTGAACAGCAGCAAACACTCCAGCCACCATTAGAAGCGCCACCGCCAGTTCCTCAAGATATTCTCGAAACAGAGGAAACTATAATGCCAGAGGTCAGGACCAGAAATGTAAAGGTCAATAGTGACAAAATTTTGCTCGAGACGATAGCTCCAGTAAATTTAGATAATTCGTTCATGAGTGTAGATCAAACTATCACAGGTGAAGAGTCATTTTGTGACATAAGCATGAATTCTACAGATAACGATAGAACATTGGTGTCTTCATCACCTCAGGTCTTAAGAGCCGAATCACCATTTGGCGAGTCTATTGAAGAAGAAATGTTTACTGCTACGCAAGTTAAGAAAGAATCATGTTTACCATCGAATTCACACGTATTTGCTGAAAAAGAGCTCATTGTAAATGACACTTCTTTAAATAGTGATAGTAGTGTTTCATCAAATAATCAGAATGAAGATTCAAATAAATTGGATAATGAGATACAAAATAGTGTTCCCGACATTGTTGATGAATTTGATAAAGATTTGCCAAGCTTGGACATGAATTTAAACTTTGACACTGATTCCGTTTTGTTCCAAGAATCGTTTCCCAGTAGAAATGAGAAAGAAAATGTAAATGGTATGACTTATGACATTTCCGTAACTGAGCTAGATGCCATGGGGAAGAAAGCATTTGATGAAGAGCTTCAAAAACGCGAAAACCTAGGTGGAAAATCTGGTATTGCTTTTGAAATCAGGGATGACTATACAACGGGTGAAACTAGAATGGTAAATACGAACAGAGTCCATAGGACTGCATCTTATGATGTAAGATTATCTGATACTGTCGATAGAATTAAAGACATTGAAATTTCGTCACAACGACCTACCTCATTTAAAGGAGAAATAAATACACGAGACGATTCTGAAGGAGGCAGTGGTCTTGGCTGGTCAGGAAAGAGATTAGTTCGGTCTGGTTCATTTTCTGAAATACCTCAGGATGATTCTGTAAATGACTGGACAGAAGACCAATATCTGCAAGATGATACACTGATTGAAGAGCATATCAAAGAAGATTCCAAATCACCAGTTATGAAGCAACTCACTCGGGCAACTCTTGTAACTTCGAACTCACTTTCGAATCAAGGAAAAGATAACTATTCGGATGATTCAGACACGCAATGTGTGTCACTCTCAAGCAATGATGCAAGTGATGTTTCGCCGATGGATAGCGGAAGTTTCGACCGAACAAATGGAGAAGATGAATTGGGTTCGTCACCAGATGATATCCCAAGAAAATTAATTGGATATTCCAACGAAATAATAACACCCGTTGAAAATCATAACGTGACTGATACAAATAAGACAATCACTTTGGACATTGGTGCTGAGGACGAAGAAAACTGTTAAATGTGTTGATAATGTTAGTAAATACATTAACAAGCACAGTAATAAACATGGAAATGTGCTACCAGGCATATTAGATGAACGTAAAGCTAGTTCGACTTCAAGATGAAGAGAATGCCAAGAAAGAGACAATACGTGTCGAAGCACTATTTATTATCAAGAGTTTGTATGGCAAGCAATGGCTATAATATCGCATTATAGCATACATTGTATATAATAACAAGTTTGCATGTTTAGCCTCTTCATGTTTGGCCAGTCCAGTATAATGTATACGTTAATTGTTTTTCATTGGTCAAATGTCAGGGAATGAGGTAACAAATGGTAAAAACTACGTCTCTTGCATTAGAAGCAACATTTTAATTGGTGTTGTATGAATGTTGGGCAAAGATGGGAATTTGATGATACTTAACTGAGCCGTTAATATCATTGATTATGATGAAATAAGGCCGAATATTATCGGGTTGTTTTCTTATATATAGGAATAACTCCTGCCAGCAGTTTATTAGTTGCAATGTACAAGACATAATCATAACTCCTGGTGAATGACAAATTGTAGGCAGTTTGTTGCCTCGGTCATTTTAGAAGCTGATTGTTAATGATAGATTGTAAACATTTTGTTTCATCGGTCATTTTGAAGGCTGTTTTGTTAACGACACACTGTAGGCACTTTGTAGCATCCGTTATTAATGTGTTTTTAAAATAATTATACATGTAGTTTCATGTAGCATTGTTATTGACTGATCATTAAAATTGTGTTCAATTAATATTTCATATACTGTAGCAACAACTTAGTGTTTGTACATTGCTCAATGACAATTTTATGACGTTCACATTACAAGTTATTTTCTTATCTGGATATGTTATTGTTCTGTTATAGGTGGCTTAAACGTCGTTTTATTGTTTTTAAATTGAATGAAAAATGTTCAAACAGTGTTCAGTATGTTCGGGAGGGGTAATATTTTACAGTTTTAGGCGTGGAACTATTTTTTATACAGTAAATATTGTGTTCTTATACCAAGTTTACCAAGTATTATTGGAACTGAAATCATTGTAGTGTTTGCGTATATGCTTTTTCATGAACCGATCCTTAATATTGGTTAAATTGCTATCACTTGAACTTCTCTGAAACATGTTAACTTAACTCGATGCAGTGTATGTGATTGTCAGTTTTATGTACACCGGTATATGAAATAGTATGTACATTCATGTATATCTCATAGGATTGGTACAAGATCGTTGTACCAATACAAAGAAAAACAATGTTGGTGTAACAATCGGTTTGGCACAGGACGCCAGACTTAGTTGGAAACATGTTTGGTTATATTTTACTCTTCTTTAGCAGTAGGCGTTTGTTCCAATGCCGTCATAATGGCAGGGGAATCAAAGCAATGTAAGAAGGGAGGGTACTGTTACAAGTATTTATAATGAAAGTACACTTGGAACTTTCATAAATTCAGAGCGGCTTCATATTGTCCTTGTCTAAGAAAATATGTTATGGGGTCACACTCGATGGATGAACGAAGCAAATCTAGACTGAAGCTGTGACTGTTGTGTATTTTTTATGCAATCATTTAAGGTAGAACAACTGTGGTTTAGTAGTGTGGACATTAAATTACCGAATACGTTAACACTTTAGGGATTATTTCATACAAGTTTGGTTTGTAGTCCACTGAAATGACAAAGTGACACATCATATTCTATTTATAGCATAGGGATGGGAAGGTGTAAGACAGTGGCGACAGTTATTGTCTATATTAAAGTGTACAACATGGCGATATTCAGGATTTCGCCTGGGCCCGTGGCACCGAATTTGTAACTGGATTGTTTCGTTAAGTTATGATATATATAGTTTATTTTTAATTTAACGTGTACATTTCCTCTGAATTCCTCCTCTGATGTAAATGATATTGAACTGCAGTAATATATAACCATAACACGCAATTCTTTATGTTTTAGTTTTCAGTGTCATTGAAAATACACACTAGCTTCATATTTGCGGTTGTGTCCCCTTGAATCCACGTATGTACAACAACAACAACTACATAAGGGTCACATACTGTATCTGCTTGATATACATGTATGTCTTTATCAGTGGGTTCCTTCTTTCTAATGTAATCATATAACAACATTCTAGCTATGTTTTAACTTACATTTGTTTCACCTCTATATTCGGTGATTCACACATACATTATACTGATAATTATTCTTTTTGTCACTGTTTATTAATATTAATTATAGAGAAATTTTACTGACCTGTCAATTTAATTTTAGAAAGGTATGTTCTATTTCCATATATAGGGGTAGTATTTCTTAATATTGTTACTGTCTGTTGAATCCCAGGTACTTCCAGTCGTCCACGCTATTGTGCCTCAGTGGCGGCACAATATTATGATGGCATTCTTATGCCACTTGTTAACTAGAAGATTATGTGTTTAATAAGTTGAAGAAACTAGTTAACTACAAAATTATCATGAATATGATTAACAGGTGACAAAAACTGCCAACGTTTCGTAGATTGCCATTGATTTCCAGGTTTAAAATGGAATAATCCAATCTAAAAATAGATCTGACAGGTCAAACAAAATCTCATAATACATGTCTGTGCTTAAATCAAAATTGTCATATACTCAATATGCTGTGATGATGTCTTTTGTATAGAAATTCTGAATCTGTCAAGTTGTTGTATAACGAACTCATAAATGTATAAATATCTCTAATTGCATCGTGTATCTACATATGTCCGTGATTGGTTATAGCCATAAAATATCATTTTTATACTTTACGGTCATTTTATGCGAATATTTTAAAAACTGCATTTTTTGTGGCTTTTTGAAAAGTTGTATTGCCATCATGTGAGCGTTTTGTATTATGATATACAGTTACTTGCATCTTGTTTGAACACAATTAAGGGATAGAGTCCCAAGATAGTGTACACGCTATACTTTTCGTGAAAAACTTAATATAAGCAGTGATATTTGTATAATTATACTGCAATGTTTTAACATTGTCCTATACGACGGAATGTACATGTATGTACCGACAGTGTATTTTCAACAGCAGGATAAGTATTTATAAGAACTCACAAAACTGGAAGAACATGATCAGTCCAGCCGGGAAACCGAACCCAGACCTCCTGGTTGACAGCACAGCTTGTTAAGTGTATTTGTCGTCATGTTTTTTCACACAGCTTGACAGATAAGAATCATAAATGTTGTTGTAACAAAGTCTTGTTAAATGTTTGTCTTAAGTTAATCAATAAGCATGTATTCTTTGTTCAATAAATTGTAAACATATGTACACCCTTTTTTCTTGATTTTTCCCGAATGTTCGCCCAATTGTATATATTTAATCTGCATCTGAGGGTATAAATCATACTCTGGAGTCCGGTCTAAAAATTTAAGTCTCCGATTGGTTGGTTCTGCAAATATTGGTTTTAAAATTGACCAATGGCCCGGTTGCATTCTGAGACTGGCTCTTAAACTCAGTTGTTTTCCCTCAGAAAAAGCTATTCACTATTTTAAATTATTGTACTTGGGAAAGCGAAATTAACAAGGGATACAGGAAAGTGTTCCCCTTACGTATATCGGTTGAACAGGGTACGAAGGTTCAATGGCAACAGATAATAACTTCAAAACCAGAGGACATCCCCTCTACCCTTGAACAAAATTCCTATCTTTGCACACACCTGACAAAATTAGACAACTTCATTTCACCATTCTTTTGTAAAAAAGAGAAAACAGGCTGAAAAGGGAAATATTCTCACTCCAGGTGGTACGCCATTAACAGTCAGGCATGTTTAGAGAAAGGCAAAGTGATAATTGCTTTTGAAAACAATGAACGACGTAACGAAAAAATTTAAGATATTCTCAAGATGACATGCAACAAGGAATGTCTCAAACAATCAATAAAGAAGATCTACTGGAACTGTGAATGAAAGGCTCAATAAATGACAGGTGTATGTTCACATACAACGGCCAACAAGCAGCTGAAGCTGACAGTTTGTGTATTCAAACATCAACTAGTTTAATCATCTGATCAAACTGTGAAATGATCAATACTGTTTCTCCATTTTTCTCCTTCTATTTGACGTGTTTCCTTTATTCTAAATAAGTTCTGTACTTAATGTTGACATACAAAGGTTGCAGTAGAACTAAACTGATCACAGAAGCTCACATGTGCCTTCAAACTGAGCATGCACAATCTTACACCCATTGCATTCTCTTGGATTGAGATGCGGATTAAAAAGTGTCGTGATGGATGTATGGACCTAATGTATAATGTTGTTGCTATTCCCACTTTAAACACCATCACTATCAACAAAATACTCAAAAGTCATTACCAAGTCTACTTCTTTGACCGGTTTTGGTATGAATGAGTCAAATCCCCGATTCCAATACCATGATGTGTATCACCTTTATTTAAAGCACTAGCTACTAACTGGTTTTTAAAACTATCCTATTTAATTATATCAAATAAACGAAAAAACAAAAATCAACGGATACCTCAATAAACCATTGAACAAAATGACCATATTTGGACATATCTGACAAATCGAAAACTTCCATTTCACCATTTTTTGCCAATAAAGAGTAAATCGACTGAAAGGAGGAGGATTCTCACACCTGTTTGATGAGCACAACATTAAATGGACATTAGTGTTACACACGATAGTAGTATATTGATGTCTACAGTACAACAGTATGGATAGTACAGGGAAATATATAACAAACAAAACTCACAAATATTGTCATAATGTCATATTTATTACAAAATTAGCATAACATCAATAGACAATGTCATGACAAGGTCAATGTATTTACATGGATGATGATAATGACAGGTTGTATGAACAATAAGACAAACATTGCAATGAATAAATATACACAAGTACTTCACATATTGATAAGAAATGGAATTTAAACGGTAACCTGGGATCGGAATGAATGAATGGACTAACCTATTTGTTTATCTATAATTTTATCAGTAAACAAATAAGCTTCAATGATGAACACCGCAATTGGCTAACATGACAGAATGCTACAAATATTACACAAAAAAATCAGAATATAATTTTTTAATGCTTTTTTATAATTTCTCTATAAAGTAAAAAAAGTTGCTTTAATATCAATGTTGATGACACTTTGAATGAAAAACTTGAAATATATCTGACTTTTTTTGTAATTTATGATAAGTATACCCAAATCAGGGAATACATAACATTTTGTATGGTCTAAGGGAGGTAACCAAATGAAACAACCAAATAAGATGCTCAACTTCTCCTTCTTGTCTTAAAGGATTGATTTTATCATGAACTATATGCAACAACAATTTATTTAGATAATAAATGTCACAAAATTGTTCTCACATTCTTGTAAAAGAGAAGCCAAATCAGTCGAAGGGTGGGAGTATTAATACAGAAGCAATGTATGCTATCTGAATAGTTACGGTTTTTGAATATATTCAGAAATATTGATTTCCTAATCTACACATATAATCACGGCAACAAATACAAGTTTTAGAGCTAATGTAACACTAGAATCATTTTTAACAAATACATTGTCACATAGTAAAACTTAAAATAGCAACGAACGTTACCAAGCTTTAAATTATCATACTCATAATTGCTGAATTACACCGTCATTTAAAATTTCAATAGAATGTTTTCCTCTGTTTTTAAAACATAAAAAACTTATTTAGGGCTTGCATGCACATTTCTTATATCTAGGCACTACATTGAAATCTTACAGATAAGCATGACTGCATGTATCTGAAATATTCATTATTTTTACAAATAAATCTTTTCGAAATACAACATGCATAAAGATAAAAAGTAGAACGAAAGGTACATTTTACTGTCATTGTTTCACAATACTAAATTTTCTGCGGCTTTAGAAATATAATATAGCAGCAAGAGTGGGGACGTAACTCTTGCTATACATTTGAGGTCAACTATGAACTTATTCTGAATCAGTTCGATTACTGAATATCCCTGTCACCGACTGTTCCAATTCAAACTATTTACTTAATGTCAATGAGATAAAATGTTGTATGTGTCACGTCACATTTTGTAGCTCCACAGAGCAGCACAACAATTGTTATTAATCAACGCACTTTAAGATATAACATTGTAGTGAAATACTTTTCAATGAAAAAGCAAGTAGGAAACAGAGTGAATTTATGTAGCAAACTTGAGTTTATCAATTCAAATAATTTAAGTTCAATATTAGAATATTATGCAGGAAGTCATACTCAAATTAAAAAAATTCATACGTCAAACAAAAAGCAAACATAAACACTATTGCTGTCTCAAATATAATTTACACAATTCTGAACCTCTTCACATATTTTCATGAGTACATCCGCATTACTTAATGACTAAAAGTTAATACTTTATTCCTCAAAAACATCTTGCTTGTCTGTCAAATTAGTGTCGTTTGAAATGTTTGTTATACATCATTTACTTCAAACGGTCAATATAAACTTGACTGTATGTACATTACCTCATGCAATTTTCATTCTAACAGCACACTATCTCAATGACACAAAGTAATGTCATCATAAATACATCTACATTCATACATATCACGTATATTTACACACACTGTTATATATACACTATATACACTGGATTTTGCCAAATGCTATTGTTTCTTGAATCCTTTTAAAATTGGATAAATATTCTCAAAAGCTTCATAAATTTCTTCTCTTACTTTGGCACCTGAAAATAAATATAGAAACAATTTAGTTAACTCATTTTAATGACTTAGAGAGATAATACTTTTTATTAGCGCCTCTATACACCAAGTGAATGTTTTGATATTTTAACTGAAATTTTGAAGTTGACTTGGTTAGAAGTAAGGCCACATTCAAATAGAGATCCTTACCAGGAATAATCAAATGTATAAACAATAAAATTATGCTCTTAACAGAACAAGAATATGATGCTGATTGATGTAATAAGTGCAAACAATACTTCAATTATATACAACAGACAGCCTCCTAACCAGTGTTCTCAGGGTACCAGTCTGTATTACCATTCTTTTGCAAGAAACAAACAACATCCCCTATGAGATCAAGGATGGATGTCTTTGGTAACTCCATAAACAGCCAATGTGTCACAGAGAACATACAGCTTCTCCAGACAGCAAACACACAACCTCCACAATGGTAGTTGGAAGCTCTACAGAATGAGCTAATCTGACATACTGGGGCCCAATTAAAGCACTGATCATACAACAGTTGACCCGTTCACTCTTGCAATAAGTCTTTACATTCTAAAACTACCTATATTTTATCTATTGCAGGTAGTATTTCCTGCCTGGAATTATCATTCACCTAAACTATCATTAAGCAGGCAAACTGACCATAGTATTCCTATGAGGTGTTTGTCAGTATAAAGCGATTGAAAGACAATTAAGTAAGAATTTTATTTAAGACTTAAGCAGTTGAAAATAATAATGTAGAAGTGAGAGAAATAAATTCATGTATACCTGTAAGTACAACTTTTCCTGAGACAAAAATTAACAATACAATCCTTGGCTTCATCATTCGATATATAAGTCCAGGGAATAACTCCGGTTCATAACTGTAAAATAAAATATATAAATGAAAATCAATGTATACAGGTGTGTCAACAGAGCCAAATCATTAATACAGAAATATTAGTGGGGGAATCAAAGAACTCATCCATGGACTTGCCCGCTCAACACCTTCGTTGTTATTGTATGCTTTTCTAAAAATACATTTGTACTCAATTCCGTTCATTCTACTATGACACTATTCACTATTGGAACAGCAGCATTAACACTTGTTTAGCATCAACACCCTTAATATCCTTGTATTAGAATGGTATCAAAATTGTCAAAAAACAGTACAATATGCTTTATCTGTACATCTGTTAAAATCACTTTGTTTTTCAAAATAAATCTACACAATAATTTAGTGACTTCCAGTGCCTTCTTTCCCTGCAATAGTCCATTGTAGAAATATTTTGTTCATGATGGCGATGCAATTAAGGCAACAATTGTCAAATCTGTTCTGTACATGAAGATATTGGCTATATTTCTAAATTTAACTTTAAGTTAACATTTTCAAAATACATTTACATCAGTGGTAAGTAATCTAACTCAATTGTAAGGCAATTATAAAACCCAAAAATTCAATAAAAGGAAATATTTCAGTATCATATTCATGCAAGCAAATTCTTGTAACAAACCTTGAGAATTTTCCGTGTGTGAGCACTAAACCTTCGAGTCTGATAGGAAACTTAACATCACAACTTCCAACCATATTCTGAATCTTGAAATCTTTAAACTTGGCCTGCAAATTGATATACACTGTTTATATGAAAGTCTTTGTTTTCTTCAGGTTTTACGCCGTTATTCAACAATTGACCTAACCAGTTTTCCTGGAATTAAAAACCAGTACTAACTTGCTCTTCCTCTGGCAACAGACAACCTTCCAGGTGAGGAGGACAACACCATAGCCAATGTTACAGACGAACATAACCTTCTTAACCCCGGAATTGAGCCCAGATTTGCCGTGTGACAGTCTTGTGCTCTACCAAATTAGCCGGATGGTCTTAAAAATGAAAGTCAATCATTTGCTTGATTATGACAAATACATGGAAGGAAGTAATCGTTGCATTGGAGTTATCTGTCTTTTTTCTCAAGAATTTCAGTATGTATGTTGGTCAGTGGAAAATCATGGAAAATGTACATATAAATGTAGTGATAAAACAGAATGTGTACTCATAGTTCTGACAATGCAAAAGCAGATTGATCCTAGCTTGAACTGAAAATAAGATATGGTTGACATTGATAGAGAACATATTTACTAAATTACATATCTGTTGATACATACCACAAATCCTAGTTTCTGCACAATTCTAGCATATTTTCTGGCAGCAAGTTTAGCTTCATCTTCACTGCAATAAAACAAATAAAACTCAATCATAACTTTCCAACATTGGTAGGTATACAAACTATGACAAATTGAAGAATAGCTTCATACATTTGTAGTTTTGACATGAATGGAATATTGTCAACCTTTACAAACTTTAATAATTAATAATTACATTTAACAACATTTTTTTAAATAAATTGTTGGACAAATACACTGGTAAGCATACTCCAGGGGTACTCAATAACATTTCACCATCATCACCCTGGTCTTTTTCGTGTATGAGTGATCATAATGAAGAGGAGTACCTCCCAGACGTCCGCCTTCTTTTGATGGTTTCCCTGCAATCTCAAAAATAAGTCACACCCCTGATACTCTTCAAAAAATATTACCTTTTAGCCCCTGTGCACACCATTTTTCCAGAACTAAATATAAGAGCCGTAGTTCTAGGTTGTCGTATCCTCATAATGACAGCAGCGAATCGCTTAGGATTATATTCAGCATTTCGGGCATGCAGGGCAATCTTCTTCAGATCCAATTTACACGCAAGATTGACAGTGCATACAATGTTCCTGGATAACAAACACAAGATTGACAGTGCATACAATGTTCCTGAATAACAAACACAAGATTGACAGTGCATACAATGTTCCTGAATAACAAACACAAGATTGACAGTGCATACAATGTTCCTGAATAACAAACACAAGATTGACAGTGCATACAATGTTCCTGAATAACAAATACAAGATTGACAGTACATACAATGTTCCTGAATAACAAACACAAGATTGACAGTACATACAATGTTCCTGAATAACAAACACAAGATTGACAGTACATACAATGTTCCTGAATAACAAATACAAGATTGACAGTACATACAATGTTCCTGAATAACAAACACAAGATTGACAGTGCATACAATGTTCCTGAATAACAAACACAAGATTGACAGTGCATACAATGTTCCTGAATAACAAACACAAGATTGACAGTACATACAATGTTCCTGAATAACAAACACAAGATTGACAGTACATACAATGTTCCTGAATAACAAACACAAGATTGACAGTACATACAATGTTCCTGAATAACAAACACAAGATTGACAGTACATACAATGTTCCTGAATAACAAACACAAGATTGACAGTACATACAATGTTCCTGAATAACAAATACAAGATTGACAGTACATACAATGTTCCTGAATAACAACCACATATCTTCAATTAATAACATCAACATCTGACTAACTACTTTTTTGGGCTAAAAATCAATGTATGCCTGTTTCCTGTTACCCAAAGTTCTGTCTTTTACACTTTTCCACATTGTTTTACAATATCCTGAGTCAGACAATGATCCCTATACAAATAGATAGAAATATATATAAAAGGCCCCTTGAACCTACCTCATGGTTCATACAGAACTTCCCAAAAAAAACTCAAGGACTTTTCAAGTACCTTTTCCCCATTTTCAAGGACTAAAAATGTAGATATTTTCGGTATAGAGAAGAAGGGATCCAGTGTATTTTTCAAGTTTATCCCCCGAGATGACCACTGCAGCACGAATAACATTACACAGAGTGAGAATTACTTTATGTTGATTACCGTACCATACTGTATGACCATACTATCGCCTACTTGGCCAATAGGCCCTGTCGAAAATAGGTCTGTCATTTTTCCACATAGTTGGTATGTTTGTTACTTTTTGTCCTTTTTCTACTTGCAGCAGAAGAATTCAAGGGCAATTTCCTAAATTTATTCGTTTTTTTTTTTCAAAATTCAATTAGTTTTCCAGGAGTTTTAGGCTGTTACAAATTTAAGTAGTTTTCCAGTAGGCATCAAATTTAAGGACTTTTCAAGACTGTGGGAACGTTGTACCTACCAAATTTTGTTCAGCATTGTCAGAAAGTCAGGATGCAAACATATTTTTAGGCCTTATGAGCTAAAGCTTGACAAAGTACATTGTATTGAATACAGTAACCTCCAAATAACATTCAAGTTTGGTTTGCATTTTGCAAAATTACACTATAACAGACAAAATCTAGATCACAGTACTTAATGATTAATTATACCAAACTACATTTTTGATTGGACAAAAGAACAAAAATATTACAGTTTGCTTCAGCAGTTTGCCTCAACCAGTAGAATCTAGATTAAGGTTTACAGGGATTGTTTAATTACCAGTATTTCTAATTCAATTTCGACTGAGCAACAGCCAAAGAAACACTTTTTTTCACACTCACAATGATTGTACAAATTACAAATGATGTAAAATGTGTCTGTTGAACGTGTGTCAGCCTTACTCAATGTAAAGTGATTAAATATCTAGAGCCTACTTACTGTAATGTTGGAGTGATACCAGAACCTTCAGTAGCAGGGGATGGTGTCATAGGCCCACCTGGTGTGGCAGCTGGATACAAACTTGCATTTGATGGTGGCATGACAGGAGTTGGTGTGGGACCTAATCCGAAGGACTGTAAAGTTCCAGGTGACACCATGGGACTCTGAAAATATGTACATATCACTTTACTTATTAGCAACTAATGCAAATATATTCTGGTGATATTGAGTGTTTGTTTACTTATCATTTTTTTGAAAGTTTGAGAAAGTTGGCACACCATAATGAAGAATTTCCTCAACACTTGATGTTCATGCAAAGACAAATGGAATTAATTCAATATAACAAGAAACTCTTCAATTTTCCAATGTAATCTTGCTAGTTCACAGACCAAGACAATGTGACAGAATCAATCGGAGTACAAATGAAAACTAAGTCAACAGCATAATGAACCTACTGTTACAGTGCAAATGTTCCAAATCTATATAAATATGTATCTTAGTTCTTACCCATTTCAATCTCAATAAAAAGAATGAAAGAGAAATATTCAAAAACAGCCATTCCGTAACCTGTTTTTACTATTACTTTTTTCTAATTATAAATGTGTTTTTCATAGAACATAGAAAAACACTTTTGTAGGGACCATTAACCAGTCTGTCTGTTAGTGAACGACATTTTGAACTGCCGTAATTGAATTGCTTGTATGCATTTTTGGTTCAATACCGAGTTTAAGACTGAACGAGCCTTGTTTAATCGGATGAAATTTCGATCAACAAAGCATACATCGGACAGAAATGAACGGAGATTGCTGACTTTCGTTGATTGATAAAGTGTTGTAAATCCATGATACTTATACGGAGCACGCGCCAAGGATTGTGGGTAAATTATTTCTTATCGTTTCACCGATATCAGCATGTTTGGAATCCATGGTTTATATGTCCGTGACACTGACAGCATTTAAATTAAAAAGCATACCATAAAATATTAAAGCGGTGGTATAATTTTAACATGTCCTTGGTATTGTGCATAATTTACAGTATACATATAATAAAGGCCTGATAAGATTAACAATATAATTCTCGAACAATTCTGTTATGCAGTTCACCATCCCTATCCACTTGTCCAACAGCAATATAACATTAAAGTTTAAACGTCTCATTTCTAAATTTAATTTTTGGAACTAAAACTTCACCTGTTGTGGTGTCATGCCACTGCTGTAGGGGAAATTTTGACCGTCCATCATCTCAAATATTAGATATTAAAGGAAGTCTAATGCAATGAATAAATTACTAAATGACAATACTGTTTCAGAACGGAAAAAAGAATCAAAGTTGCCTGCGCATATTTATCGTTTTCACATCGCACGCCGCCATTGTATTATCTTACATCAAAGAAAATAAATCTCAAGATGGTTTATAGAAATACCAATAATTTCCACTACAATTAATTCAAGATCGAAAAAAAATCGCCAGATAGTTTTAATGTTATTTCATCTCAAGAATTCACGAGACATTATTTAATAAAATTAAGTGTTTTGAAAATGCTTAAGCGGCAATTCTATATTCGTACTTAAAACATTCGCCTATATATTATGTTGATAATTCAGCTTGCTTGGTGAAATCACAGAGTTGATCAATTAACCGTATTTATTAATTTTGCTTAGATATTTGTTGTAATCATTTAGTTAAACCTTTATACAATATGTTGTTGCCATTTAATTGAAACTTGCGTATATTTATTTTTCACAATTATTGATCAACATTTTGTGTGTGTGTTGATCTGTTATGAAGACTTATCTGCTCTTTACCTTTATATTTAGTGGATGTAATTATAATAATTTGCAAATACTAGAACTCATTTCAGTACAATGGTTCGCACAAGAAAAATTAAGTTAATGTTAATAATGCAATTAAAATTTTATTTATTTTATAAATGATTTTTCAGAATATTGTCTAATATTGTTAAATTCAATTAATGTGCAGTTCATATATCAATCAAACGAATGGCTGGCAAAGAATTGGATCAGACTGAAGATATGGAGGAAAGTGATTCTGAAACAGCCGGTGAATCCAACAAAGTCTCTGGGCGTGAAAAACGTGCCACCAACTCCAATAGAAGTCACCTAATTCAGATACAAGCTTCTAATGATGAGGTAGATCAACTGCATATGATATAATATATGTAGTCTTAAAGGATATCTTAAGTAATATTCCTGATTTTTTTATTAATCAATGCACCTTAGTTACTAAAATTTTAATATATTTGCTAAAAGATTGCCATTGGATTTTGTTTGAATATTACTTGATTAAAATACTCATAAAGTATCTATAAATACAACATATAGTGTTCACAATATAATTGGGCAATAAATTTGGGGACTTTCAAGTGCCCCGCAGTTTCTGAATAATTATTACATGTTCATAACCAGTTGTTTTTCAATGTATTCTGACAGAGACAAGGATCAAGTAGACCAGTAGATGAAGCCACTTTGGATTGAAGTTGTTTAACTGTAAACATTAAATTATGCCATTTTTAAAGATATATTTTGTTTATCTGTCAGATTGATCGAAGAATAGTTGCTCTGATAGAACGAAAGCAGCGTGAAGTTGATGAGAATAATTGCCTCGAGTTTTGTGGTGTGCATCCTTCCTTAGAACGTGAGTAGAATTGTGATTTATTTCTTTAATTCTGATAAAAGCTCAGCTGGCTTTTGTTGGATATTTGGATGTTTTTTTATTAATTTAGTGATGTGGACTTTTTACCCACATCAGAGCTCTTAAATTTTTCTTTGAATACAGTTGTCCTGGACTAGTGTACATGTTCATTTTCAAAAACTGAAATGGTAATGCTGATTATTTAGTTTTCACTCATTTCTTTTGGAAACATTGTATTTAGTTAGTAGCTTTTATTTTTATTTTTGTTACACATTTGAAGAGTTGCATAAAGGTGTTCAAGGGTGACAACTATCTTTATCCATATCTTACGTTTATGAAGCAATATATCGTGGTACATATCGCAATATGTCATTAAAGTATTGCAATATATCGAGGAACGCTTTATGCATATTTTGACTCCCCTAGTGACAAAATAGTATCATTTCATTGCTAGTGTTATAAGCATATGAGAATTGTTAGTTCCTATTCTTAATGGTGAAAGCTTTACAAAGGCAGGTTTTAATCCAGTCTGATTTAAATCAGAACCATCAGTCAGCTGCAATATTTTTCACAAGATTTACGAAACGTTGTATGACCGCATTGGAATACGTTGCCATTCTAACACAAGTGCATTTCGGAGGTCATTAATAGTATCAATTTGATGCTCGGACCTGGCTCTCCGACCTAATTCATCCCATATGTGTTCTATTGGGTTCAAGTCTGGGGATACAGCGGGCCAAGGCAAGACGTTAACATTATTTTGAGCAAGGAATTGTGTAGTTATACTCGCCTTGTGAGGCGTTGCATTGTCATGCTGGAAAGTGCCAGGTCTGTTATTTTGCATGAATGGTATCATTGTATTGTTTAAAACATTGATGTAACCTTGAGCATTGAGATTTCCTTGGATAATGACCAGATCAGTTTTCAGATTCCCCATTTTCCCACCCAGACCATAATACTGCCACCACCAAATCTGTCTCTCTCCTGAATACAACAATCTGAAAGTCTTTCATTTCTACAGCGATAGATGCGTATTCTGCCATCTGCATGGCTGACGGTAATCCGTGACTCATCGCTAAAAAGTATCGATTGTCACTGGTTGCGCGTGAAATGCAAATGACGTCGTGCCCATAACAATCTGTCTAGTATATAGACGACGAATAGGAACACGGTTCTGTCTCAAACGGTTTAGGATCCTCTGTGCATGAACCCCGTAACGCCGAGCAGTAATGGTTGCTGGTAAAAAACGATTACGTAGGTGAGTCAACGTGTTAACGCGATAAGTACATAACGTTGTAGCATGTACGCGACCGGGTCTTGCACGATCTCTGACAGATCCAGTAGTGTTTTACCGGTTTGCAAGATTATGAATAGTCTGGTTGATCAGCCAAAATGACGCGCTACGTTATTTACTATTGACCCCGCCCGGAGCATACCATTAGCCTGGTTTCTCTGATCTTCAGAAAGACGTAGCATCACTAAATGCAATTGATTTTTAAAACAAATTCAATATTTTTTGTCTGTGCTAAGCAGCAAATGATTACTTGTCAGTGTAAAACCTGTAAGTGAAACCAATGTTGCTGCACATGCAAAGTAAGGAAAACGTTTTTCCTGTTTGAACGCATGAATATACCGGCGATTTTGAAAACAATTGCATAATCGTTATCCCTAATTTAATTGTGATAAACATGTGTAACACTTACAACAACATATATACTAACAAAACAAATATTCAAAAAAATAAAGTGTAAAGTTTTCATTTTGGTGTAGCATAACAAAAGTATATAGCAACGAGAATTAGGATCTGATCTTAATGAGATTATGTTATGTCTAACTTTTTAAAATGTCACCCTCAAATATCAGTTCTATAATTCAGCTGTTGATGGTAGTTGCGCTAGAACCGCTGCTGTATTTGTTCCTAGAGCTGGTGGAAAAAGTCATATTAAAGGTAGGTAGGTCAGCTGAGTTTCCAAAAGAAACAACTTAAAGGTACATAGTCCTATCTTTTGGTCGAAATATCCTTAGTGACGAATATGAGAAAGTTGGTGGTCCTTTACTTCATATAGATGTACTCTATAACAATGCAGTGTCACTTTATTTACATGTTTACCAAAACCACAAATACAAGAGTCCGATACCGGTGTTTTCTATCCTGACCTACGTGCCGAGTTTTCTATCCTGACCTACGTGCCGAGTTAGACCCAGGAAACAATATACCTGTATTTGACTTGTGTTTTGTAGTTCTATAAAACTTTGAAGACAAGTTACAATGTAATGTTTCATAGTATGTCTGTGTGAAGGCATTAACATTATAATATTTTCTCAAAATTATGACTTAGTATATTTTGAAAGAAAATCAGACTATCCACCTTTAAGCCAGAATTGGTTTACAGATTTTAACTTCAACTGAAATGAGGTTTTCAGTCTTGATCGAAAACAATTTATGCTTCAATAAATGATAATTGTATTCAACCATGAAATAATTACCAAAATTATTGGACAGCCCAGCCTGTTGGCCATTGTCAAAATTGGATGTTGTTATTTCTCAACAGTATTTCAGTTATAAATGACTGTCTGTTGACCTAACCAGTGCTCCTGGGTTACAAACTATTACTAACCTGCTTCTCTGGAAGCTACTGACAACTTCTCCACATAAATCAAAGGTGTAGGACACAGAAGAACCAACGTCTTGCTCGGGTTTCGAACCCATTGCCTTTAGATTAGCAATTAAAGTGCTCTACCGACTGAGGTGGGCTTATCTATGAGGTTACAAAAACAGTGTTATCATATACGTAAGACAGGATCTGTTACATGAAGCATTTTATTATTACTGTTGATTATATTCATCACAACATCTCCCGCACCCTGCAGGAGGTACAAATTGGATTGATTGCTCTAGAGAGGTTACATTGGTTGTAATTGTTTTACTCTGGGAAATGGATTATGTTGTTGAAGAAAGGTTGTTGTTCAAGAGAGGGCTGTTTTAGAGACGTTGTATTGTAGCAAAACTGGAGAGACTGACATGTATCTTTTTATGGAAGATTTTGTTATTGCATTTATTGTCAAGTTGCAATGTAGTTTGATTTTCTGAAATACATTTGAGTAGGCATTGAAGAGCCTTTCTTACCTTTTTTGTCTTATACTGTGTTTACCATTTCTTGAACTTATAGTAAATAGTCAGTAAAATTATTACAGACATCGTACATTTCAATGTATCCTCAATATTATTTGAATTATAGTGAATTTCATACTACACTGTATTTCATTATTGTTGTGTTACCATTGCAGTAAGCCGAGTGGTAAACATGTACGGTCCACAAACACGTGCACTCAATGCTGTGGACAATACTGGCTTTTCTAAGGACATAAAACAGGAGAATAGTTTGATGGAAGGAATTGAAGAAAGAATTGCTAATATGGAACAACACCTTAAAATTGCAGGTATTATAAGTTCATTCTTATCAGCGGTCATACAGTGTTTTGACTGACGCATGAATTTGACTATCACATTTTCTCGAAGGGTCTGCTCTTTGCACTAGTTAAAATTTGGTAGGGGTGACTTGGCTGGTTCTCTTGCTTCGGTATTTTGATGAAACCAAATACTTGTGTATCTTGGTATTAAATATTGAGTACATTTTAACAAATTTATTTGCTTGCATGTAACTATTACAGTTTGTGTTCGTGCAAGTGGATTCTGTAGATTTATTTGTATGAAGTGATTATGTACATCTTCCTCTGGTATGTGAGTTTCTGTAAATGACCGCATCCAACTATCACTTGTCCAAATGTACATATATAGCCGTAACATATTTTGTAAGTCTGCAAAATAAACGATAGAGTTATTCCAATCTAATTAAAATCAGATCCAGTTGCGGGCGGGCGGCGTCCAGCCAGTTGTCCGATCAATAACTTTAGATTTCTTTGTGCAATCTTCACCAGACTTGGTCAGTATGTGTATGGGCATAATATCTTGGACAAGTTCGATAACCAGCCATATCACACTTGTCTCTCCAAAGTTATCGCCCTTTGTTTACAGAAATAACCTAAAATTTGTCTTTGTCTTGTCCGATCAATAACTTTAGAAGCATTTGTCCAATCTTCACCAAATTTCATCAGAATGTGTATGGGTATAATAGCTCGGACAAGTTCCATAACCAGCCATATTGCTAAGTCACTGGGGAGTTATTGTCCTTTGATTATAAAACTTGCCTAAAATTTGTCTTGTCCCATAAATAACTTTAGAAGCATTTATCCAATCATCACCAAATTTGGTCAGAATGTGTATTGGCATAATAACTCGAACAAGATTCATAACCAACCATATCGCATTAATCTCTCGAGAGTTATCGCCCTTAGATTATAGAAATTACCTAATTTGTCTTATATACATGTAATCCTTTTTACACTGATTTTTTGCTCACTCAAGTGACATAACCGTACAAAGATCATATTTTGCAATGGTCAGCGCTCTTGTTCTCATTGAAATCAGAGGCAAAATGTTTGCTACAATGCGTAGTATTATGTAGCAAGTCTTCTGATTCTGGTTTGAATGAGATTTGGTTGTTATTAGAATGTGAGTAATTTTGAAAAAAATCACCTGTACAGTTTTCAGTATAGACACTCTCATTGAAATTATATCCAAAATATGCTACAATATTTCCCTTTGTATGTGTAAAGGTATCGAGGCTGAAGTTGATATGCTTTAATGTGACTAAGGGCAGGTTTTGCAATGTGAAACAGGGCCAGGATACATTTGTTTTTTTAGTTAATGTTGCATGCAGGGAGTCTCCACCTTTATGAAGATATAATACATGTATACTGATTTTGCAGGTTCATCAAAAACCGATGTTTTCGGCAGGTTGAAAAGCTTGGAACAGAGGATTCTTTTTCTGGAAAGTCTATCACCAGAATACTTTACCACAGGGGTATAGGACTTATTTTATTGATTTCATGACTTTATTTGATATTATATCACATTTATAAGTCTGCATTTAAATGAATTGTTTTATATATATGTATATGGAGAGTTGTTATGCCAAAGTAATTTAACTTAGTGTAGGTAAAGCAATGATTACTGTACTTTTGCAATGAACACTTGATATAGTCATGTGTTTGAGAATTAATAATGTTACACAAAAGTTACACTTAATTAATACAGTTCCTCTTTTCTCTCCAGTAGAATTTGTAATATTTATTATCAAATGTTAGACTATTTACCTCGTACCTATTTGTTTATATTGTTTGTTGGGTGTACAACTGTTGTAAGACAGTTAGGGTTAAATAAGCAGTCGCTATGGTTTTGCACCAAACCCTTAACGGTTACATATCATATCATGTCATTAGGCTTTATGCATCATATTTCTTCATATTTTACCATCATGTCATGTAAGAATGTTTGTTTGTACCAGCTACAGCATAGGTGATTGTCACAAGTTCTCTCCCTTCTAGAGTCCTCTCTCTTTACCCCTTCTATAGTGTATGATTGTATAAATTATATAGTATTATAATGTATATATACATATACTATTTTTTTTACATATTTATTTATCTGTTATTTTCAGCCTCCAGCACCAAAAAGGAAAAGACGAGATACAAATAGTTGTCAGACTGCTTCTAGTTACGATCAGGTAATTTACTATATTGTAGACAAATGCTGCATGCTTTGACCCATAAAGGACTTGAACTCTCATAATAAAATCATGTAGAAATTAGTTGATACCATCCAAGGACTTGAACTTATTCCTTATAAAAGTATGTAGAAATTATTTGATACCATCCAAGGACTTGAACTCATTCCTTATAAAAGTATGTAGAAATGATTTGATACCATCCAAGGACTTGAACTTATTCCTTATAAAAGTATGTAGAAATGATTTGATACCATCCAAGGACTTGAACTTATTCCTTATAAAAGTATGTAGAAATTATTTGATACCATCCAAGGACTTGAACTTATTCCTTATAAAAGTATGTAGAAATGATTTGATACCATCCAAGGACTTGAACTCATTCCTTATAAAAGTATGTAGAAATGATTTGATACCATCCAAGGACTTGAACTTATTCCTTATAAAAGTATGTAGAAATGATTTGATACCATCCAAGGACTTGAACTTATTCCTTATAAAAGTATGTAGAAATGATTTGATACCATCCAAGGACTTGAACTCATTCCTTATAAAAGTATGTAGAAATGATTTGATACCATCCAAGGACTTGAACTTATTCCTTATAAAAGTATGTAGAAATGATTTGATACCATCCAAGGACTTGAACTCATTCCTTATAAAAGTATGTAAACACTATTTGATTCCATCCAAGGACTTGAACTCATTCCTTATAAAAGTATGTGAACACTATTTGATTCCATCCAAGGACTTGAACTCATTCCTTATAAAAGTATGTGAACACTATTTGATTCCATCCAAGGACTTGAACTCATTCCTTATAAAAGTATGTGAACACTATTTGATTCCATCCAAGGACTTGAACTCATTCCTTATAAAAGTATGTGAACACTATTTGATTCCATCCAAGGACTTGAACTCATTCCTTATAAAAGTATGTAAACACTATTTGATTCCATCCAAGGACTTGAACTCATTCCTTATAAAAGTATGTGAACACTATTTGATTCCATCCAAGGACTTGAACTCATTCCTTATAAAAGTATGTGAACACTATTTGATTCCATCCAAGGACTTGAACTCATTCCTTATAAATGTATGTGAACACTATTTGAATTCATCCAAGGACTTGAACTCATTCCTTATAAAAGTATGTAAACATTATTTGATTCCATCCAAGGACTAAATTTGTTTATAAAACTTTTTGATACCCTGAAAGGACTTGAACTCTTTCCTTATAAAATCACATAGAACTTGAACTCAATTTCTTGTAAAGATAAGTAGAATTTATCTGATACCATTTAATGGGTTGAACTGATTCCATATAGAAGTGTGCAGAACTTACTTCATGACACTATAGCACTTGTACTATGTCCTTAAATGTATTTTTAACTAATTTGATACCATAATATGCTTTGAACTAGGTACATGGGACATGGTCTAATCTGTACAAGGCTGTACCTTTAATAAATAGTTCCACATTTATAATATTTACCTCGCTTGTTCTGAATAGCTGGCCATATTGATAGGCAAATTTCCTTAAAGTTTATAGGGAATATATTGTAAACAATAGTAAAATCAAATCAGATATATAGAAATAACATATTCATTATGCTCGTGATGGCTCAGAAAATTAAAAAAAAAGTGGTTGTCACATGCAAATTCTCCTGGTGTTTTCTCAATGGAAATTACCCCTATAAGTGCTTATCAGTTTTGCCTATCAAAATGGCTGATGATTAAGAACAAGATAGGTAAATATTGTAGATATGGGAACTATCTATAATGACCAACATTACTCATATAACATAGTGAACGTCTTATTGAATGATGGTGCTTGTTTCAGGACATGAGTTTAGCAGAAATTGATAGCCAGATACAACTGTTACGTGATTCTTTACTGAAAAGATCTGCCGACTCATGAAAGATGAGCATACAAGGAACCACATTTGCTTGATATTTAAGCGGATATTTAAGGGCTGTTGATGGAGTGGACATTGAGCAGCAATGAGTGAAAAGAAACAGGGAATGCCGGAATTACTTTATATGTGGAAAATTTTGCGATTTCCAAAAGTTTACGAACAGTAACTCTTTTTGCCAGCTGAAATTTCTGTGAGTGAGAAAATTTACGCTTGTTAGTATTTTCGTAAATATTTTGACATCAGGATATTTGCAAACACTTAAGTCACAAAAGTTATCACTTTACATTATGGGCTGTTCAGTAAAACCGTCGGGGATTAAGCTGTGGTTGAAAACATTGATTTTGTATTCTGTGTTAAGTTGTGTGTTGTGGTAAGACACTACTCTGCAAGTTATATACTCAGCTCATTTAAAAATGCACAATACAAATTTTCTGAAGTTTTGTTGACCTACACTGTGTTACAAGAAAAGCATATGACAATAAGTCACCTGATATTATTTCATGGTTATGCATTGTGTATATATTGTATGACAATCAACGGGTATATTCATATCAGATGAGATTCACATTAACATAAAATGACGTTTTAAAAACATTTCGCAGGTCTAAAACTGTGCATTTTTAAATGGACCGAGTTTAATCTTCTTGTAACAATAGCAACTACTAAGTGTAAAAGTGTCTACTATAAATCAGCAGGTCTTCTGACTCTTTCTATGGTCTTCTGCTGGAAATGATGGTCATTTTTTGTCTGACCATACCTAGCATCCAAACTTTATCAGTTGTGTGCACAGGAGTTCTCCCCTCTTCTGTATTATTTCGATAGTATACTATATAGATCACAAGTTATTATGAGTTATCTCCTCTTCTATGGTATATGTATTATTTTATATATATAGTGCATATAATACATACACTATAGAAGAGATGTAAAAGGGGAGAGAACTCATGACAACCTGTGATGTACATGTAGTATATCTATTATAGAAGGGGAGAGAACTTGTTACAACCTGTGATGTACATGTAGTATGTTTACTATAGAAGGGGAGAGAACTTGTGAAAACCTGTGATGTACATGTATATTTACTATAGAAGGGGAGAGAACTCGTGACAACCTGTGATGAACATGTAGTATATTTACTACAGAGGGGGAGATAACTCATGACAACCTGTGATGTACATGTAGTATATTTACTATAGAAGGGGAGAGAACTCGTGACAGTCTCTTGTGGTTGTGTGGTATGCTTTAATGTGTTTATGGGACAATGTCATGGTCACTGATTTCAATCCGTAATCAAAATATAAATGTTAATTGTTTATCAATAACGTTAACACTTGTGTACCTTACAATGCTGTGATTTTGCTGTACATGTATCAATATTTTGTCTGTTAAATTTAGTTTAAAACATGAATACACGTTTTTATCGTATGTTTAGATTGTTGATGACTTCCGTATTCTTTCTTGTTCTTTTAGTTTGAGTAGTAATATAAATTGTCATGTTTTATGTTTATTGTTTCTATGGTAAACGTCAAATTTGCCTGATCTTTTTCTTTTCTTTTGTCTGTCAAGACTAATACATGTTTTTTACATGTGAATGTAGATTCCAGGGGGGCTGGTACTCTTGTAAACTAGTAAATAAATAAATGAAAATATTTGACAAGTGATTTGTTTTATTTTCGTCTACTTCTATCATGTGTTAGTTTAATACACAGGAGATTGTCATGAGTTCTCTCCCGTTATCCATTCTATGAGTACTAATATACATATACTCTAGAAGGGATAAAGGGAGAGGACTCAAGAAGGGATAAAGGGAGAGAACTCGTGACAATCTCATGCAGTTAAATATTACAAAATCGTATATGAATTTGAAGATGATTTCAAATTCTCAGAAATTTCATATTAACTCTAAATAAAATTTAATAAAATTACTGACTTAATTAGTCATTTCCTTTCAAAGCCCTTAGCTCAAGGCTCATGAAATGTTACTCTAACTTACCCTCGGATCTTAGATAGGGGTCTGTTCTGATATGGCCAGTTGGTGAGCCTCCAGCTATTTAAATAATAGTTACCGTCTGTCTACCTGTCTGGTGCCTGTTAAAAGTACAAAGCGTACCGTATAACTGGAGTGGCTGGAAACTCAATAAGGAATTCAAGGGGGACAATCCACTGCGATAAGCTAGTTAAATGGCATTCAGAATGCTGGGCATGAAAGATACGATAGGATAACAAGTTAACAACATATGCATTGTAATTAGCAAGGAAAATGTTAACCAATCAAGGGGGAGTAAAATGCGATACGCCCGGGCGCGTTAATTAGAAATTATATCATACATGAGCGAGTAAGCATACCACACGTAGGGATCGTATCATGGTGTATTCCAGTTATCCGTCGCCAGACTGTATTGAAATAGTCCAGATACGCCCCTGTAACATGTATAATAGACTAGTACAGTTCTAACTACGCTCCACACAGCGCTTTGATTCCACTACCGTTACGAATAAGCTCCCGATGCTAAAGGAGAGTAAGTTCTAACATAAGTGCGTTTATTGTCGACAGGAAATAAGTCCTTTAAAATGTTAGCTGAAAAGTGTGTAAGCCCCGTCACAATTATGAAAGTACATTACTGTGTTGAAATCGGATATTGTCAGCAGTTACAGCTCTCTCCCACTAAAACGAGAATAAAAGCCAGTACTTTCAGATGTATAGTGAAACCTCAATAATAAGACGACCCCTTGAAAACTGGTCTTCTTATTCATGTGGTCTTAATATTGAAGTTGATTAAAGAGCAAAACACTGTGAAAATGGACTTGAAAAGAATGGTCGTATTGTTGAGGTGGTCCTTAAGCGAGGTTTTACTGTATACTGCACGGATATAGAAACGCCGGGTCACACACACGAATAATATCTAGTTAACTACTTTTAGTTTTGGTGAAATTCGAAAACCACAACTAGATAACCCGCTAGTGTAGTACATCATAAACAGGTAACTTTTAAGGTGGCAGCTCTTGGCACTTTCAAACCTGTTTCTAGTCTTATGCTTTTTATCTTACCGAAAATGTATCACGAATATTAACTAGATTGAAGTGGAAATGAATCTCGATCCATTTTCTAAAATCTGAACAATGACCTGGTTTGTGTATTAAACTACGTTTTCGGATAAAATCACAGTCTTTTCCCACAAAACTCATTAAATCAATCCAATTGTAAGCGGACATATTTAGTTTTTAGATTTTTTTTGCTTTATCGAGTAAATATTTTTTTATATGAAATTCACCGGCATTTATAGGAAGATGAATACTAGGAAGGTGATAATAATGAGAGTATGACATGTTTATCTTTCAGACAACATTTGTAGGTCAGATAAATAGAAACAAACATTTTCTCAGAACACTTTTATTAAAATACACAAGCGCTGTTCTAATCACACAATACACGTACCCTGCTACCCTTAATAAAACGAACACAAAAATAAATACAAAAAAAGGAATACATAAAAATTACATGTACATGAAAACATAAAATATATCAAAATCTTTGAAATTCTGTAAATATATATAAATGCAATTGTTGTAAAATAACAACAAGATTGTCAAATTGTCACAAAATAACGCTTGTCCCAATACAGAGCTCAGAGTTAAAATGAGCTATAATGAAAGTGGTAAACTGTCACAAGATACACCTGTCTCCATTATGAATCGCTGTCAACTGAATACATTCTTTGACAGAAAGATAGTAAACACATACAACAAGATAAAAACCCTAGTACAATGTTATAAAGGTACAAGTTCATGGTAATTTCAATCAACATTGAAATGTAAATGGACATTACTCCTGAGCGTTGGGACACTATGGCTGGTTTTTGAACTAGACCAAGATATTATGTAAATAAACATTCATAGCAAGGTGAAGATTGAACAAGATCACTGAAAGTTAGAGATGTGAAAAGGCTTCTTTCTTCTAAATTGGGTTCTGCTTACATTTACATGACAGAAGATCAACTCTAATACATATACAATCCTACTTGTAGCGTGAGGATAAGGTTTTGATATTATTGTATTATACCAAATCGAAGAATTTTATTTACTGTCATCACATACACGAATGTGGCATGATGTGAACAAACAAACAAATAAACACACCCAGGGCCGTAAATTGCCTCCCCTGGAAGGGGAGGCACCCCGCCTAGCGGAGCGAGGCGAACATTTTTTTGGACCCTTTTTAGACAAAAAATGATTTTTTTTTCGGGTTGAATAGGAGGCAACTGCCTACATGCCTCCACGTAATTTACGGCCCTGCACACCTTTATACATATACAGTACCAGACTGTGTATACTAAACAAATTAAACATTTGGACTATCCTCATCATTCTCGTTCATGATATTGTTAGAAGTTATACAATTGACATTTCTACGATGGATAGGCCTAAATGGTATCCATTTTTTCCTGATATCGATGAAACCATGTACATTTCAACAAATTATGAGATCATCCCCAATATCATTTAAACTGCAAAGACAACACCTTCGTTGTTCTCGTGTTACACCAGACCACATTCGTCGTTCAATTGGCAAAGCATTGTTGCAATATCTTCCCGTCTGTCAATAGCACAACGACTGTCGCATACACACACAATTACTTAACACTCATTTTCAATGAAAATGCTCAAACTTCTGTTCAAAACATCCGAAATATTTCGCGCTTTTGGTCGCAAATGTGGCTCGAACTTCCATGCCATCTGAATTATATCCAATACTTTTTGGTCGACCATAACTTCGTTTGATATTTCAGGGGTCACACCTTCGTGGCCAACTTGCTTGTGCATTTGAACCGCAGTAAAATCATGATAGGGTTCCTCGGAGTAAATTATCTCGAACAAAACCAGACCCAGGGAATATACGTCGGCGTGCATCATATCCCTAGCGCTTAGTACTTCTCCACGAAGTATTTCTGGAGCAGAGTAACGTGGAGTGCCTCTATGCCTTACCAATTCGTGAGACAGCGACAACGTTGAATTTTGTATAATCATACTCAAGCCAAAGTCGGTTATCTTCGCTTCACAAATGTTATTCTCCACATAATCCATTAAGATATTGGCAGACTTGATGTCGCAATGAGCTATACGCATTTCATGCAGATACGTTATCCCCTTACAGACCTGCTGAGTTATACTTAGAAATTCCTCATCTGTGAATTCTATTTTTCGTACATGGATAGCATCAAACAAGCTATACTGCATGTACTCCATTACTATGCATACATCTGGCATCTCCGTACATGCGCCAATAAATTTCACAATATTTGGATGATTGAGTTCGCAGAATTTCATGACCTCTTCCGCAAAAGTAATTATGTTTTTGTCAGTGAATTTATCAGTAAGTAACGCTTTAACAGCAACAACCGTTTCTTGCCATTTCGCGAAATATACTTCGCCAAATCCTCCACGGCCTATTCTTGCATGCAATTTCAGCTCATCGAATGCAATTTTCTTCCCTTTATAATCCTTCAAAATCGCTGTTTCCGTTTTCGGTGGCTCTTTTGTTGTCCTTTGCCAGGATTGCTCAGCTCGCAGTCGATTGTGGTGGCATATGGCATGGTGTAAAGCTGCTTGTGTTGGGTTCTTTGATTCAGAAAAATCATCAAGCATGTCGGCACCATTACGTGTTCCTGCTGCCTCTGTATCCTAATAACAAATACAGAAATCATTTATACAACAGGAAAGACGGGAAGGTATTGCAAGTCATGCGTAAATTGGCGCAATTAGAAGAAAACTGAATTTGATAATGCATACAAGAAATGATTAACTACTAGTTAGTGCTAATGTTATTTAATATAAGCTCAGTCATTGATCTCTCGCATATTCCCCGAAAACAATAACTTACTTGCATAATGAACGTGTGGGAAAGAATGACCACTTGCCGTGGGCGTAGCTAGGCCTTTTAGAATGTACGCAGAATTGGGATTCAAAGGGACGGTTGACGTTTTCATATGAGAGAAGCCTATTCGTATAGAAAAATTGAAGCTTGTATAACTCAATCTGTATACTGCAGGGAATAAATAGCGTTCGTTCAAATATAAGGTAAACGAGGCTCAGTCGATTGTGTTTTTGAGCTGTTATCGTCTCGCGAATTCAAAATATATTTTTATTCAATTTTTAACCCCTATAATTTTTTATTCCGATGAAGAATTGTACGCAAGGTGTTTTGTGCGTAACGGCAGCTACACCACTGCGTGTGTGAAGGTTTATTTGACACTGAAACTGGCTCTTTTGCGAAGTATGGATCATATGTAAAATGGATGCAGAAAACACCCATGGGTATTTTGTCGTGAAATTCTTAATGCATTTAAATACATGTTGAGTGCAACATCTCAACAGCAACACCCTTTGGAAGATGCAAACTTCGGCTGCTATTTAGAGGCTGTTGCTGTAGCTAGACACGTTCAATTGGTATGATTTTTATAGAGAGGTTGTTGCTCAAACCAGGGCCACTCTGGAGATGTTGCACTGACTATTATTTATTTTTCTACAATGAATGAAATCCATCCGTAAAGGTACGTACATCTTGGTTACGTAGTTTTTCTATCATATCTGGAATTTTATCAGTAACAATGCTCCTTCTAGGCACTGAGCCTTGGGGTTTGCCAACACGCCCAAGTTTTTTGTTCAAAGGTGTATCTGCATATATCCTGGCTGTGACGTCTTTCGTTATTTTAGAATAAACCCTTACACCAAGTGGCAGGCCAACTCTGGATAGCTTCCTATTTAGTGGGTTATCAACGTAAACTCTTTCATCATCATTTGGCTTTTTTGTTCCATTACCATTCTTGTAAACCACAGCTTCACCGTGCAGTAGACCTACACGACCAAGATTTCTATTGTATTTATTATCCACATATCTCCTTTCATTCTTGATTGTACCTTTGCCTTCCTCTTCTAATTCACGATGTAAAGGATGAGAAGTATGCGTTTGCAAATGACCATCACACAAGGTGGATTTAGACTCGGGGTAATTCTCAGATACTCTATTTGTCCTGGTAATAGATACTGGGGATGTATTTCTTTGCCCACATTTGGATACCACAGCAGTACCGTGGGGCTGGCCTACACGCCCTAATCTTCTGTTCTGGGCATTATCTGCATACATTTTTGATGTAGATGTTGAACTGTTTTCATTTTCTGTTGGCACTCTGTTCAGTCCGGGTGAGGGACTGTTGGTACCTCGAGCAGCACAGGCAGGTGAATGTCCATGTGCTGCCGACGCCACAGCAGTACCGTGGGTCTGCCCGACACGCCCTAATCTTCTGTTCTGTGCATTATCTACATACGTTTTGGATGTGGACGTTGAACTGTCTTTGTTTTCTGTTGGACGTTTATTCAGTCCGGGTGAAGGACTGTTAGTACCTCGAGCAGCACACTTAGGTGAATGCGCACGCGGTGCCGGGACAACAGAAGTACCATGGGGCTGACCGACTCGCCCTAATCGTCTGTTCATGTCATTATCTACATACACATTCGTATTACTCGAGGACGATGGTTGGGGCATAGTTCCTATTGGTTTTCCCACGCGACCAAGTCTTCTATTCTGGGCGTTGTCTACGTACATCTTCACCATTGTGATTAAAGGATTAGACTGAAAATAAATAAAGAGAATTATGTACAACGGATAATGCAGTATCTATTTCAGCGAACGTTAGAGGACTAAATTATATGAAATCAGATTAATTTTCTCTTATGGATTTGCTTTATTTACATATGGGCCGTGAGTTTGATGGTCACAGAAACATCTGAAGTTCTCATCTAGTCCCTATTTCAAACCAACATAAGAATGTACATGGATATATGCATGTATCGGTATTAAAAGATGACATTGTAAATTTTCAGCAAACATCAAATCGTTGCTACAAATGTCTCTCCTACCCTCCACATCTATCTTTATCATGTTAACTATATGTTCTTTATATTCTTGATTCAATGTATTGCACATGTTAATCTGTATCTTTATTCCTTACTTTAATATTACATTGTCCAGCTTAACATTAACTATGATAAATATAATAAAATGTAATAAGGCAGCTATAAGACTGTTACAGTAAGGTACTTATGTATAATTTGAACATGTATTCATGATTCGTTTAATGAAATATTTTCTAATTATCTCATGATGTAATATAATGTATGTATTATATAACTTGTTTAATTGTGAATCATGCACATGATGACATAATTATGAATAAAGTATTTATCTAAATGCAATGTAAAAACAATACCAAAAACAGTAAACAAATATCCTGATAAAAGATGGTCGGCTCAATTTGAAGGTTGATGTCCGCTGATTGGTTTCTCTTTCTTCAACCGCACATCTCTTAGGTGCTCTGTCATTCGTTCCCGTAACTGTCGTTCTGTCTCCCCAACGTATACGACCTTATCACACACTGTGCAACTGATTGCATAAAAACCACACTCATCTGCCTTAAATTAACATCGTTTGGGACTTTGAATATTTTTCCAGTTGTGCCTTTGATGGTGACTTCACGGGTGATTTTAACGCACATGTCACAGTCTGGTCTACGGGAACGAATGGCAGTGCACCTAAGAGATATGCGGTTGAAGAAAGAAAACCAATTAATGGACATTTCTCCGATGGAAACCAGAATTGTTTGACGCTCGTATTCAAGGTATTTACCATACTGAAGAAGATGTATGGGGCGGAGATGATAGCGCTTCAACTCCACGAATCAGCATGGATTGTATATATATTCAAACTAATTTTGATACTCGGGACAGAAATCAATGATTAAGTGTTTGTACATAAACTCACACTAGTTTTGGTACTCAGGACAGAAATCAATGATAAAGTGCTTGAACATACACTCACACTAAGTTTGGTACTGACGACAGAAATCAATGATAAAGTGCTTGTACATTCACTCACACTTAGTTTAGTACTCAGGACTGAAATCAATGATAAAGTGCTTGTACATTCACTCACACTAATTTTGGTAATGACGACAGAAATCAATAATCAAATGCTTGTACATTCACTCACACTCAGACAATAAGCACTCGCATAACAGTTGAATATGAGATAATTGTTACTTAAGTGGCCATGAATTACAAAATTTGTTAAACGAGTTTTCTGAAGCAAATAAAAATCGAATATTTTTCGAAAACGATATGACCCCGGTTGAATCTTTTGGATATCTAATCTTTGAACACACTGAGTTATCATTTGAACATTGTATCCAGTAATCCTAAAACGTCATTGGCATTTCATAATTATCTTTATTATGTAACTTTACTAAATACACTTCAACTGTAAACATACATGTATATAAACTTAACTTATAATTCACGTTAAAGAGAATAAAACTGTACATATGTTTTTGATGTAAACGCATTAAAATCGAAAATTTACATATTTACCAAATGCTATTCATGAAAGAAATACAATGGATGTGTAGTTCGGCTTTGTCAGGTTCATCAAAATTTATAAACAAACAAGACGACAGTAATAATAAAAGTACTCCAGCGCAGAAGTTTGCAATCTGAGAACAAAAAAATCAATGGCAAACATGCGTTACAAGGTCAGATGGGTGTAGGTTATATGTGATATTTTATGAATACAGTAAAACCTCGTTAATAAGACCACCCTTGGGACCCTTGGTCTTAATATTTAGGTGGTCTGAATATTTGGGTTGAATAAAGAGCAAAACAGTATAAACGGACTTGGAAATGGTGTTCTAAATTTCGAGGTGGTATCATTATTGAGGTGGTCTTTAGGTGAGGTTTTAATGTATGTCAATAATTTTATAAACCATACGAAGCACATTTTACATCGTCACTTTATGGTTATGTCACGTTGGTGTTTTCCATTTGTTGTTATTAACATCAATAATGTATATGTGCATTTCTTACACGAATATATTACATGTTCAATATTTGCAAAATTCTGTTTGTTTTATTACGTCACTTTTGTTTTATTTTTTCTACATATTCCATTCAAATATTTCAAAATAATTATTTTGCTTAACATTTTTCAGGCGACTTTGATGCCTTGCATTAACCCTCTCTTGTTTCTGATTTAGTCATGTGCATTTCAGTGATAACTTGTACACAGTAAGACTAACTGTTTTCTACTATCCCACCTGATCAACCTTTTTACATGCAATGGTACAGGACCCAGTATCACACTGGACTTGAATATTTCGTGTCAATGTAAACAAAGAATGAACGATAAATTATTACAATTTTGAACGATCCGGAGAGTCTTTGAGGTAAGAAGAAGAAGAAGAAGAAGAAGAAGAAGAAGAAGAAGAAGAAGAAGAAGAAGACGACGACGACGACGACGACGAAGAAGAAGATTTATTTCACAACATAGTTACACACACTACACTTTTGAAATAGACCGTAATAGTCCATGTTCAAAATAAACATATGTATAGTTTTCATTAATATAATAGGCGACAATCAGTTTAATATGAATAATTACATATACGTTAGTTCAAATCTGCTCATCAAAGGAAAGGAAATACAAAATAGTGAAATTATCGTTTTAAAGTACAGATATTGATAATAGATGCACAATAATAAAGATGCTATAATGTTAAAATAAGTAATGTTAGCTTTCTGCTAAAGTGAAAATAACAAAATTGGTGGGAAAAATGCACAGAAATAATTTTGGTGGATTTGTATCATATGAAGTTCCACATTTAATACACTTAAAGTATAGGACAATCACACGGTGCAAAATATGATTTTTGGTGTAAAATGGTTGAACATTTAATTCAAAATGGGAATTTCTGGAATTTGCCTATAACTATGTCAATTTGTGCAATAATACTACCAAAATTACTGTATTTAATAGATATGGTATTACAGTACAAAATACCTCAAGTATAGAAACATTGTATCGTGTGAAATGTAATTCTGGTAGTTTTATTGCATAATTTGACATAGTTAAAGGCAAATTCCAAAAAATCCCCTTTTTATTTAAGATAGTTTTATACTTTTAGTATATTAAATGTGGTGCTTTAAATGACACAAATCCATCAAAATTTTGTCTGTGCATATTTTTACTTCTTTTTTTCCACTGGTCTAATATATATTTGGTAAATTCCAGAAATTCTCACTTTCATTTATGGTTTTTACTATTTCACCCTAATAATCACCTTTCTCACTGTATGATATTCTGAACCTGAGGTATGTTGTAGAGCAGTTTAATATCTGTTAAATACAGTTATTTAGGTAAATTTATAGCTAAATTTCGTCGAGTTATTGACAAACTCCAGAAATTCCCACTTTAATTTGTTTATTTCTTCACCATTTTACCCCAAAATTCACAATTCACAACATATGATGTATCTATACTTAAGGTATGTTACGGTGCAATATATTGTCTATTAAATACAGTTATTTTATCATTTTATCGTTTTCGGTTTAGCGACTGTAACGGTAATACGCAGGTCATGAAATATTGAATATCGGCCTTCAAAACGACGCAAGAATCGTTTTAAAAAAATCAGTACTGTAAACAACATCTTTAATTTATGTTTATATTTGGAGAATAAAACAAAACTCTTACCTCCGCACAATTATTACCAAAATAGTATCTTCAACATTTGACACTGTCGCCCGCTTTAAATAATCAGTGTCCTTTGTTTGTTCGCATATTGCATATGCTCAGTAATTATATAATAACACTCTTAACGGAGTGATAGCCTTTTCCAAAATGGGCGATTACGATGACTCATTTAAACTCGGGAGTTTTGTGAGCATTAACAGGTTAAAAATAGATATACTCCGGATTGGTATAAGTTTTGTTATTTTTCCTCTAATCTTGCGGTACAAACGTCAATATACAATGATTTAACTTAAATGGATTTAAAAAATTTTTTTAATTGTACCGCGGGTAAAAACGCAATTTAGCGAATTCCGGACTTCGTCTATTGTTGATAAAGGGGTGTTCTACATACATGGCGCTTATGGTTCGCAATGGGTGTAGAACATATCTTGATTAGTTTATATCCCTATTGCAGATAAATGGTTCAGCAGTAATATCACTAATATATAACCACAATGTAAAGAGGGGGGAGTTTTATAAAATTAGTTCTCTTAAGAAAGAAATAGATAATACTGTCGTAATTACAGGCTTCTATTTGTTAGAAATAATTGTATATAAACATTCAAGAGATACAGATTCATTTTAGCGGTGATGACACTTGAATACCCACAAACACACACACCAATGCAAATAGTGCATTTGGGAACTTAGTCTATTCGAGGCCTTAGAAAGTGTAGGATTGTGAAGTTCGAAATTCATTACCCTTTAATCACAGGAGATTGGCACGAGTTCGTTCCCTTTAATTTGCATCTAGAGTGCTCTCCCTTTGCCCTTATGCTTCTACTAGTATATATATAGATATATACTTTATTGTAAATTCAGTAAGCCGAAGGCCCAATTGAACATAAATACAATACATACAATTTCACATAACAGACGAAACAAGTGGCAACTAGTCAATATCAAGAAAACGTATACATGTATCTTAATGTAAGAAATAAGTGAAATGAGAGTTACATGTTTTAGATAGTGTGTCAGTGTTAGTCATATTAAAGAAAACAAGAAAACAAGAAGATAGAGAAAATGAAAAAAGCGAAATCATTCGGCGGGGGCGGGGAAGGTGTGCAATATAGAGTGATTTGCTTGACATAAAATGTTGATGGCACAAATGAAGTGACAAACAGCAATTTATCATTTACATAACAACACAAAACATATACACTCAATGGCCAAAATTGAGTTCCCAAAATCAAGATTTTGAACGTTCAAAAGTATCAGTATGTATGAGAGTAAATAATTATGTCCATACATGCTCGATTGTAATGATACCTCGTAGGATTAATGAGTCGAGTATGCATGGTAACTGACGCTATGCGCGTAACCCTTGCTTACGTAACAACAGAATAATTCCGCGAGATGTAACGACGGCACGCGCGGCATAAAACCGACACTGGAGGTAAAAATAACGAGTGTAAGGCTAGACAAGAGGGGTTATCAGACGGGAAAAAAGCTAAATAACGGTGATAAACAGGCAAAAACAGTGAAAATGGAATTGAAAATTGTGTTCTTAAAGGGAGAGAACTCGTGAGAATCTCCTGTGATCACTCCTAAAAGTGTTCGTCTGTCACTTAACATGAGGAATGTTGTAGATACATTTTCTTGTACGCAACATACACAGTAGTAATTACTATTATGGAAAACAAGGCACATGGATTTGTCAACTGGCCACTGCACAGTAATTTTGTATTTTTTTATTGTTGAAAGGGTATGGTACATTCACACCGTCAAACGCCAATCGCTTTTTTGAGTTGTTCATCATCATCTAACAATTGTCATATCATTCAGTCATAAATATCGTCAATTTTGCAACAAAAAGTATAAAAGTTTATCCAGTTTCAGAAGTTGAACATTTTGCTGTTACTGCTCAAGCAGTGGCCGTAAAATTACATGACCTTGGATTCTCTAAATATTGTTGCTTTAATACACAGTTAGGTTTTTGCTAATGAGCAGTAACATTCCTATTCTCTAATGTTATTACTAGTAGTAAAAGGCACAATTACGCTTAAATATGTTACACCCCACTCACTCATGTTCCACTTATTGCTTGTAGTATCAACAATGAATCTCAATCTGACCATTCTCTTACTGCTAGCAATCTGCAGTGATGTTTATTATCATTGATTTACAACAGAAATGGCAGTATTACTGCTGTTACTGCTGTTACTGCTGTTACTGCTGTTACTGCTATTACTGTTGTTACTGCTATTACTTACTGTTGTTATTGCAAACTTCACATAGGTCACTTCTGCACATTTATGCCTGTAAGGCGATTGGTTTGCTCACTACAGGGAATGGCGATCATTTCCGAAAATCTTCACGTATATGAACAAAATATGTCTGGCAATGTCGGGAAGTAAGAGCATTATTTGAATGGCGGGATCAAAACAAATCGATTTATTTACCAATGTACTCTATATTATAACATTGCATCGTCACTTTGCTTAAGCCCCAGTCCCACTGATACGACTTTGGGTACGAATGTCGGCAAATAGGAAATAATGAAAAAGTCGTAGTGGTTTGCCATGTACTGACCCTAGAGAGAGTTACCACCTACGCATGCTGTACGCGTATTGTACGCATCGGTACGAAAGCCACATGTATGTAGTGAGACAGCAGTAAGAACGCGGTACGTTTCCAACAAGAATTAAGAAGAACCAGTTCGAACCCACACGAACTCACTCGATCACGGTAAGAATGTCGTTGGAATGTCCACGAATCAGTACGAACCACTGCGAACCACCACGATTGCGTCACGATTGCGACACGAAAGTGATACGATTCGTAGTGGTTCGTGGTATAGCGTACTACATTCTACGTGGATGATGATTGACAGCTACCATCATGAATCGCAAGGATAGGGGAAGAACGCCAGTACGAACGCAGTAAGAATGCAGTACGAACACTTAAATCGAAACTTCACCACTAATGTTTTGATCATTTAAAAACTGTCGTGGTACTTCCTCGAATATAGGAGAACTTCCCCGAATCACCATGACTCCAACAAGAACCCTGTAAGAATTATGAGAAATGTCCACGATTTCTACATTCGTACCCATTCGCCACCCAAAGTCGTGATGGTGGGACTTAGGCTTTACGTGTTTCCCAAAAGATCGACCATGTACATACGCGTTGAGTTAGCGCTTGTATAGGAAATACCAGTTTTTTTTTGACATCACGCATTTTGACCCATAGAACTCCAATGTGCTGAAAGCGTATTATAATACTAGTGACGAGATCACACATTGACCCATAGAACTCCACTGTGCTCATAGCGTAATATAATACCAGTGATGCAGCACACATTGACCAATATAACTCCACTGTGCTCATAGCTTAATGGAATACCAGTGATGACATCACACATTTACCAATAGAACTCGAAAGTGCTTATAGCGTAATGGAATACTAGTGATGACATCACAGATTGACCACTAGAACTCGAAAGAGGGTATAGCGTAATAGAATTCTAGTAATGACATCATACATTGACCAATAGAACTCTTCTGTGCTCATAGCGTAATGGAATATTAGTGATGACATCACACATTGACCAATAGAACTCCACTGTGCTCATAGCGTAATGGAATACTAGTGATGATATTACACATTGACCAATAGAACTCCACTGTGCTCATAACGTAATGGAATACTAGTGATGATATCACACATTGACCATAGAACTCCACTGTGCTGATAGCGTAACGGAATACTAGTGGTAATATCACACGTTGACCCATAGAACTCCACTGTGCTCATAGCATAATGGAATACTAGTGATGATATTACACACTGACCAATAGAACTCCACTGTGCTCATAACGTAATGGAATACTAGTGATGAGATCACACATTGACCATAGAACACCACTGTGCTGATAGCGTAACGGAATACTAGTGGTAATATCACACGTTGTCCCGTAGAACACCACTGTATATGGTGTGTTCCAGTTATACGTCGCCAGACCTGTTTGGAAATGGTCCAGCTACGCCCCTGTAACATATATATAGTTTATTTATTTCAAATACAAGTTCAATAAGCCACATGGCCCGTGAGACAAACAAGATACACAAATAAACATTACAAATGACATAGCAAGTGGAGCATGTTTAGGCAATTCATATAGGTGCATTTCATTATTTGAAGTAAAAAATATTCACTCTTAAGAACATACTACAAAGAAAGAAAGATGATCTGTCGCGTCATAGACGGAGAAGGTGATATTTACTGTGATGTTCTCATCTCCGCTGTATAAACATACACGTTTACCATGCAGTATATCAATATAACAACATAACAGTAGAACAATGTAGCTCTCAATCAGTCAGCCACGGGGGCACATGACCATATGGCTGTCGATCGAGAGTCACATGGTCAAAGAACAGGCAATGTGGATTTTGACAGTAATTAAATGAATGAAATTATATCTAAATCGATAAAAACTGTGTTATGCACTTAATATCTCTTTAGGGTTAAATTGAATAGTCACACATTATACAATTTCAAAAAACTACAACAACAAAATACGACACATACTTATTACAGAACAGAACATATAATTATGTGTAATATTACATAACTATGAATGAAAATTACATCAGTATGTAAATTGTAAAGACAACAGAACATATATATATATATATACACACATGTATATTTTAAACTTCTTTACAAATGAATATGACATAATCATTGTAAAGTAGATCTTAATTGAAAAGCTTTAAATAAATATGTACTTAATTTTCTGAGTATAAACACATTAGTGCATTCGAAAAGTAGTTTAAGTTTATATAATAGACTAGTACAGTTCTAACTAACATAAGTGCGTTTATCGTCGACAGGAAATAAGTCCTTAAATATTAGCTGAAAAATGTGTACAACGAGAGTAAAACCAAGTACTTTCTGATATACAGTGAAAGCTCAATAATAAAACCACCCTTGGGAACCTTGAAAACTAGTCTTCTTATTAATGTGGTCTTAATATTAAAGTTGATTAAAGAGCAAAACAGTGAAAATGGACTTGAAAATTGTGGTCTTAATGTTGAGGTGGTCTTATTATTGAGGTGGTATTTAAGTGATTACTGTATACTGAACGGATATAGAAACGCCGGGTCACACATTTCGCTATGATTATGTAACCCATAAGACAGCAGCTTGACGGGTGCTTGTCCATATTCAACTTCAACGCGGAACTCTTTTCATGAACTCATCATATTTTGCTGTTTTAAAGTGGAAATAACTTGACTACGACCATGTATCGCCTCTCCTAAGTTGAAAAGGTCGCGCCACTACACGTCTAATGTAGGCAGCGGCAGGATCAGGTTGCTAAGCAGTTTGGTGTGCATGTTTCGTCATTGGATGTTTCCGAGTCAAGGGGATTGTTGCCGACCAACCGCGATCCGGCCGTCCTCGTGTGACGTCATGATTGGGCCATGTGTTTCCAACATAATACATAATCAGCACCCGGTGATCATATCATATATCGGTAAACCACGGAGGGAGGTTTCCGGGTGTTTCCAACCACCGTGCCCACTGTTTAGCGACACTCGCATCGATAATTATCGGCTAATCTGATGATGAAAATTTCTTCGAGACGGTCCCGTCGTGGAAACGGCATTCAATACTACAGGAACACTATTACCCAAATCACACAATAAAACATCGAGACATCGTGTGAGTTGTTAACTAGTAAGCATGTCGTTGCTACGTTGGTTAGCAACTTACATCATAATGTCTTACACGTTGAAAAAATAATTAATTTGCATACATTCTCTATGAGAAAATTGACCAAATAATATGAAGTTATTTCAACATAACCAATAATAATGCATAAGTACGTACAAGTATACTCAAAAAACAAATATATCTATTAATAAAGTAGACCTAAGTTCACCCGTTTTAGTATTTTTATCTAATGTAAACAGCAGTTAAATTACTATCGTGTTTGGCTGGACGCATAATTGATTGTTACATGTGATGCACCTTAAGTGGAAATGAATGTCAATCCATTTTCTAAAATTCGAACATAGATATTGTTTGTGTAACGACGTTTTCCGCATAAAACTCATTAAATAAATCCATTAGTAAGCCGGACATATTTTGTTTAAATGCATTTTCGGAAAATGCTTTATCAAGTAAATGTTTTCCAGATGAAATTCACCTGCATTAACAGGAAGATGATTACCAGGAAGGCGATAATAATGAGAGTAGGTGATGTCAATTTTCTAGACAGCATTTGTAGGTCAGATAAATAGAAACAAACCTTTTCTTAGAAACTTTTATTAAAATACACGAGTGCTGTTCTAATCACACGATACGCGTAAACCAGCTGCCCTTAATAAAACGAAAACAAGAATAAATGCCGTGCAATAAAAAAATATCAAAAATATGATATAATATTATATCAAAAACGTTGGAATTCTATAAATACATATAAAATGCAATTGTTGTAAAATACAAACACGAAAAAAAGAATATATAAAAAATACATGTACATGAAAACATAAAATATATCAAAATCTTTGAAATTCTACAAAAATATATAAAATGCAATTGTAAAATAACAACAAGTGTGTCAACTCGTCACAAAATACGCTTGTCCCAAGTCAGAGATCAGAGTTAAAATGAGCAATTATGAAAGTGGTATACTGTCACAAGATACACCTGTCTCCATTATGAATCGCTGTCAATTGAATACATTCTTTGACAGAAAGATAGGAAACACATGCAACAAGATAGAAACCCTAGTACAATGATATAAAGGTACAAGTTCATGGTACATGTAATTTCAATCAAAATTGACATGTAAATGGACATAACTCCTGAGCGACTGGGACAATATGGCTGGTTATTGAACTGGACCAAGATATTATGTCAATAAACATTCATAGCAAGTTTGATGAGGATTGAATAAGAGCGCTTTAAGTTAGAGATATGAATAGGTCAATGTCTTCCCATATTGGTCCTGCTTACACCTACATAACGGATGATCTACTCTAAAACACATACACTCCTACTTGTAGCGTGATGATAAGGTTTTGATGTTATTTATTATACCAAATCGAAGAATTTTAATTACTCTCATCAAATACTCAAATATGGCATTTAAACATATAATTAACTATATAGACAAACATGATACAGTCGATACAATAAACAAAAAGAACCTTTCAAAGAACTTGCATCAGTTGCTGTCAAAAAAGTACTTGCACGTATTTATTGCCAAGTGGTGTTTTAAAACGTTTTAAATGGAACTAATAAATTTACATATATTAATCAACATTTCCTCATCATTCTCGTTCTTGATATTTATTAAAGTTATACAATTGACATTTCTATGATGGATAAATAGTATCCATTTGTTCCTGATATCGGTGAAAAAATGTACATTTCAACAAATTATGAAATTCATTCCCAATATCATTTAAACTGCAGGACAACACCTTCGTTGTTCTCGTGTTACACCAGACCACATTCATCGTTCAATTGGCAAAGGATTGTTGCAATACCTTCCCGTCTGTCAATAGCACAAAGACTGTCGCAAACAAACATAATTACTCAACACTCATTTTCAATGAAAATGCTTAAACTTCTGTTCAAAACATCCGAAATATTTTGCGCTTTTGGTCGCAAAGGTGGCTCGAACTTCCATGCCATGTGAATTATATCCAATACTTTTTGGTCGACCATAACTTCGTTTGATATTTCAGGGGTCACACCTTCGTGGCCAACTTGCTTTTGCATTTGAACCGCAGTAAAATCGTGATAGGGTTCCTCGTAGTAAATTATCTCGAACAAAACCAGACCCAGGGAATATACGTCGGCGTGCATCATATCCCTAGCGCTTAGTACTTCTCCACGAAGTATTTCTGGAGCAGAGTAACGTGGAGTGCCTCTGTACCTTACCAATTCGTGAGACGGCGACAACGTTGAATTTTGTGTTATCATACTCAAGCCAAAGTCGGTTATTTTCGCTTCACAAATGTTATTCTCCACATAATCCATTAAGATATTGGCAGTCTTGATGTCGCAATGAGCTATTCGCATTTCATGCAGATACGTTATCCCATTACAGACTTGCTGAGTTATACTTAGACTTTCCTCATCTGTAAATTCTATTTTTCGTACATGGATAGCATCAAACAAGCTATACTGCATGTACTCCATCACTATGCATACATGTGACATCTCCGTACACGCGCCAATAAATTTCACAATATTTGGATGATCGAGTTCGCAGAATTTCATGACCTCTTCCGCAAAAGTAATAATGCCTTTGTCTGTGAATTTTTCAGTTCGTAACACTTTAACAGCAACAACCGTTTCTTGCCATTTCGCGAAATATACTTCGCCAAATCCACCACGACCTATTCTTCCATGCAATTTCAGCTCATCGTATGCAATTTTCTTCCCTTTATAATCTTTCAAAATCGATGTTTCCGTTTTCGGTTGCTCCTTTGTTGTCCTTTGCCAGGATTGCTCAGCTCGCAGTCGATTGTGGTGGCATATAGCATGGTGTAAAGCTGCTTGTGATGGGTTCTTTGATTCAGAAAATTCATCAAGCATGACGGCACCATTTCGTGTCACTGCAGCCGCTGTATCCTAATAACAAATACAGAAATCATTTTATACAAAAGGAAAGACGGGAAAGTCATGTGTAAATGTGCGCACATAAAAGAAACCTACAAATATAGTGAATTTGATAATAATAAATACCAAAAATGAATAACTACTAGTTCTTGCTAATGTGATTGAATTATAAGCTCTGTCATTATTCTCGCACATATTCCCTGAAAACAATAACTTACTTATGTAATTTACGTATGGGGCGGTTGGCGTTTTCAAAGGAGAGAAATATATTTGTATTCGTGTGCTTATATATCTCATTCTGTATACTGCAGGGAATAAATAGCGTTCGTTCAAATAGGCTCTGTCTATTGTGATATTGAGCTGTTATCGTCTCACGAATTCAAAATATACGGCCTGCAAACGTTTTACCCTCATTACCCCATTTGATTTAATTTTAACCTCCAATATGTTTTATTCCGACGAAGAATTGTACGCAGGGGCTTATTGTGCGTAACGGCAGCTAAACCACTGCTTGCGTGAAGGTTTATTTTACACTGAAACTAGCTCTTTTGCGAAGTATGGATCATATGTAAAATGGATGCAGAAAACACCCATGGGTATTTTGTCGCGAAACTCTAAATAAATTAACATACATGTAGAGTGCAACCTCTCCACAGCAATACGCTTTGGAGGATGCAAATTTCTGCTGTTATTTAGAGGATGTTGCTGTAGCTAGAGAGGTTAAATTGGTATGCTTTTTATAGAATGTTGTTGCTCAAACCAGGGCCACTCTGGAGTTGTTGCACTGACTATTATTTATTTTCGTTAAAACAGTACATTTCTACAATGAATGAAATACATCCGTAAAAGTTATACTATAGGTACGTACATCTTGATCACGTAGTTTTTCGATCATATCTGGAATCTTATCAGTAATAATGCTCCTTCTAGGCACTGAGCCTTGGGGTTTGCCAACACGCCCAAGTTTTTCGTTCAAAGGTGTATCTGCATATACCCTGGTGGTGACGTCTTTCGTTATTTTAGAATACACCCTTGCACCAAGTGGCAGGCCAACTCTGGATAGCTTCCTATTTAGTGGGTTATCAACGTAAACTCTCTTATCAGCATTTGGCTTTTTTGTTCCATCACCATTCTTGTAAACCACAGCTTCACCGTGTAGTAGACCAACACGACCTAGATTTCTATTGTATTTATTATCCACATATCTCTTTTCAGTCTTGATTGTACCTTGTGAAGCATTGCCTTCCTCTTCTAATTCACAATGTGAAGGATGAGAAGTATCCCTTTGCAAATGACCATCATACAAGTTGGATTTAGACTTGGGGTAATTCTCAGATACTCTATTTGTCCTGGAGCTGGGGCTGTTTTCATTTCGAGTGAGATTATCAGTTGATACTGGAGATAAAAGCCTTTGCCCACATTTGGATACCACAGCAGTACCGTGGGGCTGACCGACACGCCCTAATCTTCTGTTCTGGGCATTATCTACATACGTTTTGGATGTAGATGTTGAACTGTTTTCATTTTCTGTTGGCACTCTGTTCAGTCCATGTGTTGCCGACGCCACAGCAGTACCGTGGGGCTGACCGACACGCCTTAATCTTCTGTTCTGGGCATTATCTACATACGTTTTGGACGTGGATGTTGAACTCTCTCCATTTTCTGTTGGCCGGTTATTCAGTACGTGTGAAGGACTGTTAGTTCCTCGAGCAGTACACTTATGTGAATGCGCTCGCGTTGCCGGGACAACAGCAGTACCGTGGGGCTGACCGACACGCCCTAATCTTCTATTCTGGGTATTATCTACGTACGTTTTGGATGTAGATGTTGAACTGTCCTCTTTTTTTGTTGGCCGTTTATTCAGTTCGGGTGAAGGAATGTTGGTTCCTCGAGCAGCACACATAGGTGAATGAGCACGCGTTGCCGGGACAACAGCAGTACCCAGGAGCTGACCGACACGCCCTAATCGTCTGTTCATGTCATTATCTACATACACATTCGCATTGCTCGAGGACGATGGTTGGGGCATAGTTCCTGTTGGTTTTCCCACGCGACCAAGTCTTCTATTCAGGGCGTTGTCTGTGTACGTCTTAATCATTGTGATTAAAGGATGAGACTGAAAATTAATAAAACTGATTTATGTGCAACGGACAATGCAGTAACCGTCAGCGAACGTTGGAGAACTAGATGATATGAAATCATACTTCTCTTACGGATTTGCATGTATTGACATACGGGTCGTGAGTTTGATGGTCACAGAAACAACTGATATTCTCATCTAGTCCCTATTTCAATGTACATGTGTATATAATGTACATGTGTATATATATGCATGTATCGGAATTCAAAGATACATTGTAGTTTTTCAGCATACATCAAATCGTTGCTACAAATGTAATGGTCTTTGTTGCACATTCTCTCACTCACCACATATTCCTTTATCATGTTAACTATATGTATTTTAAATTCTTCAGTCAATGTATTGCACATGTTAATCTGTGTTTTTATTTCTTACTTTAGTAATACATTGTCGAGCTTAACATTAACTATGATAACTATAATAAAATGTACTAAGGCAGCTATAAGACTGTTACAGAAAGGTACTTATGTATAATTTAAACATGTAGTCATGATCTGTTTAATGAAATATTTTCTAGTTATCTAATGCATTGTATTCATGACGTAATATAATGTATGTATTTATATAACTTGTTTAATTGTGAATCATGCACAGTATGACTTAATTTCTGATTAAAGAATCTGTAAAATATAAATGCACTGTAAAATCAATTCAAAAAGTTAAAAACAAGAATCTTGTTATGATAAAGTGCTTGTACATACACTCACACTAATTTTGGTATTCAGGACAGAAATCAATGATAAAGTGCTTGTACATACACTCACACTAATTTTGGTACTCAGTACAGAAATCAATGATAAGGTGCTTGTACATACACTCACACTAATTTTGGTACTCAGGACAGAAATCAATGATAAGGTGCTTGTACATACACTCACACTAATTTTGGTACTCAGGACAGAAATCAATGATAAGGTGCTTGTACATACACTCACACTAATTTTGGTACTCAGGACATAAATCAATGATCAGGTGCTTGTACATACACTCACACTAATTTTGGTACTCAGGACAGAAATCAATGATAAAGAGCTTGTACATACACTCATACTAATTTTGGTACTCAGCACAGAAATCAATGATAAAGTTCAACTTCCAGTTTATTTATCCTACTTGATAAATCATGATTAACATTCTTGATGTCATTGGAGATATCATCCAGTTTTGTCATAATACACAATAAACTTGTATGAATGAAACAGGGATAAGCACTGTACAAAAGCCACCGAGTGTGAAAGCTACAAAAGGTGTCAAAGAAATTGGCTCGAAAACATCGGCTGAACGCGGAGAGCTTGTAACGAAATGTGTGGCAGTTAGTGCCAGTGGCAACACAGTTACACACATGCTCATCTTCTCCCGCGTCATATACCACGATCACTTCATCCGGTCAAGGACAAGGCGGTTGCATGGGTGCCACACATCCTTCAAGATGGACGACACAGAAATCTGTTTTGTTAAACATTATACAAAATCGTCGCAAGATAAGAACGTGTAACTCATAGACAACCATTAATCACATCTCCTCATTGATATTCTGAACTATGCACGGGAGATTGAAATACCAATCTATGTCATTAAAACTGGTCTTCTTATTGATGTGGTCTTAGTATTGAAGTTGAATAAAGAGCAAAACAGTGAAAATGGACTTGAAAATTGTGGTCTTAATGTTGATGTGGTCTTTTTATTGAGGTGGTCTTTAAGTGAGGTTTTAATTATGTCATTAACTAGATACTTAACTCCTTAACCACATAATTAAGTAGATAATGATATAGTTATCTAGATATTTATCGCGTTAACTTCTTAACACTTATCTAAAATAGATTGGTTGGTAAGTGGTGGCAGTTGTTGGCACTATCAGACAACTTTTAGTGTTAAGATATTTATCTGGTATGAAAATTTATCACGAAACTATCTAGTTAACCACAGATTTATCTAGTTAATAAAGTAGTTATCTAGTTTCATTAACGTGATAACACATAATTATCTAGATTATTAAGTAGTTAACTGGTTGCAGAAATATGCCACCATACAAATGCTTTTCTAATTTGTAAATTCTTGAATTGTCATATTTTTCCAAACAAATGCACAGAAATATAAATTCACTAAATTTGTGTATTTTAACTCTTGCACACACCACAATCTTTCAGAAGCACAAGTCCACGCACGATTGTACGAAACATCCTAAAAAATGTTTCTAACGTGATGAATAAGCAGCACTGAGAAATGTAGGGTGACCAATGAGAAAATTGTTTCTGTGTAAATAAGTCCATCATCTTCATTTTTTGTTTGTTATTGGCGAAAGAATCAAAACTTTCAGAGTAAAATTACGCTTACCTCCGCACAATTATTACATAAATAATATTCTCCTTATTTGACACTGCCACCCGCTTTAATCAAAGTCTTCGATTGTTCGCATATTGCATATGGTCAGTATTTATATAATACCACTCTAAACGTAGTAATTAATATCCTATTCCGAAAATGGGTTATTACGATGACTCATTTGTGGAAGAAGATTATTTTCGGTATCAATTCCGTGCGCATTCTTCGTCAGTTATAAATAGATATAAATTTGGGTTTTCCCCTTTAATCTTGCCGTACAAACATATGCCGCAATCATCGTTCACGAATTGCAATATTTAACTTAAATGGATCTAAAATTAAATTTTGTTTGTACCGCGGGTAAAAACGCATTTTTAGCGAATTCCGGACTTCGTCTTTTGTTGATAAAATGGTGTTCTAAATTCCTACATGCATGATGTTCATTTTTTGCAATGGCTGGAAAGCAGTAATATTTCTAATATGTCACCACAATATAAAATAATTTCTCATAATTTTAGGTCTCTTTTTGTTAGAAACAGTGGTATATTAAGTTATTAACATTCAATAGATAAACACAAACACATACACACCAATGCAAAATAACGCAATATATGGCCACTTTGTGAACGGCATGGGATCTAGTCTATTCGAGGCCTAAGATATTGTTAGAATTGTGAAGTTCGAGTTTCATTACCCTTAAATCACAGGAGATGGTAACGAGTGCTTTCTTTTTAATTTCCATCTAGAGTTCTCTCCCTTTGCCCATATACTACTACATAATAAAGAAGGGACAAAGGGAAAGAACTCGTGACAATCTCCTGTGCATTGAAAATACCTTTTTGTTTATTACCGTCTGCGTTGTTGTCATGCTATGAGTTTTTTGGTCCGGAAACTTTACGGATCCTTTGTAATAAGTATGCCATCTGGTGAGAATCTAATACATCTATATTGGTTTGTAAATTATTTTCTCAAAATAGGTATTTTCAGAAAATGATGTGAGTAATATGATATTGCGAGGAGTAAACGGTTATTCAATAACAATTCATTAGGTACATGCACTTCATACATACCCGAAAACTAGGAATCCAGGAGAGAATCTTCTAGAGGCTTGACGTCCAGAGACATTACATTCTGTCTCTGTTAAAACGCAATTTTAGTTCGTTTTCGTATGCTATATATTGAGTTGTTGGAGCCATAACCAGCTATCTAAATATCAATTTATTAAGGAGATGGTAGATTCTGACTCTAACCCTTCGATATCTGACCATTGGAAGTTAGATACAGAGAGACAGGAGCTCGGAATTATAACCGTTGCTCAACATGCACCTCTTACCACACTGCTGTCGACATATACTCTGTTGTCACCGATTTGCAAATATGAGTGTCCAATGAAAAAAATACATAGCAATTGTTACAGAGTGTTTCGGGGTGTTCATTGTGTCCATTTCTTTGAGATTTTAATGTCAATCTGGGAGTAAAAGCCATTATACTCATCACAAAAAAAATAATTACTTACTCTAAATCTATGATTCACACTCAAGTCTCCAGGAAAATGTATTAAAAACAAATACTCACCGCTCAGGAAGATTGTCATCCATTGCACTCACTCAAATCTCAATTCTCAGACTCTCCCACAGGAGATTGTCACGAGTTCTCTCCCTTTTTCCTTCTAAAGTGAAGTTTTCTACAGTAAAACCTAAATAATAAGACCACCCTCGGGACCCTTGCAAACTGATTTTCTTATTGAGAGGGTCTTAATACTGAGGTTGAATAAAGAGCAAAACAGTGAAAATGGACTTGAAAATTGTGGTCTTAATGTTAAGAGGGTCTTATTATTGAGGTGGCTTTTAATCTATACATATTCTCCAGAAAGGATAAAGGGGGAGATCTCGTGACAATCTGCTGTGATCACTCCTTAAAGTGATAATTAATGTAAGGAATTTGATAGATACATTTTCATGTACACATCTAGTTCACATCATAGTAATTACTATTATGGGAAACAAAGCACACTGATTTTCAACTGGCCACTCCAGATTAATTTTGTAAATTAGATATTGTTGAAATGGTATGTAATTTATACGTTCTCCGTGAAATGCCAATCACCTTTTTAAGTTGTTCATCATCAACTTTCAACTGTCATATCATTTAGTCGTAAATATAGTAATTTTGCAACAAAAACAATGAAACGTTTATTCACAGTTTCATAATTTGAATATTTTGCTGTTGTTTTGTGTGTGTGTTTTTACTGAACTTTTATTTAGCAATGCTTTGTGATACCAGTATAACAAAACACACCTACAGACATATGGGCATCTCGCACGGATGCTCCTTCTGGTAGCTTTCCTTGTAAACAACAGCAGACAAACAGAAACTTGTGAACATTTTGCTGTTGCTGCTCAAGTTGTGGCAGTAATAATGTTTTTCCGGACCTTGGATTCCCTAAAACTTGTTGCATTAGTCCACAGTTAGACTATGGCTAATGACCACTAATAAGCATATTCTGTAATACTTATACTATAAGTCAAAGCAGTATTACGCTTCAATGTTATTGCTAGCAGCAGTACACCCCTCTCACTCATACCCTTCTTACTGCTTGTAGTATCAATAATGAATCTGACCATTCTCTTACTGCTTGTAGTATCAATAATGAATCTGACCATTCTCTTACTGCTTGTAGTATCAATAATGAATCTGACCATTCTCTTACTGATTGTAGTATCAATAATGAATCTGACCATTCTCTTACTGCTTGTAGTATCAATAATGAATCTGACCATTCTCTTACTGCTTGTAGTATCAATAATGAATCTGACCATTCTCTTACTGCTTGTAGTATCAATAATGAATCTGACCATTCTCTTACTGCTTGTAGTATCAATAATGAATCTGACCATTCTCTTACTGCTTGTAGTATCAATAATGAATCTGACCATTCTCTTACTGCTTGTAGTATCAATAATGAATCTGACCATTCTCTTACTGCTTGTAGTATCAATAATGAATCTGACCATTCTCTTACTGCTTGTAGTATCAATAATGAATCTGACCATTCTCTTACTGCTTGTAGTATCAATAATGAATCTGACCATTCTCTTACTGCTTGTAGTATCAATAATGAATCTGACCATTCTCTTACTGCTTGTAGTATCAATAATGAATCTGACCATTCTCTTACTGCTTGTAGTATCAATAATGAATCTGACCATTCTCTTACTGCTTGTAGTATCAATAATGAATCTGATCATTCTCTTACTGCTTGTAGTATCAATAATGAATCTGACCATTCTCTTACTGCTTGTAGTATCAATAATGAATCTGACCATTCTCTTACTGCTTGTAGTATCAATAATGAATCTGACCATTCTCTTACTGCTTGTAGTATCAATAATGAATCTGACCATTCTCTTACTGCTTGTAGTATCAATAATGAATCTGACCATTCTCTTACTGCTTGTAGTATCAATAATGAATCTGACCATTCTCTTACTGCTAGAAATATTATTTGCAGTGATACTCATTATCATTGATTTATATGTACAGTAAAACCTCCCCTGGGACCCTTGAAACTGGACTTATTATTGAGGTTGACTAAATGGCAAAACAGGGGAAATGGACTTCACAAATGTGTTCTTAATTTGAGGTGGTCTTATTATTGAGGTGGTATTATTATTGAGGTGGTCTTTACGTGAAGTTTTGCTAAACTCAGTACCTTTAAAAACGCAAAATGTAATATTTCTCAAATCAAATTTCATAAACTTACCTATAGGGATGCAATATAACCACTTATCATGATATTATTTCATTTAGTCAATCATGAACATGAAATTTTCTTTCAATGGGTATTTTCATATTAAATTTGTTTTAAACACACTACAATAACATTTTAAATGCATATCACAGGTACAAACATGTACCGAGTATAAGGTACAAGAGCTTGTAGATCTACGACAAGTTCGTAAAACAACATCGATAGTAAACTTTTGAAATTCCATACATATATTCATGCGTAGGGTGCAATGCACATAGTCTTTCGGAAAACAACCGATAAACTACCCGATAATACGAGTAAATAAACACGTAACCCTAATAATTGGTTTTAACCAACGATTCAGCCTACGCAATTTCAAATAGCGGGTAAACTATTCTTAAATAAACATGTATCCCCCTACGCACGCGCGCACATTCCCTGGTTATAACCAACAATTCAGCCTACGCAATTTCAAATAGCGGGTAAACTATTCTTAAATAAACATGTATCCCACTACCCACGCGCGCACATTCCATGGTTATAACCAACAATTCAGCCTACGCTATTTCAATCGCGTGTGATCAATTTCTTCAAATATTGCATTTCATCATTATGAATACTTATTTTGTAGTGTTAAGGGTATCATCAGTGATCATAAGATGCAATGACATATTTACAACCATAACAAAGGCCGATCACTGCTTCGAGAAAAACGAACATTATATGTCAGACTTACCTACCTTGATTCTGTAGAATTATAATGCATGAAAAAGACGACTTTCGAAAAACAATACGTTACACCACGTGGATGGAATACTAGTGATGATATCACACGTTGACAAATAGAAAATCATTATTACGCTCTTACCGTAATGGAGTACTAGTAATGATATCACATATTGACATAAAGAACACCTTTGTACTCATAGCGTAACGGAATATTGGTAATACTTGTAGAACACCTTTATACTCATAGCGTAACGGAATATTGGTAATACTTGTAGAACACCTTTGTACTCATAGCGTAACGGAATATTGGTAATACGTGTAGAACACCTTTGTACTCATAGCGTAACGGAATATTGGTAATACTTGTAGAACACCTTTGTACTCATAGCGTAACGGAATATTGGTAATACGTGTAGAACACCTTTGTACTCATAGCGTAACGGAATATTGGTAATACTTGTAGAACACCTTTGTACTCATAGCGTAACGGAATATTGGTAATACGTGTAGAACACCTTTGTACTCATAGCGTAACGGAATATTGGTAATACTTGTAGAACACCTTTGTACTCATAGCGTAACGGAATATTGGTAATACGTGTAGAACACCTTTGTACTCATAGCGTAACGGAATATTGGTAATACTTGTAGAACACCTTTGTACTCATAGCGTAACGGAATATTGGTAATACGTGTAGAACACCTTTGTACTCATAGCGTAACGGAATATTGGTAATACTTGTAGAACACTTTTGTACTCATAGTGTAACGGAATATTGGTAATACTTGTAGAACACCTTTGTACGCAAGTTTATCTGTTCGCAAATATTCAAAGGGTTATATATTCGCACATATTCGCGTTAATCTGTACGCATATACACACGATTATCTGTACGCATTTACACAAGTTTATCTGTACGCATATACACAAGTTAATTTGTACGCATATACACATGTTTATCTGTACGCATATACACAAGTTTATCTCTTCTTATATACAAAAGTTTATATGTACGCATACATGTATACACAAGTTTATCTCTTCTTATATACAAAAGTTTATATGTACGCATATACACAAGTTTATCTGTACGCATATACACAAGTTTATCTGTACGCATATACACAAGTTTATCTCTTCTTATATACAAAAGTTTATCTGTACGCATATAGTCAAGTTTATCTGTACGCATATAGTCAAGTTTATCTGTACGCATATACTCAAATTTATCTGTACGCTTATACTCAAGTTTATCTGTACGCATATACTAAAGTTTATCTGTACGCATATACTCAAGTTTATCTGTACGCTTATACTCAAGTTTATCTGTACGCATGTACACATGTTTATCTGTTCCGAAATATTTAACGGTTTATCCGTACGCATATACACAAATTTATCTGTACGCATATACACAAATTTATCTGTACGCATATATACAAGTTTATCTGTAATCATATACACACACTTATCTGATCTCAAATAAGCAAATCAAAAGCTGTATGCAATGTATCCTAGTTGTACAGTTTAAAGAGCGTACTAATGCATGTTAACACACCTATAGACTGGATGATATAGTGATATTTGATCCTTGCCCGAAAACAAAGACACAAACCGATTGTCTTGTGCCACAAACTATGTCTAATATCATCTATAATATATTCGTAAAAACCCCGTGATGACAAACCATATTTTTATCAACCGACACCTTAATATTATGCCAAATACATTGCTAATTAACAAAAAACTATGACACAACACAATTTGTTATCCAAATCGGAATCTTGGTCTCAGTTCAATGTAGAATATAGCAAAATATTGACTTATCTGTTATGTTGATATGAATACGGGCAGTGGACATTGCCAATTATGACAATGCCTGACATGAGACGCTTAAAATACATCGTATACATACACAGTCAAATTGATACTTTACGGGAGTTTTGTCATATTAATACAAGGTAATTAATTTTGTTCTATTTCATTTAATATATAGATAAAACGGAGTATTGTCCACCTCATATCTAATCACAATATTTTTGTTACTCGCGTTTTGTATTTATAATCGACGTAATAATTTGACCGAAGAAAATGCATCCAAAGTAATTTTCCCTCCGCCTCGGAACTCTAATGTCGGAACTTGATGTGAAGTTCTCGTTTGTTTGCGAATGAGCAGGTTACTTCGTAACCCAGGATCCCTGGTTGGGTCAACTGCCCGGCGTATATAACTGAAAAACTGATGAGAAATGGCGTAAAAACTCCGAAAATTGTCATCGAACATTAGACGTTTTGAGAAGTTTTGACATTTACATAGTGGACATAGAGATGTCGATTTTTAAAGTTTCGTCAAGAAGAGGGTTTATGTAAAAAAAAAACAATTTTGGAGAAAGTGCAGACGAGTAGCATTCTGTATTACCTCTGTCTTCAGCGAAGTCGGCGCTTTATCTAGCACTGAACGTCTAGTGTTTCGTCTCGACGTTTTTTTATCAAAGAAATTTATGGTACAGTAAAACCTCCATTATAGTATTAAAGTTGAATAAAGAGCGAAATAGTGAAAATTAACTTGAAAATTGTGAAAATATTACTGATCTTGCTAACAGCTAACAGTTACACGACTGGAAGTAGTAACAGTGACAGCTGTTAATATATTACTGATCTTGCTAACAGCTTACAGTTACACGACTGGAAGTAGTAACAGTGACAGCTGTTATAATATTACTGATCTTGCTAACAGCTTACAGTTACACGACTGGAAGTAGTAACAGTGACAGCTGTTATAATATTACTGATCTTGCTAACAGCTTACAGTTACACGACTGAAAGTAGTAACATTGACAGCTGTAGTACTATTACTGATCGTATTGCTCACAGCTAACAGTTACACGACTGGCAGTATTAACAGTGACAGTTGTAATAATATTAATGCTCTTATTGCTAACAGCTACAAGCTAATATTAACACGACTATTACAACTATATAACTTGCTGTACTATGTTGTCATAGATACTTAGTGTAATAAGGGCATTGTGCTTTGTTTTCCACCTTTTTTATCTACGATACAATTTTTGAGAATGTTTACATTAACATAATGTGGAGTACAATTTACGTTCTTCTGTACCGCCTGTTTGTTTTTAATCGGGGTTAACACCGTTTTCAACCATGTTATATATGGCGGTCAGTTAACCTAACCATTTTCCTGGAATAAATTGCCGTTTTCACTTGCCCTGCCGAAAGCAACCGTCACCTTCTCCATTGTGATGAAGCAGAAGTGGACACGTGGTTTAGCCACCCGGTTATCTAAATCTAATTCAAATCAGCTTCTCGAGATGCTCTGCTACGTGGCTCATGTAGCGAAACGATAGCGAAACGGTAGTGAAGTTCTGGTTTTAAATTACTGAGGAACTCGACTGCCGATCTAGAGGCCGTAGGTTTGAAACCTGAGCTCACCCTATGCATGTACTCCATGACTGAAGATATTACATTCAAATTCATGTGTACGCTACCTCTAACACATGTGATGAAGTTGTCAGTTGCTTGCAGAAGAACTTGTTAGTCAACTGACTTACTAACCTATCTGAAATACTGTTTAATAAACAGAGTATAACTCAAAGCCATTACCTGAATTAATTCATAGTATCTTAATGCTAAATAGGATGAGTCCATCGTAGAACAATTCACGTCAATGGCTACACCAACGACAGAAGTTGGTCTGAAGAGAGTTCGGTTTGCACTGGATGATGATAAAGACTCGTCATACGGACTGGACGATGGCATAGACGGACAATGGGCATTTCTTAAGTAAGTCTGATTTTTTTATAAGCGACAAACGCATTATATTCGCTAAAATGTATGTCACCAAAGCATGTTAGTTCAAGTACGGTTTTAGACAAAAGTGTGCAGAATATTAAACCAAATTTACCATCACGATGGAGTATTTAATAAAACATATTTAAAGAACAACCGTCAAATAGTATGGCATTCACATTTGAGTTCATCCTAGGAATCCTATATTATGGGTATACAAACAATTCCTTTAATTACATATGTGATAGATTTTGCTCGATTCAAGTATTGATCGAGCATACAACCAGTTTTACAATATGTCGGCCGTATGTATCCGCAATAAACTAATTGTAAAGTATTGAAATCATTTTACACATGTTTTATTCATTGTCACTGCTCTATTGTATATTTTACAGTGTAGTGTATATTCACGCGTATTATTAATTCAACTTGAGTCAATATTGCATTTTAGAACATCATATATCAAAGTATTTCAGATATAATTACTGGCTGTGAACGAATGCTCTGTGCTTTGGTTGTTTTATATAACATGGACCCTTGGCACGACATGCTTATAACCACAGAATATTCTCACGAGGTCTCTCCCTTTATCCCTTCTAGAGTTGTCTCCCTTTATCCCTTCTAGAGTTGTCTCCCTTTATCCCTTCTAGAGTTGTCTCCCTTTATCCCTTCTAGAGTTGTTTCCCTTATTGCTACAGCTAACCATTACTCAACAATCACTATTCAATATTTACACTACAGAGTCTGAGTGGTAATATTTGAGAATGCGGAGTAATCACAATGCTTACTAAGTGAAAATTTTGAACCTAAATGATGCAGTGACTTTTCCCAGCGAGGTCAGACTGTCATTAATAAATGTTTGCAAGCGGTACACCGACATACCTGCCGACCATGGCCTCGACTCAGACTTCGTGTCACTTCCGCGTAGGATATTTTCGTGTCATTTTTATATCGCGATGCGAGTACTTTGATTTCTGTTTATGACTAAGATATAAACTTTAAAAATATAATATAACTATCCACCCAAAAACTGTAGTTTGAGGTACTGCATCGACGACCTTACCTGTGTACACACGATTCACTGTTATGTTATACAAGTAATTTGCCAATTTATTGAAACAGAACAGCTTACCACCCCCATCCCACCATTAAAGCAACTATAACAAAGTCCTACTTCCAATGTTATTTGTAATTTGTGAACAACTTTCAGATACCTTTTGACGCTTCGTGAAGAATTCAATGTCACAACTGTCGTAGAAAGTTTGGTTCAGAAAGGTATAATTAGCGCAGATGCCGGAACTGACGTCATGCGTCAAGGCAACACGCGTGCGCAGATTGAATTATGCGTACAGGAAGTGATGAAAGGTGGTCCACCAGCTTATACAGTACTTTGTGAGACTTTACAAGAACATGGATACAACAATATAGTAGACGCTCTTACAGGAGAGGGTATAATGCCAGGTAACTACCCCGAATATAAATACAGTAAAACCTCAAAAATAAGACCACCCTTGGTACCCTTAAAACCTGGTCTTCTTATTGAAGTGGTCTTAATATCGAGGTTGAATAAAGAGCAAAACATTGAAAATAGACTTGAACATTGGGTTGTTAATTTGTAAGCCATCTTATTATAGAGATTGTCTTAAAGTGAGGTTTTACTGTCCGTCTATCTTCTGAGCGGATATGTCTAAGCACCTTTTTTATTTGCGTTGTTTTACTTTGATTATTACTACAACATTAAATCAAACAAGCACTCTTTGTTATTTTTTGTCTTCAAAGTATGGATGCTATAAATCTGAATACTTTCCATACAGTTCTTCTACTATCATAAAGGTCACACTACTACATGGATTGACTAGCATACATACGATCGATGGATAAACTTATATGCAAATAATGCAAGTTTGAGATGGTCTGCTATTACATGTTTGTCAAAATATATAGGTGTTTGTTCTTATTCAGACGATTGTTTGTAAATTGCTGAATAGCATCAGTACGAAATGGTATCAGTACGAAACGTTATTAGTATGAATAGTATCATATGCATGTTACGAAATCGTATTACATTTTGATTCATTCTGTATAGTTTCGCTCGCATTCTATTCACTTTACCTTGGTAGACACCACATTTGAAAAAGACAATATACTGTTAAACAAATTAGCCCATACAGCTATGTTTTAAGACTGCTCTATCAATTACTCGAAAAAAAGTTCATTTTTGTCTTTTACAGAACTCGCCGAACTACAATCCCCAAAAGAAAAGGTAAAACATGCGATAAACATAAAATAGAATTGTCTTTGTGTCTTTAACATCTTTAACATCTTGATAATATCTACATGTCCTGACAAAATATGCATGTCCTAAAGATATCTATCAGCTGCGTTTTCATGGTATTTTACAAGGCCTTGTATATACCTTGTGCCATTCCAAAATCTTGTGTTGGACGCTGATCAACCTACGCGACAGACATTTGTAAAATTACCTCGATAAGTCAAATTTCTTATGTTAATTACAAATTGTTTCTCTTGTTGTAATAACTGGAGGTAAAATATTGCGTAAATACTACTACATAATTATTTAATATAGCTTTGCTAATATTTTCTTCATATTCACGACCCATCGTGACGAAACTTTAAAAATGCAGTTTAGTTGAGACTATTTCTATTTAAAGTCCATTTAAAGTACACTGAATAAACTGCTTAATTATAATTATTGAACTTACAGATACAGACATGTAATGTCGGGTTAATTTCTTCAAAGCCGTTCAAATGTTATTTGTTAGGTGTAACATAAAGTGTTATGGTCAGAGATTTTCAGCGGGGTATAGCGTCGTTCTGCTTACTCTTGACTTGCTTGCGGTTGTTTCCCCATATCTTTTCTTCGTTACTTAATACGAAAGGGTTGCCACGGAGCTTAATTTTGTCTTTGTTGACAGATATGTGCGGTTTTGTTTTTGTTTTTCGGCGAATCCGTACTAACACGGCTTTGCTATTTGCATATCAGTGTTGTGTAAACCAATCAAATATTTCGTTAACCATTAAACCAACTTCTCTTCAACCGAACAACGTTTGTAGCCTAGATGCGGATTGGCTGACCTTTTAATAAGGTTTACGTTACCTTACCGAAGTCGGTGACTTTACCGAAATCCATTTTGGATATGTTATGACCAGCTATCGTAACATATCGGCATTTTTTATGTTGCACAACCAATCTTAACCTTCAAATTGTGCCGACCATCCTTTTTCAAGATATTTATTGATACTTTGTATCTTAGAAAAGAACAACTCCGTGATGTGTGTATGTAGTCGTACGGTAATTATACGCTTAATTGTCAGTGCATCAGATAAACAACAATGATAAAATAAGTTTATATTCAAATTAATTAATTAATCAAATGATTATGTGTTTCATTGACTTTAAGTCCTGTCTGCGGCTGTTATATTTCTTTTTTTTCAAAACTGATATTATTTCTTTATGTTTCTGTCCAATAATGATATACAGTTTTCAACAGAATGAATGACTGTAAGGGTAGGAGGGGTATTCTGGGCGGCACAGATTGTCTGTGTACCAAAGTTAACTACTTGGCCTCCATTGAATGGTATTGCATAATTTTGTCTAGATAGCATAAATCTAACAGAGTGGCGTTAAAGTTAAGGGGTAGAACGCCTGACTACTGTTCCGAGGGTCGTGATATCGATCCCCGCTTAGAGCCTGGTTTGATCACGAACTTTGCAATCTCTTAATTTCGCGCGAGTGCTGGCTAGCAACCCAGGAAGAATTCATCATGATTTTTGACTCGAAAATGCTTCATTGATAGTTTGAAAAACTTGTTTTAGCTCTATGTTAAATAAAGTCTGACTTGAACAAAACTCAATGAAAACGAACAATGGCGAGAAATAGTACCTGTACTACTCGACTGACAAGCAAAACTGTATTAACATTGAAAAACATGGATAATTTTATAGAGGTGTCTAGAGTGACATATATATTTCATAGTCACAATATCTATTAGCTGACAAAATATGTATAAACCCGATGTAACTAATCTACAGTGATCTGTGGTATGCGATTTGTGTCATAATGTACTTCTTCTATACTGGTCAAAGGAGCTAACCCACCATTTTGCATTTTGAGATTTCTCACTACATTACGACAAAGTGATCTGAAAACAATCAACGTGATCTTCATAGGTTTACATAGACGCGTTTTGATAGTTCAATTTTACGTGAATCATTAATGTTATAGCTTTCTGCGATCAATTTCAGCAGAATATGTATCCAATACAGTAATAGATCTACCTCACTTAAATACCACCTCAATAATAAGACCACCAAGTCCGTTTTTACTGTTTTGCTATTTATTCAACCTGAATATTCAGACCACCTCAATATGAAGACCAGTTTTCAGGGGTCACAAGGGTGGTCTTATTGTTGAGGTTTTACTGAAGTATATTTATAAACTATGCAAATAAGTAGGTCAGCACTTTTGACCAGTAGATGGATATTTAGTTTAGCATAAATTGATTAGACAATAGAATAGTTGGCAATGTTATACAGTTAACAACCATTGTTGATTTGCTTCAATACGGTCTGATATCTGTATAGATACAGAAAGAATGTATACGTAAAACACAATATATTGCTGCTTCATTATTTCGGTATTTAAATGGAATGAATTGATACCGATCAACGTTTTGTTATGAATTTGCGTTGTTGTAATTACTATAATTAATTATGTATGAAGAATTATCATACAAAGGAATATGCATATGTAGCATTTATATCTCTGGTATTTAATACAAGAAAGTGTAAGGAATGCGGGCTACTGTTCTATCTTAGGCTTGAATAAACATTCAAAGAAATTAACTCAGTAGTTTTATCAATCAAGCGATTTGAACGATTCGCATTGATGTGAATTGCGTTAGAAATGAAAATAAGTTATTAAATTTGTTATTTGTTTACAAAACATTTCAGCAAACACACTGGGTACACAGTTCCTCGTTTGTTAACCAGGACGGCATGGCTATACAAGGCAAGAAAATGTCGCTTAGTTCTTTATCACGTGAAACCAAAGCGTCTCAAAGAGAATTTTCAGTGATTGTTGAACGCCAACAAGAACTGGAGAAACAACTAGTTCAAGTGATGAAGTCTTTAGACAATGCTAAAGACATGTTAATTCGGGAAAGACAGGAAAAATTGGGCCTTCGTGAACAGTTGAAATCTCGTGATGATGAATTGATTGGAATGCAAAGGAAATACGTAGAACTGCAAAAGGCAATGTCAAGTTTACGTGACACAAACAATAAGTACCATGAAAAAGTAACTAAACTACAAATTGAAAGTGAACAATTACGTCGAGGTATTAAAGACCGAAATGACCTGGAATATGAATTAAAAGAACGCAATAATGAACTTTCTCGACTCAAAGACGTCTTACAAAGACAAGAACATCAAATGAAGACACAAGAGGAGCAGATTGTGAATAAACTAGATATGATAGAAAAAGTTGTTAATGAACATCAAAACTTGATCGAAGGTCAAGACAACCTTACACAGCGAATGTCCATACAACAAACTGAGATAGTTCGACTGGGGGAAGAGAAAGAAGAGGCTCACACCCAGATGACAAACCAACAGAGACAATTGAACGTTCAACATGCTCAGATAGAAATGTTGCAAGACCAGATGCATCGACTTGAAGCCCATGTAACTGGTAATGTAGGGGTTTCAGGAATCGCATCCAGAAGAGAGAGTTTGCCCCCTGTGGTTCATCCACCTGGCACCCCAGCGAATGATTCTCGGGGTGGAAGATACATCGCTTCATTAAGCAAAGGAATGAACATTAGACCATTTAATGCAGGAAAACTTGAGCATTCCAAAAATACCTATTGGAGAAGTGATCCGGCGTCCAAAAGAAGCAAATGATATCATTCATACCTCATAGTTAATTGTAGTTGTCGAATACATGTACCGCCATCAAAGGATTTTAAATGTGTTCATTGATCATCATTTGTGTGTGATCAACTAACCATAAAGCGTCAGAGATATTCACCAATTTTGAAAGTAGAAATTGAAACACATTGGTAAATGATTTGGAAATGCAGCATATTTGATGCACTGTCTGTTCAATTAAAAGAGAGATAGAGCTTAGGAATTTTACACAAATGTTATAATTTTCAAATGTGTATATTTGTCATCGCACACATTACACTCGTTTGTATTAATGTTTCGATGCTGCGTTTTTAAGTTACTGTACGGTTATGTCAATTACATGTTTGTATTGTTACATAATTTAGAAGAGAGTATACCTGTTTCAGTTTTTATTGCGCATTAATGCCTTCAAACTCTTTATACATGTTTTTCCACGGTACATCGATTAACGTCTGGAATGTCTTGAATTGGATAATGGAATTACAGAGACGCTGGGCGATTCCAAACGTTATTAGGGAGTTTTGCGCGGTGTTTTCATTACATCAAAGAAATGTGCATACATCACATTCACATCATTTTCGTGAAAAACAATGTCTCTATATTATAATGTATCGTGATTGAATGAATAAATCGTGACATTTAAATATTGGTTTCGTGTACAGCTCTGTAGAAAAAGTGGGTATTTACGTCATGAATGCAAACAAGTCAGTCGAGCAAGTTGCTTTACTATGTTGGAGACGTTTGAAACATAAGACGCACCAGAATAGTACGCATGTTTTGCAATTAATTGTATAGCAATTTAATGAGCATCTGTACCATTAAGACTTTCTTGACACTTAACATGTTGGTGTAGTTTATGGTAATGCTTTCCCGCGGTGCAATTTCGATGCAACCTCTCCAGAGCAACATTCTTGACATTAAACTTATTTATTTTACATTCATTGTGAAACAAATTCTATTCATGCTTCATTGGCTACTAACTAGTGCGCGCGCCTGATTCTTGTTTAAACTTCGCATAACGCGCGGCTCGAACTCACGATCTTCGGATCATGAGTCAGGCATGTTTGGAAGACGCATAATCTATTTTGACTGTTGTTGAGAGATTGTTGCTCTCGGGAGGTTAAATTGATAGAAACTTCAGGGAAATGCTATACTGTTGTATAGAGGCTGTTGATCAAGAGATGGCCGCTTAGACAAAGTTACACTAAACACAAAATAAATACAGTCGTACCTCGTTAATTCGAATTCATCCGGTCCTAAATATTTCGAATAATACATGGTTTCGAATAACCTTCGACATGCATAAGACGATTCATCGGAACCTGCTATTTATTTCGGATGTAACCAAGTATTCGGATAGAAGGTTGTCGAATAAACGAGGTCCGACTGTTAGTACACAAATGTTAACCATTAGTGGAAGTAACACAAGTCCTATGTGTTACATTGAGTCATGCTGAATTCTAATCATAAATCTTTACGAAATAATTTGCTTCGAAATAAAAGCGATTTTCCAATTACGATATAATGACATCGTTAATTTGGTCCAGTTATCTTCTGCTAAATGTTCTAGTTCTGAATCTGTCCAGTGACATAGATATGCATATCTGTGTCATTTACCTACATAACTATCAACATAAAAGCAATTTGCCAATTACGATATAATGACATCGTTAATTTGGCCCAGTTATTTCCAGCTAAATATTCTAGTTCTGAATCTGTCCAGTGACTTAGATATGCATATCTGTGTCATTTACCTACATAACTGTCAACATCATTAGAAAAAGGGGTGTGTCTATCTATAAGTATTATGTTAAATAGCATATATTAATGCGCATGTCGCACAGTATAGCCTTACCCCTAAATACCAAATAACAAAACAACAGTAAGACAGTGAAACCGAGAGGTAGGTCATCATCTTGTTATAGTCTGACGATCTTACAATATAATGTACGTGTACACTCCGTGAATTATCTTCCGGGAAGTAGAATCTACGAAGAGCATCAAGGACACCGCCAACTTATTGCAATGTTGTCTCTCGAATGCTCATTAAGTTTTGTTTGGCGCAGCCGTACTAACATGACTTTGCTATTTGCATATCCGAGTGTAGTGCAAACCAATCAAATATTACGTCAACCATGCGAACTTTCCGCTACAATATTATAAATATTGTTGTAGTATTGTAGCATTTAGTGCTGACCACGTTATGACTCATTCACGGAATGAATTATGGCATGTATTATGATCAATAATGAATGTTTGATCAACAAATTAAGATTATTCACACTAATTAAACTGTGAGTACTTCTTTATATTTTGAGTGTCAGTCTGTAAAAATATATCCAGTGTGATTCAGCGAAATTATTCATACACTATATACTGTTCACGGCCTTTTGTTCATGGCTTAACAGCAGGGCGTATTCCAAACTACTCAACGCCGCCTCCTGATGACGTCACATAATGAACACGTGACCGCTAGAGGAGAGAACACCGATAGAGAGCGAAGGAAATGGTGAAGATTAATTCCAGTTTAATGTTGTGTAATAATACTGCTGTTACAAAAAGATATTGGTCAAAAATGCTGACTTGCAAATAATGTTTTACACAGTTTCTTGAAAACATCTGGATACTCTTCCGTTGCTTTTTAATAGAAGTCAGAAATAGCATTGAATGTTCGAGTAAATTGAACAATCGAAACCGTCGATTTAATCCTGTCAAAATCACTACGACAAGGAAGATTCTCAAAATACAAAATGCCGGGAAAATTCTTTGTCCTGCATTAATAGTAGATCTATGCTATATTATGGCAAAAAGTATAAGTATTAAATTGAGTTTTTTCAAATTTGTTTTGCTACGTTTTTACATGCTTTTTGAGTAGTAAGCCTGTGATATTCGCCTTTCTGATAGCTCGTAAAAATCGTACTAAAACACATTTGTCTCACGTTATTCCAAGTGTTGCTTTCAAGACCACTGTATGGTTCTGATGTCGATAAATTGAATTGTTATTGAAGTACAAATGTACTTATAACATATACATAGTTTCTATAATTGAAACTTCAACTCACGCATGATTGTGAATCTGCGTTATTAGGCAACTGGTCTCTTTCCGGAACATCAACATCGTGGGGGATTTCTTCTCCAAGTCACGTGATCTCTTGACGTCTATTTTCTCAAGCAAAACACACAGTGACAATCTTATCTTATTGTACAATGGCTCATTTGATGCTTAAAGTGCATTAGCTATAGTATCATTAATATAATCAGTTCTCAGAACTAGTAACCTGATATTGTTTGCAATGCAGTCTGCATCTTCGCGTTGGTACGAACAATATGGGAGTGACTTCTGCAATGAGACACGTATTGATCATGAAATATCATGACGGATTGATTAGTAATTTGCATTATACAGAATGTATTGTATATGCTGACTGAAGCAATGTGTACTTTAAAGGCTCAGATCTTTCTCCAAGTGTTTGAAACAACGAAATATCTATGTAATACATGGAGCATGACCCGCTTAATTCCGCAAAATTCAAGAAATAAATTGAAAAAAAATACGTCGATTTGAATTTCCGAATGCATGCAAATTCGGCGGTTTGCAGCATCAAAAATTTGGTCCCAAAACCACGTGATCTATGTATCAGTTACCGTTGATACTATACAAGATATGCCGTATCAACCTACAATGTAACCGACGAGCCATCAACTCGAGTCCCGCGATTCCCTGTCTTGAATTTAGCGATCCAATATACGTATACAGAAGAACTTGACAAATTTCTGGTATTGTAGTATAAAAAATTATGTAAATGATGATATTATGGAACGCCACTCTCCAAGCATGTTTCCGCACTTCAACGAGGACCAAGAGGCGTATATATGGCACAAGCATTCACACAAGAGGAGTACATACCAGACATTAAATCAGCCGTTCAATCGATTTAACCCCACGGTTTTTACTGACATTTCCAAGGCTGTAAATCGCTGTATAGTTACCATTTCTTTTTATGTTTTAGATGCATGTAAAGTTCATGTTTTGTAGAATGTTGTTTTCTTGGGGGTCTGTGTGGGGAGGCACTACCTAGTGCATGTGGCGTTCCCTGGAACAACTTAATCTCTCTTTGATATAACCACACTCCATGATGCCCCCTGAAATAATGACATATTGTGCGATTTTCTAACTAACATGTATATGTGTCCAAGACTATATAACTACCCATACATTTCTGTGATACAAACATTAATTGCTATATAAGTAAATGTGGCATCGGCGCAACCTCTCCATAGCAACACCCTTTAAGATATGTTTTTAACTGTCGTTGAGAGTATTCTGCTCTACAGAGATTAAATTGTAAGGTTCTTGGACAGAGATGGTTGCTCAAGAGAGGGCCACTCTGGAAAGGGTGCACAGTAAATAAGATAAGCTATATAGCTGGTTTGTCTACGACTTCCTGAAAATGTTATACGCATATTTTCATAGCTACTTCCGTTTAGCTATGACACATTTATGATTTGTGTTTGGTGCTTGATATCTGTATTAGATTTATACAAACATAACCAGTTACTGAATCAGTACTTTGAATACCATGGTTTAATTACGTATGTTCGTGTTATATTCCCACGTATACAATGTTTGTCTGCTATGATTGGTTACACTATTCTCTCACATTTCCCACGTTGATCTTATACTTTGGTTACATATCAACATATTTGGGTGTATCGGCGCAACGTCGTTACGTGATATTGATCCCGGAAGTCATACTACTTATTCTCGTCTGCGAAACATGCCGTCTGGCGGAAACACTCGTGTGCTTTATGTGCCATAAAGCGTGTACGCTTGTAGCAAATATCGAATTTACTAAAACGTCCTACCAGTTCGATGACAGTTTTCCTATAAAGGTAATGATTTAGCTATACTTTACTTTAAATCTGAAATAATGATATACAGGCTAAGTAACAAAGGTCAATACTTCTGTCATCTGCAAATTCTCCTGTTTACATTGGTTGACAAGTAAGAAAGTGTATGTAATAATTTGATTACATTTAAAATTCCTCTTATACGCAAACACATAACTGAAGAGACGGGAAAATTGTAAACTGACAAAAAAGATAAAATTAAAATTTCAAGGATACAGAATTACATAAGAGTTACAACGGAATGGAGATATTGAGTGTCATCTGGGGAAAAAACACAATTCTCCATTATGTGACATTATGTCTTAGATACGTGAGCAGGATACGAACAATGTAAAAGTGAGAAAGAACGCGGAGCAATGATGTCACATTCACGAATCCGACTTTGCCCTGACAGATGTAGGCAAATGGAGGAGGCTCACACTGGGAGAGACTCAAAAATCAAGAGAGCCAAAATGGCACAACCCTTCACAATTTTCCAATTAAAATCTATGTAACACAAATGACATCACTCGGAGGGGTTAATTTTGACCCCGGGGCATGACTTGAACAGTCTTGGCACCGGACCATTGGACCATGCTACATACCACATATCTAATCTCTGTGTGTTGTTTTGGACAAGAAGATTTTCCAATATAAGACTGTAAATCAAGTCACCCATCAGCGGTATGATTGGAACAATCTTTGTAGAGAACCACTAGACAATGCTCCATATCAAATTCTGGTCCTTGTGGTTTTGGACAAGACAAAATGTCAAATGTTTCACTTTCATTGCATAGACAACCAAAGTTCTGCGTGGAACTGAATTCTTTGAAGAATTTTGGTCAAGGACCGTCCAAGGAACATCCTTGCCAGGTTTCAACAACATTCTTCACACGGTTTCAGAAGAGAAGTCACTTTGATAAGTGTGGACGGATGGAGATTTATCACAATACACTGTAGCTCACTAGGGGACATACGTGAAAAATGTCAAGTCGTTATAAAAGCCAACTGGGCCCAACATTATGAACGATACTCACGACTCTGCAATCAGCACACAGGTGTCATATGTATTCTGCTGAGTCTTGGTAAAGAAATGTGAATGTGATTCAGCAGAGTGAAGTTTGACAGCTGAGTGGTGAGCGGTGAGTGCTGAGTGGTGAGCGGTGAGTGCTGAGTGAAAAATGCAAAAATGCGAGTATGGTTGATTCTGTATATTGTTTTATACTTAAAACTCCATAGTGAGTTAATTCAATAGCATATAAACTTTGATTTTATTACATTTTATCTAGCAAGAATGTCTGGCAATGCACACAATGTGTAGTTTATGAAACGTCTTTTTTTCTGGAGGTATAAACACAAGTCCAACCAAGTGTCACCACATGACTGAATCAAAACTGCAGCGTTCTTATACATGTGACTATCTCTTGAAGAAGCTAATGCAGCTTTTGCCCAACAACAATCTGAACACAATATTCCACAATAACTTGATATAGTAGAGAGCAGTTCACATATGTTGCTCATAGTCGCATAGTTACCTTAAGTATGTCCGTACACGCATTCAGTTGAAAAACAGGCATGTATTACATGTTTTCTCCACAAGCATATGTCATCAATCCCTGACACCACCGCTGATCATGTTTAGATATCATAACTGAACTTCCATGACAAGTTCAAGTAGTATGTCTAGAATAACAGACCCACGCGCTTGATTCTTCAAAATAAACATTTAATGGAAGTGTTAGTTTCAGTGAACACACTCGACTCCGCCTAGTTTCATAGCTACTGTTTTCACACGTATAAATATAATAAAAAAATAGGTCATCAGGCAAAAGTTTTATTTAATTTGTCATTTAAACAGAGTATTGATGACATCTTGACCCCACTTTGACCCGAGTATAAATTAGGATTACACTTCAGCACCAAAACTCTTCATAATTTGTAAGAATGTAAGAAAAACTATGGACAGACTTCAGTCAGAGACATAAATACCATTGTTTATTTATGAACTGATCTTTTATAAAGTAAACAATTTATGTTGACTATTGCGATTTGTAAAATCTTAATGTATATAGAATCAAGCAAATGAAAATAGTTAATTTACATTGGCCTATACGTGAATACATAACAAACATTATACATATATTAGCCAGGTCAAATAAAGATTTTATTAATTTATAGCTCGATCCTTTTCACAGTGCACACGTTCGTCATAATCAACATCTCATACAATATGTGTGGGCTGAGTGTTTGTCCCATCAACAATATATCAGTAATATGGAGTCTGTGCCTGGTTGTAGCAAATGTATTGCTGCCACATTGTGATACCACGCGGTGAACATGTTGTATGATACCACAACTAGCCGTAGCAACCTGACGCCGGGCATAGCCATGTAACTTTAAATTTTGAGCCCGTTGAAAAAAATAACTCCAGGTTTTTTTTTCCAAAGTTGAAAATTTACCCCGACAATGCCAATTTCTCACATAAAGGGACAGGTCGATACTGGGACTCTAACGCATGACACTCAGGAGCAGTTTTCAACGTTTTCTCTTTCTTGCGACACCGCCTCCGTCGTCTAGTGGATAAGGTAATCACAAAACTTATCACCGCTTTAGGGTCATGGGTTCGAGTCCAGGTACCGTCTCTTTATTTGAGAAAGTTGGCATTTTAGGAGGATCAAAGTCGTATACTGGTCATTCCCATTACAATGGTAAGGTAAACTATCTGAATTGAATTGCTATATTGTTGTAAACATTACCGGGGTAAATTTTCGACGATGAAAATATACCCCAGGGGTTCTTTTCCAATGCAGTCAAAATTTAATGTTACACCGGTCCAAGTACTACTCTCACAATGCCCAGCGTAGACAAGGGCGCTCCTGGGCTGTTTTAATGAGTTTGCTTTGTTGTGGACTCGAACTCACGATCTCCGCACCCAAGGCGGAAGTTATTTCACTGAACCACCGTGCCATGCCGATCCTCTGATGAACAATACAGTAAAACCTCCATAACTAAACTACCTTTTGGACCCTTGAAAACTCGTCTTCTAATTGCGGTGGTCTTAATTTTGAGGTTAAATAAAGAGCTAAACAGTGAACATGGAGTTGAACATTGTGTTCTTAATTTCAAGGTGGTCCTTTATTTAGGTGGCCTTGAAGTGAGGTTGTATTGTATTATATACATCAAAACACGAGTCAAATATCAGATTGGTCACCAAATGCTTCTGATGTGTTGATAGAATTCATTATAAGCAGATGTTGTACACTCCTGAGTTAAGTTTGGATTGGGTAAAAATGAATTCAAACGAATTTAATCGATTTATAGTTCACTTTATCTATTTTGAAAAATATATGATAGTATAACAATTGATCATTTCAGAAAAAGCATCCGTATAACATCAGAAAGCAATTTACGGTGATGTCCGACTGGTTACGATCACAATCGTCGTTAGCTTTGATCTGTTGAAACTTTCACACAAACATCTTTCCGTGATTTACGAGCATCGTCGTAATTGCTTTGTTCACTGCATCATGATTTGAATATATTGTTTAAGCCGTCAGTTTGAGACCCACATTAAATATAGCATATCATATATCTTACTGAATGCCATTTTAAGTTACGTCTTCAGACTTGTCGGTGATTAAATGTTTACTTTTACAATAACACACAGAGATCTATTGTCACAATTATTATTTATGAGAACACGGACCTTCTTCACGTAATCTTGGACTTGTAATCTGTAAATAGACAGTTAGTATATAAAAATCCGCCAATTGTTTACATTGCCTTTGGATGCATTGAACATCAATTAAGACCCATTAACTTGATAAAATCCAGTGTCATTGATAAGGCCACAAAGAAGACATATAGGGATGTAAATCTTGCCTTTATTGTATAATCAATAGCATTTCTATTTTGACGGAGCCAATTATTGATAGTGTTATGTGTTATCAATATTGATTCATGGGTGTATGGCAACTTGTCGTGCTTTCCTACAACTATTCTAGGATCGCAAGTCATAATAAATCAAAGACGACATTTAAAATGTACTCTTCCTTTCAATGAGAACATTACATAAAACAGACTTTCATTGTTAGTTACCACTGCACAAAATATGAAGGACGGGTTTTGGCCGCTCCTGACTGATAACGATGGGTCCCAGGTTTTCCAAAAGGGCGGACATACGGCGACCTATCGAATTTCAAATGATAACAAAGTAGTTTTTGTATACAAAAAACTACAAATTTGAAATAAAAAGATGCGATAATGTAACAAATGAATCTCGCGCTAATTGCTTCGTGAATTAAAAAGGCGAGGGGCGAGATCGCGATGGCCCTTACTGGATTCCCTAAGTTACAGTAAAAAGCGTTTATTTTACTTATCTAACATCGGTTGTGAAACAAGCTAACAACTTATATTGTTCACTGTCGATGCCTGCTTCCTAAGTACCAACCAGTGCCCGTATTCACTAACAATCCTAAGCCTGAAATTGAGACTTAGACTTTAAAATGTTAAATGTTCTTTTTGGTCCCAGGTTGCTAGTACAGTCTAGATTTCAATAAGAGCAGGCTAAAGTGTGAAGTGGGTGATAAAAAATATTTAGATTTTTTTTCTTTCATTTCGATTTAATGAAAACCGAAAGAATGATAAATATGATTTTTTGAAAAATTAAGGTCTAAGTCTGTTAGTACATGAAATATATTGTGTAACAAAAAACATTAGAGATTATTAAACATTAGATCGATTAAACATTAATTTCCGATCAATCTCCGGCCAGAATGCTTTAAACTTCTTAGATTTAGAAAAAAAGCTTTGTACGTATCATGGAGTGTCATGTTTTGCAAACTGAGCGTTTCTTAGCGCCTTAAAAATGACAAATGACAAATGGTAATGTAAACATGGAATACAGAAGTTAAATATTTGATTGTAGTCTATGTATAAATAATAAAATGACGTATTCAGTTATTTCAATAACTTCGCGTTGTTCAATTCAATTGATGAGAAAATACATTTTTAAATGAGCAATTGATTTCTATATCGTTGTACCATTGTACAAAAGTTTTGTTTGCCAAAGAATGACATTCATGAGATCATTTACGTATTCTGCAATTTTAATGGATCCATGACATCGTGTTTTAATGATTTAAAAAGTAATTTATGATCCGCAGTGAGCAAATATTTGGAACTAAAAGTACTGTTGCTAACTGATTGTTATATTATATGCATATATAACAAATGTAAATTAGATTCTTATTTGTATGTTAAATATTAATAATATATAGAATTTATATAACAGAGTTTTAATGAACAGATTGTCTAAGTTTGAACTTTAGCGAATAGACATATCGAGTGTTTGTTAAAATGAAACTTTTCTTTCATTGAATACAAATTGTGTTGAACATTTTATAGTACATTCTGACATCAATTAACATCACTAAGCCGGTATTTTCTAAAATGTTTTATACCCGCTTCTATTATAGAACTATATGTTTACTATAATGGCTAATGATGGGAATTGGAGGACGTTTCCGATATCTAATAATCTGAAACAATCGGACAGGTTCTCCTATTAGTTTAAGGGTACACCGCTCACTTAATTCGGGAAAAATGCCATCCGGCCATTTCTTTGGAACAACGGTAAAATATGCTCTCCGATAAATTAATAGGTATAATCGAAAAATACGGTCTTCGGTCGATTAATCGGAACCTTTGGAAAATAGGCACTGCGATTCATTTCATCGGAATATTGGGAAAATCAAAATAGTTGTGCTTACGTTCGCCTATGTACTTTGTTTTGTTGGTTTCGGTGCATTTTTTTCAGTCAGTATAATTACTTGTTGTGGGTCTTTGAATTCTATGTTTCTGACAGATTCTTCACATTTAGGCGACAAAGATAAATTTGGCAGCAAGCGACTTGGCGACATTTTTCTGAGACCAATTTAAAATCGTACGTCGATGAGTCATGATCAAACTACCACTGTTAGTACTCATATGCATTGAATGTTACTTCCAATTTACGGTGAACATTAATGAGACACATGAATGTGCAGTTTATCGATTAGGTTTTTAGACAATGTATCTCACATTACGAACATTTCGCACAATTTCTGGTTATCTAATTACTTATTGATATCACATAATCCTCGGGTTACAATTTTTATTATGAATCATATCTAGTACTGCTATGGAAACAAAAGCGGGTATTAATCATTGTGTTGTTTTTTTTTATAAAATGATCTGTTCGAACATTGTCGTTATTTGTTGTAGTACAGTATGGACGCCATTAAACGATATAAATGAAGGAGGCTGAAAATGGATCATATATTTATATAAAATATAAGGCTTTCTAATTAGATTAACACTTTTCCTTCTCATTTTCATCGTATCCTATTAATACAATGGACTGCTTGTCTAAATCATGAATGGTTGAGGTATAATATCGACAAAAGGGGCATGGCTGTTTTGGAGGTCCTAGACCAAGAGGTCATAGGTTCAAATACCACCATGTGCTGGATTTAGTAGGATGATAATGCGCCGCGCGTTATTCAATACCATTACTTACTACCTAGTTTTGTCAACGCTGTGTACAATGCCTGTCGAGGGGTCGACCCCTGACTCCTGGTCCCTAGGGCGTTAGTTGTTCTACCGCTTTCCCCAACATTGATGTTTAACATACATAGAATTTGGTACGGCCAAAAATAGTTACCATCTGGACTAGAAGTAAAATTATTCCTGTAAAATAAAGTGGTGTGTTTCAATATCTTAGTTTATATGTTTGGACGTAAAACGAAATTTATTCTATTGATTCGCTTAAACAACCGTGTGATAGTAAAGAAAACAAACTTGGATTTAACTTTATACGAATAGTTAAAGTTAATTAGTTGATGTACAGATTGATATAGTTGAACAGCGGGCATTTTTTACATACATACTGTTCATTTAAGTTTGGTGATTGTAATTGTTATATCTATCTTATCCCCTTAATCATCAAACAACCATCCTGAATAGTACTCCTTAGTAATGTGATTTTGCGAAGGCAACACGGTGAACACTGCACTTGTGTAATATGGCCTTTTCACCAACCACTTTGGCTAATAAGAAAATGATATTACTCTTCATGGGAAGATAAACTGGATACCAAACAATTCTTCCTCTAACTTAGATTCTACTCAATCTATGTAAGCACTCCCTGTACTTTGATTCTACATCACTTTGTTGGAGGATCAATTCGTAGATATTGCATTCGGCCAATTCCGACACTGTTCGAGTTAGTCTTCGTGTGTTTCCGCGGATTTCCGTACACAAAAAATAAACATAAAGTATCTCCTTTTAAAATATTAGTATACATGTAACATACCCCCACCCCCTCCCTTGCTTGCGTTTGATATATAAATTTTCTAAATAAATTTAAACAGGTTTTTAAATTTGCATATATTAAAGGGAGGTAATTCACCATACTGGTGCAGTCCGGGTGTTTATTACAATAGGAATATTTCCGTCCTGATACTTGGATAATAGCTTTTTTCTATTTACTTTTTATTCTAACAACAGTATGATAGGAAATGGATTGCAAATCATGATACGCTCCCTGTCTGGTTTCGTCTTGTTTATAAAACGTACTTAATGGAACACTCTAAAACAAAATTTAGAATTATACGAACCTATCTAAAGGTTAAAATTAACGGTCGTGGTAAGAACTTATTTGTAGTACATATGTGATGAATTTTGAGTACTTTTAATTGAAGGAATGCTAATTTAATCATATAAAATATTATTTAATTAATGCTACGACATTTGGGGAAACAGATTAGGAGCGTATCACGACCGTGCGACCACATACACGCATCATGCAGTTTGTTCGTCTCTAACAAGAGACAAACATAAATAATTGCGTTAAGACAACTCCACAAAATCTCTGACAAGGTCAACGGCTACCCCTTCTTATCTAGGAGGGAAGAAGGGATATAGGGAAACAACCGCCGACCAAGCCAAGTGCTATGCAGAACGCGCCCTACGCTGGACTATATAGTCAGTCAATTAAATAAAACTAACACCTTATATACAACTGCTAAAAAACTTGTGAACGACTTTGAAGGACTTCATTTGTGAATACATCAGCGATTCTTATGTTCAGAAATTTCAATTTAGAAGTGCATGCGATGTATTTTAATGGAAGGCTTACACGTGAATTTAAAATCATATTTTCAAAGTCTCGTGAAAAGTGAACGTATAATAAAATAGATATAAGCCAAAATATCATATCTAAGTTTGTATTTTTACCTCATCGTAGTAAATATTAGTACCCCCGGGGGATATTACTCGAACGATTCGTAGCCATGTATTAGCGTAATACTTTTCACACCCTTATATAACTAACATTATAATGTATGTTTACCTGCGATATCATCGTGACACAGTATGGAAGAGGAGGAAAAGCAAAATCTAAATGAGATATTAAGATCACGCGCTGAATGTTACTTTATATTCGGATATAACAACACTAATACTGGTTGTACTGGTGTTACTGCTGGGACAAAAGTCCCAGAATAAAATCAAAGCACTGAAAGTGTTGTGCGTGTAATTCCTATATTATTTGATATACTGACATAACAAAGTGTTCTTGATAGACAGACTATTGTGATAGCTCAGTCTATGTCAACGTGACGTCTGTGATCTGCAGTGATCCCCTTGCTGTCGTCGAGGCCCTTGCTAAAAATATGCATGACAGTTTATACTTTTATACTACAGAGTATAACTGTAATGTATTCGGATATATATCAAACATTAAAATCTGGGGGGAATGGTGTAATCAGTATTAATTCAACGATTATATGGCTTGTCGTTCGGACTGTATATTCCTTATCCTGGAAAAGAGAACATCACGGAATGACTCAGTCATGCAGAATTATCAACGTATAAGGAAGGATTTGGAGTAAAAAATCTACAATTGTGTATGCATAATTTTCATAAATACATTCACCAATTAAGGCTATACCAATCATGATAGATCAATGTTAAGCGTCCGCATGAGGGTAGGTTTACGACAGTCTGATCGGGAAAAAAAACATCTAAAAATTTTTTAAAAAACCCGATGATGACGTTAAAGCATGCCTACGTTGACCCATTAGCCGATAAAAATGTGTCAGGTTATCAATGGCCATGTTCAAAGCAGAAAAGAGTCATTCAATCTGGTCATTTACTTGGTACTTTGTGTTGGTTGTGTTAACTAGCAGTTTGCATTTTGCATCTTGATGTATAATGTATTTGTTTGTGGGAAGAAAGATCTTGCAGATACAAAAAGTTTTTTAACGACACTTTGTTTTTTCCTGCCTGGAATGTAGGTTTTGGAAAATGACCAAACGTTAAACAGACTAATTTGATATGGCCTTGTGATGTAACGTTATCGGGTTGGCCGAAATTTACAGTTAAACTATAATCAAGTTGATCAGGACTTTTCCGAGACTGTATGTATGTATAATGTATGTCCATTATGTGTTATGAGAAAGAAATAATATCATAAGTAAATGTCAAATTCTGACTCAATGCCTCATAGATATCTTACCTCTCCCAAACGTTCCCATTTTAGAAGTATTTACGTCTACGCAATGCAATTATGGTACATTAACATTGATTCACAAGTTAAGTGTAGACACATTAAGTTGGTAAAATCTACTAACACTACCCATTATATATTTTAAGTTGCGTCATTGTAATATAAGATAACATCGAACACTTAATTTCTACCTTATTCTAAATGGCTAACGCCCACTAAATAATACATAATTAATCATTCGTGCACTTAGGAGTAAGCTACGTTAATATTTATGTAAGGTAAATACAGCGAACTCCTAGCAGCCTATCAGAGATGCTTAAATTTTTAATAAATCATAATGTATTGATATAGCATTTCGGGGATAAGTCGTGTAGTAAATAATTTGTCGTTGACTCCACCCTAGGGTGTTTACCTGAACCCCAATAAAGTCACGGTCACGGTATAGGGACAGCTCGACCCTAACAAACTCGACCTTTATTTCCGATTTTTCAGCAAGTCAACTCGACCCCTCTTTTCTCTCTATTACTTTTATGGCTTATAATGTTTTTTTTCATACGTCGAAGCGTTAATAAATGAAGATGCAACACATGTTCATTCTCAACTCGCTTTGATATAATACAATGTAGGACTATATACTTCTGTCATAAGGTTAATTTCTTACGTAGATTTACTATATGAGTAATACTTCATTCTTACATACATGTGTCTTATGTGTGGTGTCTTTGGTTGTTTTATTTTCAGATCATCGTAACTTTGATAGCTTTTGATGATCTCATTTATCATTATAAGTATGTAGTATGTATGAACCAGTGTAGATATGCAGATATGTTTAAATGTTAATTTCTTGCATTGTTGTTGTTTGAAGACCACATTGTAAGAAATGTACATCTGTAGCTTATTGTGACATCTTCATGAAATAAAGATATCATCAATTTCATAATATTACCAGAACAGACATGAACAAATAAACACGGTAATGAGAAATGAGCTTAGAGATTAATTTCAAGCCCTGGTTTTTTTTCAGGAATAAAACTAGAGACTGTTTCATACCACATAATGGCTTAATCACTATGGACCTTAAATAATTGGTATACCGCAAATAAGAATTTATCACAAATACGAGTATATAAGAGGAAAGGCGAATGTTTGCCTGCCTGCCCGCCCGTCTACCTATTATGTTTTTTCAACAGTATTTCAGCTATATACGACCGTCGGTTGCCCTGACCAGCGTTACTCGAATACTCCCCTGTTATCCCACAAGCAACCAACAAATTCCCAACATTAATCAAATGAGTAGGATAAACTATCATTTGTTATACTGTCACATAGAACATACATCTCACCTAGGATAAGAACAAACTCCCAGATTGGACGTAGCGTGTTCAACCTGCTCAGCTAACCGGACGGACTAGCTATTACTGATTCTGCTTACAGCGAGTTTAAATATAAAGTAATATTAGTACATGTATTGTTATCACATTCGTCAAACGTTTCACTCACTCGATGTAGACATATTATCATGGTGACATGATCCGAATTGCTGTGTTATTGTTTGTGCTGATAGCGTTGTTAATGACGATGTTGAGCCTGCTCGGTAAGCTGAGTCTGAAGAACACTCGACCGTCAATTTGTAGGTCGTAGATTCGAACACCGGTTGATGCGTTTATTCTCTGTGTCAATTTGACTGAAGATAATACATCCAAAGTCTTTTGTCCTCCGCTGTTGAATCGTTCAGGTATTGTTAATCGGTGCTTGCGGACAGCGGGTAGTACTGGACGGTAACCTCAGTTTACTGGTTAGGTCAAAGGGTCGCCGTACTTGACTGGTAACCTCAGATCACTGGTTAGGTCAAAGGGTCGCCGTACAGGACTGGTAACCTCAGATCACTGGTTAGGTCAAAGGGTCGCCGTACAGGACTGGTAACCTCAGATCACTGGTTATGATGAAGAACTGTATCATGTTTGCGGCGCAGACGTACTAACATGGTTTTGCTATTTGCATATCAGTGTAATGTAAACCAATCAAACCTTACGTTAACCACAATTTCTCTTCAACCGAACAACGTTTGTAACCTTGACGCGGACTGGTTAACGATAATGGGTACGTTATCTTACCGAAATTCACTGAATTTCGGTGAATTCAACGCAATCCATTTTTATTTGGAGTGACCAGCAACCGTAACATCCCGCCATTTTTTTAATGTTGCACAACAAATCCTAACCTTCAAAATTAATGATGTCGCCGATCGCAATATTGAAGGCAGTGACGGTCCTCATGTTTACATCGTTATGATGATACGTGTATACTGTTGACGATAATAAAAGTGTTGATTAAGTTAAAATTAACGGTATAAGCCGATTAAGTATATTCAATGATGTCGCAGATTATTGGTAATAAATGTAAAATTAGAGAAGAGTACACGCAAGTCGTTCATGCGATACAGATTACATGCAACAAACCGATATGAATGATGTATACCAATGCTATAACTGTAGAACTGTATCAGTGACGGGGGTATTCAGTGTATATAGGGAGAGAATCAATGAGGTGATTTTTTACATTGGATCATTTCCCAGTCGATAAATGTTGTTGGGATTTTAGAGGAATACTTACTAAAATACGTACGTCAAACAGAGTTATATTAAGCTTAAATGGAATAAAAGAACGATACTTTAGCCGAGATGATGTCACGTATGGTATGCAATTGATAGAACTTTTTTTTATGTTTACGCTAAAATTCCGTTTAGTCATATGTGAAGCTTTATTGTGGGAAAAACAAATACTAATTTGCACTCGAATTATTCATAGTAATATTTTGTCAATATCAAGACGTTTACGAGGATAAAGTGGTGTTTAGATGTGTTTTGAACGTGTATTTTTGCGCAAAACGAATACTAGATGACACCAGCACTAATCGCAGTTATAATTTCTGTTAACATCAAATTGTGCACGAGGATAAAGTGGTTTTCAGATATGATTCTAAAACTGTATTTTCCCACAAACATGAAACATCAATAATGCGATAGATTTTGTTAAAATTGTAATATTTTCAATGTCGATGAATGATACTACGCAAGCTTTGAAATGGTTCATATTTTTTCCTTTTATAATTTATTGTATCGATTTATCTTTTTACAGTGACAAGCTAGGTGTGTATTTATGAACTGACGTGGATTTAAAGATCATCTGAGGGATATAAAGTGTGATCTGTTAACACAGACAGATAATACTGGACATTAAAAATCACATTGATAAATATTTGTGTTGTAATATCAAACAAAATTGTCCGGGTTCCGGATTCCAGATTTTAAACAATACCAATATAAACTTGGTTATTTAAATGGAAATTGAAATTGGACTCTTCTCGCCTTTGATGTGAGAAACGGTTTAAATTAATTCAAATTTATTTACAAATGGAAAATGAGATGCATTGACCGAATTTAGATTTCAGATTAGATTCTAAGTTTGGTTTATAAATTGCTATCCTAACTAATGTAAACGACACAGGATTAAATTGACCATTGTGTTTCGGATTACCTAAACGTGCTGTCGTTCCATTGCATTTTCTCAATTGCCTTAACAATTAAATAACAAACAAGAAATTGCTAGGACGTAGATTTTTATTCGTCAAGTGAAATAATAAATTGAAGCAAATACATTTCCGACATTTTGGGAGACACGTTTCTGAAGCCAGACATGGACTTAATTTATATTCAGTGAAAACGGCGCATCAAACGTGAAAACTATTTTAGAAGTTTTAGAAGATTATTATATTCCTATTTAGTAAAGCTACAAAATATACTGTAGTAAGAATAACTATTATTGCAGGGAAATTCGTAAAAACTTGAGAGTGAGGTTTAAATTACACGAGTGTTTACTTCGTCAATAGATCGCGTTATACGATGAATGTAGCACGGTGAGGAAGCTCTCTCACAAGAGACGTACAAATACTTAAAGCCACTCGTTCAGCGTCGGGTGTTTAGAAGTCTATAAGTGGTGGAATATAATGGGACACGGGTGAAGTTGCTGAATTTAAAGGAAACGTCAAGTGTCTTCTTCAGAAGAGACTGTAGATTGTGCCATACATACATAGTGCGTTGTGTCGGGAATAAATAACATTTAAAAACATTTCAATGTTTTCAGAACCGTCATGAAATGTTTCCGTAAATACAGTGTTTTTGTGTTGTGAATAATAGAAGAAAAAACATTTAAATGGATAAAAATACAACGGAAATAATAAAAAATCAACATTGACGTTTCTTAAGTGGAGAATAGCGTGGAAAGTTGCTGTTGTATAAAGTTCTAGAGACCAATGTTTTAAAATCTTTTAAATATACTCGAAATCATTATCCGACTAAACAATGACAATATTGGAAGGACTCGGTGGGGACATGGCAACTGAGGAAATCCCTCCACCTATAAACAATGCTTGTGTGCCAGACATTTATAATAAACTCGACGCGGGTGCTATTGAAAGAACGAAAGTAGTCAATTCACAGTTAAATGTAAGACTGCGAGTTCAAGAAAGAGTTTTATTAAAATATAAAATGGCGGCTGAACAAAGATACGTTAGAGAGCGAGATAAACTGCGCGCGGATTTGAGAAACATAAACAGAAGACTTCCAAATTATGCGGACATCCCGCACTTAGAAACAAAACTTAAAAAACTGAAGAAGAGTAAGACACCTAAAAGACATCAGCTGCATGATTGTGTTTTTACGACAGAGCCATTGGATTTGAAAGGACTGTCGGCTGAGAAAGATGAAAAACTTTTTTGTGATAGATTTTTGACACATCATTTACCGACGAAATCTAGACATTATCAGGATGTTCTGTCGTCGGTTAAGAAAGGTATGAGTATGCCTGATTTACGACCGCGACCAAACGACCATGCCCGACGTCTCATACCAGTCAGAACTCAGCATTTCGGAGATGAGACGCTGGCGCCAAAACTACTTCCGGCGATACATTCGCTGGACGATAACTTTATAACATCAAAGTCGCATTTATTTGATGACGACGATGATACAAAAACAGTGTAATTATGTGTAAAGTTGCTTTATTGTAAGCGCATTAATTTATGTCATGTCGCTTATGTCATCTCAAAAACTTTAAATCATTACTTTAACTGCAGCATTTTTCAGAATTAAACAGTGCAAATGTGAATAGCTGTCATAGGTTACCCACGATTGACTCTTCCATTTCACTGCATTCGTCAATAAGTCGTGGGTATATGACGGTGGTGATATGTCATCGCACTCTATACTAGATCTACATTGGAAGTATTTTTTTTTTCAATTTGTGTAGTACGAAATACCCTGGGGCTACGTCCTTTTCAAAGATCTTAAGGTTGTAGACTTGTACTATTTAACGTGTTAAAAGTTTCAATTCGTAGGCACAATTCGCATAGACTGAGGTGTCATTTCATTTCTTGTCATATATACATGTATATGTGCTTAAAATGTTACACAAGACAGTGCCGGTTAAACCTGAGCCTAACTGTATCAAGGATCGAGTATTTCAAAATACTTACTTCACAAAATAGGTTTTGATTTTATTTTTATTTTGCTATTATCATTATTCATATATGTCGCGCAATCTTGTCCTGCTTACCATGTTTTTCATCTGAGATCAGTCACAAATTCATTTTTTCAAGAACTTTCATCTTCAGGAATAGAACGCAAATGCCAATCTTAAAGCCGGTTTGAAAACGTGATCGAGTCACGCTAGCAAGAATGTCAATGGAAGGACTGTTTTGTGCATAATATTCATTATACAAGAAATGAAATAGCTAACTCGAGCAAAAAATCTCAATTCGAGAAGATTAGCAAAATGGGAACATGTTCTCAGAGAAAACTGACCAATCGGTATGACTAATCTTTAAACTATTGACGTAAATCGACAGACAATTAAATTACCATCTTAAGATAAGTAATAAATCAAAGATATTAAATGCGTACAACCGCGACAAACAATGACAGAATTATTCGCATATTTCTATATTGCTATTTAAGAATTATTATTACTTTCTCGCATTAAGCTTGTCTTCAAATTTAATCATGACTACATACAAATCACCTTTTCGAAACTTTTACCTCCTTTTGCTTTTGTCGAATCATTACTCGAACCTATATTGGCTGTTATATAGAATTCAGCTAGTATTGCGTGTTTTCTGTCTATTTCATGCTAGTCATAACAATACTGCTAAGTTATTTATGTAAAAATTATGTTCAAATGTTTAATAAAACATATTCTGTTATAATTGCATTTTGTTGTTGGAAGGTAGCATTCACCGTTTGTATAAACAGTAAAACCTTACTTAGAGACCACCTCAATAATAAGATCACGTTAAAATTAAGAACATAATTTTCTATTCTATTATCACTGTTTTGCTCTTTATTCAACCCCGATATTAAGACCACCTACATTTAAGACCAATGTTCAAGGGTCCCAAGGGTGGCGTTTTTATTGAAGTTTTACTGTATTGTGATTATAAGTAAGGGAAACCGGTATGGTGTCACAGTGGCAGAGCTCGATTCGGCTGTGACATACCGAAGTTTTCTATGTGGTACGGGTAGCTCCCTTGCAAGGGTTGAGCATATTGAGGGTATGGTTTGTACCAAATCTGTTATAGTCTGTTCAAAACATGTTAAACTTAAACAATGCTTTGTAATAAGTTGCTGTTGATCTTAAAATATAGTATGGCGGATCGGCACTTTTGACCACTATAATTTTATGATTAACGGTAGAACATTCCGCCATGGAAGAGTTTAAGATACCATATGTGGCATTAAAACAAGATAACAAGATTGTTGCAATCTTTTTTAGCTAAAACGTTTGGGATATGAATATACTTTTTTTAATTTATACATTATATTAAGGCATGAAGTTATTGTCGCGCAATATTTACTTGACACTCGTGAATATTCGTATAAATTCGTTAATTGTCGCCGGCGATCAGTATATATATAGTTACTAGGTTCTTGCACGACGAGAATGGCTATAGTGTACGAAGATGGTGGCGAAGATTAACGAGTGTCTGTTAACGATGTTGTCTGATAATACCATTCACAATGTGGTAACAACTCAATTGAATGAAATACACACAAAAGCATTTCAAAATATCATGACATTATGTTTTTTTGCGTAGCATGTAAATTCAATCCATAATCTGGAAATCACATTAGGCCGCCACCCAATTATAAAGCTACCGCTACCAATTAGTAATGTTAAAGATTTTGTAATGATTGACGTGGGATCGGAACCGATCTGAAACGTCTCATGAACCCATTAGCTACTAGATTCACTTGTGATTGTTTTGTAGAAAAACAACTTTTCTCCAGTGTACTTACATGCTGCTACATCTGTAATGTATATTTTACCACAGTGTATAACCCGATGTGTATTCCGCCGAGTGATGCGTCTTCGACAGAGGGAAGTGTTCCAGACAGATGAGTGGTGTTGTTCATTTTCTGACTAATAATTCGTAATTTCGATGTTTTTGTAGGATCTTTTATCGTCTGAACGACGGTGAATGTCTAAATTTACTATAAAAAAACAATACAAAGCGATATCTTAGCGGAATAAAGCTTGTATCGTCCGTTTAATTTTGACACATAGAGAAAAAAAAGTAAAAAATCGCCTTCAACGGCTCAATTGTAATCGTTTTGCGATAGAATTTAATAGCTTTATTCCATATATCAGAACAGATATCATTTACGAACAATTCTAGCAAGTTGCAAGTCTGTCGGTGCTCTTTACCCGACGTTTGATCCTTCCAAAGGGACCCTGATAAGCACATATATGATGACGTTAACCGCAGAGGATATTTTGCCATGATGACGTTGCCGACTGAGGAGAGACACGTACGGATGACGTTTACGGTCGAGGAAAATACTTTATAAAAAGACGGATGTTTGCTTTTATACCCGATAAAGCATAGACACTGCATCTTCATACATATGTGTGACAGCTTTCGTAGTTACCGGAATGGAACTGTTTCTGAAAGACTTCTGGCATGCAAGCAAAGTGAATCGGTTACACTCGTCCTTGCTAGCTCTCTTCGGCGAGTTTGCTTTACCTTTTGCTTTAATGTCTTATTAATTTGAGTTAACGTAGATACTTAACTGTGTAAGAATTTTAAATGAATTACGTGGGCGTGTTCTCCGCTAAATGTTTTTAAGAGGATACGTTTCGCCTTCGTTAACGGATATGTTTTGCTTTGAGAATCGCGTGACAGATATTCCTGTTGTGACCGGTTGCAATTTATAATCGGAACAAAAAAACATGAAAATTGCCATGCTTAATCTATTCAGACCACGTGATCAAAGAAAAAGGAGTGACTTAGTTTATCCAAACTAAAACTAACTAAACTAATTACACACAAACATAGACCTAGTGACTTTAGAATTAAAAAAAAGCGTTGCATACGTTTGTTTAATGTTACCCAATACGGGACTTACAATTACGAGTATACTGCAGGGTGATTAAGGAATTAAGAATGGAATAACAAACATAAACACAAACAGTGTTTATTTATTTCAGATACATGACAATGCTAGACAATACAGTATTATATCATAGATTTATCATGATAAACTACAGATTAATTTGTTTAAGATTTATATACTTTTGCTTAGTTCTTAGAGGGTCAAATATTGGGACGAGAAAAAAAGGTAGAGCGATAATTTTTCAACTGTATATCTTATTAATGAACGTAAGGAAACACATTAATTGGTTCAAGTGTTTAAATAAGTACACATAGGTTTGAGTAAACAAATTTGAAACCAGAAACAAAAAGTTCATATCAAATAGCGACAATTGTGCCCACGTAAGAGTATATATTTAATTGTTCGCTTTCACTTCAAACTCGAGTCAAATCGGTTTGAACAAATGGTTTTGAGTACGAAACAGAATCAAGGAAAACATGTTTAAACATTAGTTGTACTATTTGTCTCGTATGTAAATTAGCTAAAATGCGCTTTGTATCGGAAAGGGACATTTAAAAACAAAACGATTGTTGTTAAAATAATTTACTTAAACGCACACAATTCAAAAGCAATGATTCGTCTTTGGTGGCGAGCTGTATGTTATATGTTAAACCTCGTCATGATTTATCTTACAGTTTGAAATGAGGGGAGGAAAGTAGAATTAGACGCAATATAAATATATGATTACATTTATTATCTTTAGAACTCCGAACGAGTCAACAAGTATGGTCTTTAATTACATACAGACACAGAATTAGTAATCAAACATTCTATTCAAAAACTTTAATAAACTATTGTACTCATTGAATGATTACTTCGATGGTTTATGTAGACCGGTATACGGGGCTTTTAATATGAATATGATCAATACAGTGCGTCAATGACCTACTAAAAGAGACAACCGCTCTGAAAAGAGGACTTCACTACGGTAGCCTGTCAGAGACATCAGTTCTGTCAGTAGCGATCAATATTTTCGTTTGAGGTACTCAGGTCGACATACCGCTATTGGCCTAACTGAAATTCATTTGGTCCTAATGTGAAGGATTTTTTCAAGTAATTTTCCTCATTCCGGACACATATATACACACAAAGAAAATCTACACTGACCTGTTCGCCGACTAAAACGTACATACTGCCGGGGTAATGGAAGCAAATAATGCTAAACATGTCCTCACAATTGGTTCTTAATTCACATTATTGATTTACGATTTTGTCAGTATTTTAGGTTTTAATTTCATTGTAACAATAACCACGTACGTAAGCCCTTGTCATGATGTTTTGCAGACGAATATGTCTTAAAGCGGAATAACATGTTTTATGAAATTGTTGTAAAATCGTCTTACATCTCTTTTTAAGGAATGACATTCTTGTAGTCGGAATTATTTTTAATTTCGCTGAATTTGACATAACATGCAATAAATAAGACATGTTTACTCCTAACGTTCTTCGTAGAAACTTTGCTGCTATTGAGGACCGCTTGGTATAAATGGTTGAATGTGATGCTGACATGAAAACTCGTATGAAAACCGTTTGTTGATTGAATGACACCTAACTTGGATTCATTCCATGTTTGTAATCAACATGATAATTTTAAAAATTTTCTTCGATTTGTCAGAAAATCCCAATTTTTTGTTTTGATATCGAAAATCAGGTTCTTTCGCTTTAGAAACAAGTCATACTTAAGAAAGTCATTTCGGACTTGATGAAACATTTTTTTCGGACTTAAAGAAACAATGTGGGTTGTATGAAACTATCCTATAACCCTCTGACAAGAGTAACAAGAAATATCCCAAAAAAGATGATCGGCGCAATTTGAAGGTTAAAATTTGTTATGCAACATAAAAAAATGCCAAAATTTTACGATTGCTGGTCTCTCCAGATCCAAAATGGATTTGGGTAAATTCACCGAAATTCAGTGGATTTCGTTAAGGTAACGTACCCTTTATTGAAAGGTTAACCAATCCGCGTCAAGGTTACAAACGTTGTTCGGTTGAGGTGAAGTTGAATTAGTGGTTAACATGAGATTGGATTGGTTTACAAAACAACGATATGCAAATAGCAAAGCAATGTTAGTACGGCTGCGCCGAAAATGAGATGCCGCTTTAATAAATTGCTCTTTTTGTAATAGATGTTTATCTTAGTTCTGTGATGTCCTTGACAGGAATTCGTTTTGAAAATTGAAGTTTAGTGTCCTATCGCGTATAATATTATGATGGTACATGATGTTCATGTAAATTTCTAAAAGCAGAGTAAGTATAAGTATTCGTCACTCATTCATTAATAAAAGACGCATTGATTTCCATTGATCCATTGACTGGTCGGAAAAGAAATTAAAGTAAATAGCGTATTCATCATCTGAAAAATGCTGTTTAAACAAAAACCAGCAAAGAGTCTGTTTAGTGTTTACATATAATGTCAGGTCGAACATCCGAATACCTCGGTGTTTATCGTGTTACAAAGCGAGATATAAATTTTAGTGCATTAGAATGAACCTATATGTAATTAGTTGTTTCAGAGCAGAATTTATGCTATGATCCAGTGATTAATGTTTACGTATCAGAGCGAAGACAAATGGAATGAATGATCTTGGTTGTCCGACATGCCTTGTGAACAAAATACTTTCAGAAAACGAGTATCGATATTTTTAATCAAAGGTCAATAAAGGTGTGTTTTATATTTCATATTGATAGATTCACGACTCTATCAATCGAGTGATTGGCACAGTATCGGAAATTGACTCAAAACATGAAGATGACGTCACAGAACGTCTCATCTTGGTGCAAGGCACTATCAATAATGTTGAAAGTTCACTCCATTTACAATTACAGTAAAACCTCAATAATAAGACCACCCTTGGGACCCTTGAAAGTTGGTCTTAATGTTGAGGTGGTCTTAATATTGAGGTTGAGTAAAGAGCAAACTCGTAAAAAACAATGTTATCAATCACATACATATTCAATTGTTGGTTTATATCCAATAGACATGTGGGAAACATAGGGGTCGTGGGGTAGTGCGGCTGACTCCTGATCCGGAGACCACGAGATCGTGAGCAAACTTCACAATCTCGATTTGGCGCGAGTACTGGTTCGTAACTCAGGATACAGTCACAGAGAATGATTAACATAATTTGTAAGGCTTTGTTTCACACGTGATGTTCAAATAAATAAGTTTCAACTAAACGGATAACAAAAAGTATAAACCGCTGGTTGAAGTAATTGCCAAATGTATACACGTAGTTGCAAAAATCAAATACATGTTCTAAGGCATGTTCTTACTACTCTCACCAAACTAATAGTTCAAACTATTATTTTATTGATTGTAAAATAAAGTTAAAACAACTTATATATTCATTAATCTCGATGAGTGCCTAGAAATCAACCAACTATGGCATGTGCCAAAATGAGGGATCATGATGTTGTCGAAAAACCTTGCACAAGGCGGGATCGAAACTCTCACTCCTACCCCTCGCACATGCCTTTCAGATCAGAACAGGCGCTCCTACCCCTCGCACATGCCTTTCAGCTCAGGACAGGCGCTCATACCCCTCGCACATGCCTTTCAGCTCAGGACAGGCGCTCATACCCCTCGCACACGCCTTTCAGCTCAGGAGTCAGGCACTCCTATCCCTCGCACACGCCTTTAAGCTCAGGACATGCCTCCTACCCCTCGCACATGCCTTTCAGCTCAGGACAGGCGCTCATACCCCTCGCACATGCCTTTCAGCTCAGGACAGGCCTCCTACCCCTCGCACAGGCCTTTCAGCTCAGGACAGGCCTCCTACCCCTCGCACAGGCCTTTCAGCTCAGGACAGGCGCTCATACCCCTCGCACATCCCTTTCAGCTCAGGACAGGCGCTCATACCCCTTGCACATGCCTTTCAGCTCAGGACAGGCGCTCATACCCCTTGCACATGCCTTTCAGCTCAGGACAGGCGCTCATACCCCTCGCACATGCCTTTCAGCTCAGGACAGGCCTCCTACCCCTCGCACAGGCCTTTCAGCTCAGGACAGGCGCTCATACCCCTCGCACATCCCTTTCAGCTCAGGACAGGCGCTCATACCCCTCGCACATGCCTTTCAGCTCAGGACAGGCGCTCATACCCATCGCACATGCCTTTCAGCTCAGGACAGGCGCTCCTACCTCTCGCACACGCCTTTCAGCTCAGGAGACAGGCGCTCCTACCCATCGCACATGCCTTTCAGCTCAGGACAGGCGCTCCTACCTCTCGCACACGCCTTTCAGCTCAGGAGACAGGCGCTCCTACCCATCGCACATGCCTTTCAGCTCAGGACAGGCGCTCCTACCTCTCGCACACGCCTTTCAGCTCAGGAGTCAGGCACTCCTATCCCTCGCACACGCCTTTAAGCTCAGGAGTCAGGCGCTCCTACCTCTCGCACACGCCTTTCAGCTCAGGAGTCAGGCGCTCCTACCTCTCGCACACGCCTTTCGGATCAGTAGTCAGACACTCCTACCTCTCGCACTCGCCTTTCGGATCAGGAGTCTGGCGCTCCTACCTCTCGCACTCGCCTTTCGGATCAGGAGTCAGACACTCCTACCTCTCGCACTCGCCTTTCCGATCAGGAGTCTGGCGCTCCTACCTCTCGCACTCGCCTTTCGGATCAGGAGTCAGACACTCCTACCTCTCGCACTCGCCTTATCGATCAGGAGTCAGACACTCCTACCTCTCGCACTCGCCTTATCGATCAGGAGTCAGACACTCCTACCTCTCCCACATGCCTTTCGGATCAGGAGTCTGGCGCTCCTACCTCTCGCACTCGCCTTTCCGATCAGGAGTCAGACACTCCTACCTCTCGCACTCGCCTTTCGGATCAGGAGTCTGGCGCTCCTACCTCTCGCACTCGCCTTTCGGATCAGGAGTCAGACACTCCTACCTCTCGCACTCGCCTTTCGGATCAGGAGTCTGGCGCTCCTACCTCTCGCACTCGCCTTTCCGATCAGGAGTCAGACACTCCTACCTCTCGCACTCGCCTTTTCGATCAGGAGTCAGACACTCCTACCTCTCGCACTCGCCTTTCCGATCAGGAGTCAGACACTCCTACCTCTCGCACTCGCCTTATCGATCAGGAGTCAGACACTCCTACCTCTCGCACTCGCCGTTCCGATCAGGAGCCAGGCGCTCCTATCCATCTCACGCAGTGCCTCCTTTATGAAACAATTTAACAATCATCGGTATTTGTAAGTTGTAAACACACATTCTCTGTGAAAGTACAGTAGACAAAGTGCGACCAGCGTTGATCATACAGAGACATATAATTCTAATCAGAAATACGAGACACATCGTCTTCAATCCATAAATCGCCACTGAACAAATAGTCAATCCCCTGAATTAACATTGAATCAATGCGTTAGTTCTGGGAAATTTCTTCAGCTTGAAAAGTAACGATTACTTAGCTTTGATAATATACCTGAAACTAAAGACGATCGACAATGATCTAAAATTATAGGAAGAACAAACTGAGAGATTCTTACTCAACTGTTGCAGTATATAGCATTCAGAAGCCGATGGAATAGTGACATTTTCCTCAGACCATACAACATAATCTATATCATTGCGGATAGTTACAGTGTAAAGGCATACGTATATAAGAAGGGAGATTACACCAATATGTTATGCTCGAGATTCCAAAATCGAATTATGTCCCCTGATTACTGTGCTATTCGTGTAATCGCTCAGATGAGCACCGGCAATGGTTACACAATATTTAATTGATTCCTTGTTAATTAACCTATCTAATTTCAATTAAACTGAATGAGGTGTTAATCAGATATTGGTTTAATATCTAGGTCGGCCAATTACACTGACAAAATTAAATGTTTAGAAAGATTATGATTTTAATAACATTGATAATGATTTACGCAATGGCTGCTTCAATGTAAAATACCGGTGTGAAGTTTTCAGTAACATCATTACTAGCAGTAACAGCGGTATTACTACCACTACTGCTGAGAGAGATAATTGAAAACAGAAGAAGCAGTAACAGCGGTATTATTGCTACAACTGCTGTCGATGAAATTTGAAAGCAGTAACAGCAGTGCCTAATGCAAATACACTGTATTACAATGTATGTCAGTGAAATATGAAAGCAGTAACCGCAGTGCCTACTGCCACTACACTGTATTACAATGTATGTCAGTGAAATATGAAAGCAGTAACATCAGTGCCTACTGCCGCTACACTGTATTAGAATGTATGTCAGTAAAATATGAAAGCAGTAACAGCAGTGCCTACTGCCACTACACTATATTACAATGTATGTCAGTGAAATATGAAAGCAGTAACAGCAATGCCTACTACCACTACACTGTATTACAATGTTTGTCAGTGAAATATGAAAGCAGTAACAGCAATGCCTACTACCACTACACTGTATTACAATGTATGTCAGTGAAATAGGAAAACAGTAACAGCAATGCCTACTACCACTACACTGTATTACATGTATGTCAGTGAAATAGGAAAGCCGTATCAGCAATAATACTGCTATGAAATACAGCAGCAGATCTGATAAATTGAAGAAAATGACAACTTTGTCTAATTTTGACTTCCTGGCGTCGGCGTATCCGGGGTATTACAAAACATGCATATTTTGTCGCAATTATCCTGTTTACTTTACGTGCATAAAAGTAAACTTTGAATTATTACATGTATGGACAAGCTGGCTAATTACTCAATTTTCGAGCTGATGAGACCAGCAAACATACCTGCAACAGTTTTAGGAGAGCAGTAAGTTCTGTAAAAACATCTCAGCAAGGACGTAAAATTTAACGAAGATGGCTGCATTCAGTTTGCTATATTTGAGTGTCTGCCGACGGAATATTCGCAATCCGACAGGTTAATAAAATGCGTGATTTCTTCCTTACCTTTTACTGAGATTCTGGAGTTTTCTCACGCCCAGCAGTAGAACTTATATTTGACCACCATCTCGTGTTGTTGTGAGCACAGGAGATTGTCACGAGTTATTTCCCTTTAATTTCAATCTTGAGTTCTCTCCCTTTGCCCCATATATATAAATATGTATATATACCTGGGACCAATATTTACATGTTTCGTCAAATCAAAAGCAAAAACCCTGGTGGGACGTGGAATGTGAAATATTAAAACAGTCAAAATATAGAGCTCTACGGAAATTTAGAGCTTCAAATTCAAGTATTGACCTAGCATCCTATAAGGGGGTTAAATCTGCATATAAGAGGTTGGTAAGAAATAAAAAATATTCATTTCAGCGTAACAAAAGAAAAATGCTTGTTGAAAATAGCAATAACGTTAACTTATTGTGGAAAACATTAAAGAAGTCGCGCTCACAATCTAGTGTCAATAGCGTCTATATCACTGGTAAAGAATGGTCTAACAATGTTAGTGCATTACTTTTTGATGAAATGGCTGATTCTATATTTATTAACAGTAACGAGGGAGAAGATGAGTACTTAAATGCTGAAATAACCATTGAAGAGATTGAGAGGTCAATTATGAAACTAGCCTCTGGTAAAAGCGCAGGAAATGACGGTCTGAATTCTGATTTTTATAAAGCAACTGTACATGAAATATCACCATTTCTATACGAACTATTTAACATGATTTTTGGATAGCGGTGTTTTCCCAAAGTCATGGGGTGAAAGCATAATATGTCCAATTTACAAATCTGGACCCCAGCATAATCCTAGCAACTATAGGGGAATATCAATAACGACTTCCATGTATAAGATTGTTTCAAGTATAATAAATAACCGTTTATATAACTGGGCAGAAGAGAATCATAAAATAGATGAGTCGCAAGCCGGTTTTCGCCATGGGTATTCTGCTATTGATAACATGATCTGCTTACAAGCTATGGTCCAGAAATATTTATCTAGAAAAGGTGGTCGATTCTACTGTTTGTATGTAGATTTCCGTAAAGCGTTTGACCAAATAAATCACAATGAATTGTTTGAAAGCCTCCAACTGAAAGGGGTAAATGGCAAATTCCTAAAAATCTTGTCCAGTATGTATCAAAACCTCAATTCTTGCGTTAAAACATCATCAGGGGGAGGGACAGAGTATTTTCCATGCAACATAGGCACCAGACAGGGGAACATATGTAGTCCGATAACCTTTTCTCTCTTTATTGACCAATAATCCTCACAACTCCGTGATAAATGTAGTTCAGGAATTTTTATTGATAACTCAATACCAGACATAGTATGTCTAATGTTTGCAGATGATATTGCTAACTGCGCAGAGACTGTTATCAGACTACAACAACAACTGAATGTTGTTGATCAGTTTTGTATTTCAACTGGTATGGAAGTCTGTTTTTGCGATATATGACTACCAAAGACCATTTGGGCATTTTAATTTAAAGCAACTATTTCAGCTATTTGATGCTATGGTTATACCTGTACTTTGCTACGGATCTCAGATATGGGGATATAAATATGCTCCTGATATAGAAGCTGCGCAGCTTTCCTTTTGTAAAAGATTTTTGGGAGTCAAAAATGCTACAAATAACTGTATGGTGCTTGATGAATGTGGTAGACTACCATTGTGTGTAACTTATTTAACGAATTGCATTAAATACTGGTGTAAATTGATACAAATGGATGAAGCAAGATATCAACGCGCAATCTGGAACATGTGTGTAACGCTCACACAGATTCGTAGTAGGTGCTTAAAAAGCCCGCGAAAAGTCGAAATTCTTAATGAATAAGCGTAGTACTTAACGGGAGCCGTTCTGTCATTTCATTGGCTGAAAATGTAGGTTGTATTCTAAACTCAGAAATGTTTAATGAAAATATACTTAGAAATTTGCATGCGTATCGGCCAATCAAAATGTAGGTTACATTCTAAGTCAGTTAGTAGATATTAAGTAAAATCTTATTGGTTAAGAAGAGGGCTCGCTCGCTCCGCCCCTTCTTAATCAATAAGATTTTACTTAAAATCTACTAACAATTACTTATAGTTCACTCCGCCTCTTCATGTGTCTTACATCCAGTGAGAATCCAGAATTTTTCAAATTTTTGGCCAACTTATCCATTTATTATGGCATTTCGCACAGTATCCATTAAGTGATTTCATTAAATCTTCGAAGTAAATCTGGTAAGTGATCAATATGGTGGTTTATAAATATGGAAAACTAAGCTCCGCCTACCGAAATGAATGGATAAGTTGGGTCGCTGACGCTCCCTTGCACTTAATTTGCTTATAATAACAATATATGAGAATATTTTAAAATTTACATTAGAAGACGATACAATGAATTGAAAGTAGTTCCCTCGGTAAAATGTTTGACTTATTAATAATTTTCCATTACGGAAAAATCTATAGGGGTACTTTTACATAGCAAACATATCTTTTGTTCGAGAAATTGGTGGTAGAATAGCATTCTTATTCTACTTTATTTGCTAAGTTATGGTATGGAAGTGGACAGTATGAAGCAATCACTGTAAAACGGAAGGTTTGATTTGTAGGCGTCGATAATGTTGAAAACAGATACATTAAGAAATAACCAATGGAATAAAATTGAGTTGTATAAATAGTATGACAGTATTTCTGGCAGCCTTGTTGTGACAGAAGGTAAACTGAAACATTGACAATACATGGAGGACAAATCAGTACCAGCGAGACATGAGTGCCCTAAAATGGTTAAGAAGACAGCATGGTCAGACAAGGATGAACAAGAATTACCTAGTTTGAAGACAGTTTTCCGACCATTTTTATACTCGATGGCGCTTGCTGGCTGTTACAACTTTAGTGATATTGACCGAAGCATCCCGCGCAAAGGATCTGTGAAATCAGTGCTGTCCAATATATATCGTGCAGCTGTGATGATAATAATTTTGGTATATTTAGCTAGGAATGGAGCGGCGTTATTCTTCATACCAAAGTTTCTTTTCCTGTTCGCCGGGATAGGCGTAGGCTGGAGAACTTCTCTCATTGCAACATACTTGTTTTTTTTAAAAATGACCAGTTCGAAGTATGGTCAGTTTGAGAAGACATTTTTATTCTGGGACCAGAAAATCATTCCTGAATTTCAAGAGTTGGGAATCAAATTTCCTGCATCCAAAATGAGGAAAAGAACCACAGTTATAGTAGTGGTAACCTGGTTGTTAATTATAGTAAATGTCGTGTCAGCTGGGATACAGATGCTGTTCAGTGGAGCTGGTACATTTACAAGTCCATTTGAGAGTACGCCAGGAATTATTGTGTTGGGTTTAACATTTCATACATTTGCATCAGCTTTGTGGATTCTGCCGACAGCTTTCGTATGTATGCTAACTAAACTCGTTTATGAGGCATTTTGCGCTTTCAATGAGTTTGCTGATGAATATTTTGCAAAACACAGTAATAAATTGGACGATGATTTTCACAGAATACGTCTGCTTCATACGAATCTATGCAAGCTTGTAAAGGACTTTGACGCAGATTTAAGCTGGTACTATGCCTGTGCATTTACATTTAATATCGGAATGGCAGTGTTTATTATGTACAATATCATAAAAACAGCGTCGTCAACAACTGAGATTGGCCTTCTCGGCCTCTGGTTCTTTGGCCAATTTATTTCCAGTGCTTTGCTGGCATTTTATGCAGCTTTTGTCAACGATGTTGTAAGTGAATTTTAACTTTTTCTTTCTTCGTTCGATTATCGTGTTTAGCTGCAGTTATGCGACTGTTGCAAAACATGACTGTTTGTAACATCAATATTGATGCTGTCTTTCAATCATCAAATGAATACACATTGGTGCCATCGCAACACTAAATTGCTCTACCTTAATTGCGAATATACTTGTAGTAGCGAAGCAGGAAATTCCGTGTGCAAAGCATTCACTTTACAGGGGCGTAGGTTTCTATAGGCCGTGTATGCCGCGGCCTACACTTTTTTTTCGAAAAATCGAAAACATTGACATGGCCAAAACTGCAATAAGATTTTTAATATATGTTTTTGATGTTATTGTAAGCATCATTGAACGAAATATATATACACCAAAACACATCTTTAACGGTCTTTTGTTCGGGGTACCCTGCCCCCGGACCCCCTAAAACTAGGCCTATAAATCAATTTCAGCTTAGCTTCGCCCCTGTTTTACATCCATTGTCAAGAGGAAGAGACATTTTTAAAGAAAACAATTTTGTGTATCACTTTAAGTACCTGTCAGCCGATGGCATATATATCATCTTGAGGTAATATAATGATGAAAAAGATTATAATATTTGCCATATCTTGAGTAACATTGTACGCTGCTATATTTTGTTAATCCAGAACTGCAAGAATAGATTGTAATACGTGTGAATAGCTGGCAATGATATACGAGGTAGTATCGTGCTTGCTGCTATCCACGACTGATACAATGTTAAGTATGTCCATTGACCAGGCCTATAATTCGGACATTTTCAGATACATTTAGTCAATAGTGCTAAATTATTTTGAAGGATGTACGAATATTTGCTTATAAATTGTTCGGAATATAATATACAATATACTACATGTACTTACAATTGCTTTATCCTTCAACATACGAGTACATTCATACTGTTAAGTTCAATGTTAGGAACTGCTCGAGCATTGATATACTTACAATTGCTTTATCCTTCATCATACGAGTACATTCATACTGTTACGTGCAATGTTAGGAACTGCTCGAGCATTGATATACTTACAATTGCTTTATCCTTCATCATACGAGTACATTCATACTGTTACGTGCAATGTTAGGAACTGCTCGAGCATTGATATACTTACAATTGCTTTATCCTTCATCATACGAGTACATTCATACTGTTACGTGCAATGTTAGGAACTGCTCGAGCATTGATATACTTACAATTGCTTTATCCTTCATCATACGAGTACATTCATACTGTTACGTGCAATGTTAGGAACTGCTCGAGCATTGATATACTTACAATTGCTTTATCCTTCATCATACGAGTACATTCATACTGTTACGTGCAATGTTAGGAACTGCTCGAGCATTGATATACTTACAATTGCTTTATCCTTCATCATACGAGTACATTCATACTGTTACGTGCAATGTTAGGAACTGCTTGAGCATTGATATACTTACAATAATTATGTACTCAGTTATAAATGCTTGGTTCTGGTGTAAACATATAATGTTGAACAAAATTCCTATGTGACCATTTTATGAAGATAATTATCATAAGTGCTCAGAATCACTGAGTTGGTACAGGTATCACCTTGACCTTGCTTGATCTTGAATGTTTCCTAACAATAGTTGGTACAGTTTTCACCTTGACCTTACGTAATCCTTGAATGGTACCAAACATTAGTCGGTACAGGTGTCACCTTGACCTTACGTGATCTTGAATGTTTCCAAACAATAGTTGGTACAGTTTTCACCTTGACCTTACGTGATCCTTGAATGTTTCCAAACATTAGTTGGTACAGGTGTCACCTTGACCTTACGTGATCCTTGAATGTTTCCAAACAATAGTTGGTACAGTTTTCACCTTGACCCTTTGTGATCCTTGAATGTTTCCAAACATTAGTTGGTACAGGTGTCACCTTGACCTTACGTGTTTCTTGAATGTTTCCAAACAATAGAAACTGAATGATCCGCCTATTGATTCAATATCTGGTCCTTGTGTAACATGTTCTATATTGTTACCTGTATTACTTAAAAACCGGCTATTTTGATTATTGAGTGCTATTGTTTGAATTAGCAATACGTCATGAGAATAAAAGATTTTGATGCCTCCATTATTTTCATAGAGTGATTCATTACCTAACAGACTGTTCTAAATACTAATTGTTGTAGACATTTCATAACAAATTTTATGACGTACTTGAATGACGCAGTAAGTTCTGAAATTTCACCTTCTCGAAAAAATCGCTTACCGATGAAAATGTGATCACTTAGAGTATATAGAGGTGTTGATTATTGAAGCACGTGATGGGGATACTCTTGCAGCGGACTTTATTCGGTGCTAAATACCATTCCGTTGAATACTGTATAAGTGGTAAAGTTTAGGAGGTGGTTAAGTTTGCTAATTTCGCAAAAGCACAAAATTCGCAAACAATTTCCACTGCGTAGATTTCCACTTCCACCGAAGTATATTTTCCCTACGCACCGTGTAGCCACTACTTGGAGTCCACTACGCTAAAGTTTTGCGTGGCCGAAAATACTTAGTCCTATTATTATCTTTGGAAAAATAAATAAAATTAAGAAATTGATAATTTTACGATGTGTAGATATAATGAACAAACTGATTTCGGCATTTCGAAAACTTTTCGACACGTGGTATTATCCATTTATACAGTAATGTCTCCACACACTTTATGACTAGGCGTTATTTCTGTTTAGGGGACACCATGGTCGAGTGGTGATGGTCGCTGTCTTTCAATCATTTGACCCTTACTGCTGCAGTGTTCAAATTAAATTCAAGTTACAGAAATGAATAGCAAGATGAAAAGCAAGTTTTAGTCCATAGCCTCTACAGATTTATTTTCTAGGTGTAGCTAATTTCCAATTTATTTACGTCAATTTAATTTCCAGGTCTTAGACGCATGTATGGTAGACTGGTTTAAATAAATAGAATACTTTTGCTCGAGTACTTCAAGTTAATTTTCAATATAAAGTACATAGCGACCTGAAAATGACATAATTATTAACTGTCAACAGCGATAATATAATAATAATTATTACATTGTATTATTATCATTATTATCATTATTATTTGTTTTATTATTATTATTATAATTAGTATAGCAACGGTCTCCTCTTGTAAAAGGGGCCAAACATCTTGAATTAATGAGTCATTGGTCAGCTGGTGATAAATAATCCAGACATTGGGGGGGGGGATGAATTAGTATAACAGCGGTCTCCTCTTGTAAAAGGGGCCGAACATCTTGAATTAATGAGTCATTTGTCAGCTGGTGATAAATAATCCAGACATTGGGGGGGGGGGAATGAATTAGTATAACAGCGGTCTCCTCTTGTAAAAGGGGACGAACATCTTGAATTAATGAGTCATTGGTCAGCTGGTGATAAATAATCCAGACATTTGGGGGGGGGGGGGTAGATCCATATTAGTTAGGTTCTAACCAAGACTAAATTAAAATACTAACTAAAGTATTCACTACAATGGTCTGGTTTATTATAATATATTACGGGACACCTTTCTATACCTTATTCAGTATCATTAAATAGCTGTCTTTGTTCTTTATGGCGTCATGATTTTCATAATTTTTGAAAAATACAGCATACCAAATATGATTTGTTCACTAACAGCATTTTTGTAATACAAATCTTATTCCATTATGATAAAAGTTATTTGCAATCATCCACGATGTAAACACTGATGAGCACACTGGTATACGTACGTGCTATGTTGAATATCCGGAATTCCCTTCCACGCGAAAATGACACTTGTCAGAATGGTCAATACTCAAAAATCGATAATTGTTATGGAGTTAGCAGTAACATCAGTAACTGCAGTATAACTGCTACATACCTCTGCTGTCGATATCAGCTGTTCTACCAATAAGTAGTTGTATACCACAGTCATCAGTTCGAGCAGTTATATTGCTCATGCTCGTGTCAGCGGTAAACCAATACAGCCATTGATGAAACGTTACAGGCAGTTTGGAAGAAAATACGTGGACACATTCTATTAAAAAAAATTAAGCTTGGGTATTTATTCAAATATATAAGTCGAATAACGATCAGTCAGTGCTGAAATATATAAGGGAATGGCAAAAAGATGTAAACATTGTATGGCAGTATTTGTTATTTCATTGCCATGATAGGAATGTGAGTCATATGTTCTGATATAAAAATGGAGGACAAATCAGTACCAGAGAGCTATGATTGTCCTAAAATGGTTAAGAACATAGCCTGGACAACTGTAGATGAACATGTACAAGAAACACCAAGCTTGAAGAATCTGTTTCGACCATATCTATATTCTATGGCTCTTGCTGGGTGTTACAACTTCAGTGACATTAACCAAAGAATCCAAACGAAGGGATCAGTAAAATCAGTTTTGTCTTACATATATCGAACGATTATGATAATTATTATACTGTTCTACTTCGGTAGGTGTGGTGCGGCTTTTTTCTTTTTACCGAAGGACCTGTTTATGTTCACTGGCATAGGAATTGGTTGGTTAATTTCTCTATTCGCTGCATACTTAGTGATATTAAAAGCAACCAGTTCAAAATACGGTCAGTTTGAGAGTGCCCTTCATATTTTGGGAACAGAAAATCATTCCTGAATTTCATGAGCTGGAAATTAACTTTCCTGCTACAAAGATGAAGAAGAGGATCGCAGTAGTACTATCGATATGCTGGTTAGCAGTTATGGTAAGTGTCGTGGCAACTGGAATGCAGATACAACTTGGTAGACCTGAGTTTTTCACAAGTCCATTTAAAGTTATGCCAGCAACGATTGTGTTGGCTTTAACAGTTCAAACCTTTGCCTCAGCTTTGTGGATTCTGCCTACGACTTTTATATGTATGCTAACTTAACAAATTCATGAAGCACTAACTGCTTTCAAGAAGTTCGCTGATGCATATTTTGCACACACAGTGGCAAAATGGACGATAAATTTCAAAGAATACGCCTGCTTCATGTGAATCTTTGCCAGCTGGTGAAGGTTCTTGACGAAGATTTAAGCTGGTACTATGGCAGCTCTTTTGCATGTTACATTGTGATGTCATGTCGGTTTACTTGTCGTACCAAATTAATTTGAATTTTTTATTACAAAATGGGTTGAGTCTCAAAAATTGGTAGTACAAAACGGGAGCTGATAGGACCAGCAAACATACCTGCATCAGTTTAGGAGAGCAGCAAGTTCTGTAAAAAAAGCATCAGCAGCAAGGACGTAACATTTAACAAGGATGGCTGCATTCAGTTTGCTGTATATGAGTATCTGCCGACGGAATATTCGCAAATCCGACAGGTTAATAAAATGCGTGATTGCTTCCTTACCTTTTACTGAGGTTCTGGAGTTTTCTCACGCCCAGCAGTAGAACTTATATTTGACCACCATCTCGTGTTGTTGTGAGCACAGGAGATTGTCACATGTTCTTTCCCTTTAATTTCCATCTAGAGGTTTCTCCCTTTGACCCTTATGTATAAAGATGTATATATTCTATAGAAAGGGCAAAGGGAGAGATCTCCTGTAATTGTAAGCATTTCAAAATAAACGCCATGTTTCTATTTATTTATCACAGTATTGCATGAGATATAGCTTTATTTTAAATCTGTATTATAATATATAACATGTATACACTTCCATGTATATTTTTTATTCAGGATCAGTACTACTTTTCCCCATCAGTAACACCAGTATTAATGTTGTTATATCAGAACATAGAGCGACATTCAGTACGTGATCTTTAAAAGTATCTCTTCATAGTCGGTTTCTCGTTTCGTTTTTCCTTCTTCCTTATGTCATAACGATATAGCAGGTAACTAGGCATTCAAAAATAACGTTAGTTATACATGATTGTATAAAGTGAAAAGGATCGCGATAATACATGGCTACGAAACGTTTGCATATAATGCCCCGGGAGTACTAATATTTACTACAGTGAGGTAAAAATACAAACTTAGATATGGCATTTTTGCTTATATCGATTTAATTATACGTTCAGTTTTCACGAAACTTTGAAAATATGTTGTTAAATTCACGTGTAAGCTTTCCATTAAAATACATCGCATACTCTTCTAAATTGAAATTTCTGAACAAAAGATTCGCTGATGTATTCACAATTCAATTCATTCAAAGTCGTTCACAAGTTATAAGGTGTTAGTTTTAATTCATTGACTGACTATATAGTCCAGCGTATGGCGCATTCTGCATAGCACTTTGCTTGGTCGGCGGTTGTTTCCCTATACCCCTTCTTCCCACCTAGATAAGTCAGGGTTTTTTGGAGGTTTCTTAACGCATTTATTTTATGTCTGTCTCTTGTTAGAGACGAACAAACTGCATGATGCGTGTATGTGGTCGCACGGTCGTGATACGCTCCTTGTCTGTTTCCCCAATTGTCGTAGCATTCATTAAATAAGATGTTATGTACTTAAATTATCATTCCTACAATTAATAGTACTTAAATTCATCAGTTCTTACCACGAACGTTATTTTAAAGCATTCGTGAAATTCTACATTTAGTTCTAGTGTGTTTTATAAACAAGACGAAACCAGACAGGGAGCGTATCATGATTTGCATTCCATTTCGTATCATACTGTTGTTAAACTAAAAACTAAATAGAAAAACAACTAGTATACAAGTATCAGGACGGAAATATTCCACTTGTAATAACTACCCGGACTGCACCAGTATGGTGAATTACCTCCCTTTAATATATGCAAATTTAAAAACCTGATTTAATTAATTAAGATTTTTTTTATATCAAACACAAGCAGGGGGGGGGGGGAATGTTACATGTATACTAATATTTTAAAAGGAAATACTTTAAGTTTATTGTTTGTGTACGGAAATTCCCGAAAACTCACGAAGACTTAATTTAACCTTTAGATAGGTTCGTACAATTCTAAATTTTGTTCTAGTGTGTTTCATTAAGTACGTTTTATAAACTAGACGAAACCAGACAGGGAGCGTATCATGATTTGCATTCCATTTCGTATCATACTGTTGTTAAACTAAAAAGTAAATAGAAAAAAACTATTATTCAAGTATCAGGACGGAAATATTCCGCTTGTAATAACTACCCGGACTGCACCACGAAGACTAACCCGAACAATGTCGGCCGAATGCAATATCTACGAATTGATCCTCTAACAAAGTGATGTAGAATCAAAGCACTGGGAGTGCTGGAAGAGTAATAACATTTACATATTAGCTAGGGAGGTTGGTGACAAGCCATATAGCGTTCACTGTGTTGACTTTGCAGAATAACATTGCTTGAGCACAATATGGAATGAGTTAGTTATAGGAAAAGTATGCTATTTCAATTACAATCGCCAAACTAAAATGAACTGTGTATAAGTAAAGACAACCCCCGCTGTTCAACTCTCGAACATAAGAGACCACTATCATTCTGTATATCAACTAGTTCAACAATTCGTAACACAAATTTCGTTAACTCAAAGTTAGTTTTCTTTACTAAAACACAAAATAAAAACTAAGAAAAAGAAACAAGCCTTAATTTCTATCAATAATTTTACTTCTAGACCAGGTAGTAAGTATGTTGTAATTAATGTTGGTGTTTCCCTCGATTTTGTTGCTTTTGCTTGCGCTGATTTTGTTTTTGTTGTTGTTGGCATTCTAGCTGTTATCGGTTTTGTTACCGAGTCTGTTTTTACTACTGCTGTTATTGTTGTCATTGGTGTTCTAACCCCTGTTTCTGTTGTTATTGTTGTTGGTGTTGCTGCTACTCTTGCTTCTGTTGTTATAGTTATAATGTATATCTTTTTATAACTGATATTATTAGCTGTTGCTTTTTCAATGTATGCAATAAAAATGGATTTGGATAAACACAAACTAGGGAATGAGGGGAAGGGGTAATCTGAAATTGCAGGGATTAGGTTGAAAACACCTTCAATGTATCCCCGGGGGTAACTCGAAATCGATTTCATCCTACCTCCCGGTAATCAGAACGCGATTTTAAATTACCGTGGGACTAACTTGAAACGGCGGTAGTCATTAACAACAAACGGAGTGATTAGTTTTTAAATTAAATAAATTACGGTGGATTCAAAAAATTGAGAATACCGTCATGTTTTCATTGGTTGACCACATCACAGTCTGTTTACAGTCGCTCTCAAGTAGATAAAAACGAGCTATACTTATTTACAAATAACATTTTAATAATTAAGTTTTTATCTTTAATAATAAACGAAGCTATTTCAACCAACCATGACCTAAATACTAATAAGTGAATTAGTACTAAAATAAACAGTAACTTGTTGGATACCCAGACTTATGTTTGCCTGTACCCGACATGATCATCAATTAATCATATAGTGTTTCCCTTAAAACTGAGAGTAACAGTTTTCAAAACTTGAACAACTTCGATAATAAAGACACAGATAATGAGTTTATTAAATACAATAAACAAAATAAATAGTTCAACTAAGTTCTTGGCTTATTCATTAATATTTCTCTTGCAATGTATTGATGTAAAAATATACGCTCCCACACAGCGCTTTGATTCCACTACCGTGAATATGAAGGTATCGGAATAAGCGCCCGATGCTAAAGGAGAGTAGTAAACATATAATTGGAGCTTAAACTCAGAAATGTTTAATGAAAATATTCATACATTTTAAAATTTACATTAGAAGACGATACAATGAATTGAAAGTAGTTAGTTCCCTCGGTAAAACGTTGGATTGATTAATTTTTTTCCATTACGGAAAAATCTATAGGGGTACTTTTACATAGCAAACATATCTTTTGTTCGAGAAATTGGTGGTAGAATAGCATTCTTATTCTACTTTATTTGCTAAGTTATGGTATGGAAGTGGACAGTATGAAGCAATCACTGTAAAACGGAAGGTTTGATTTGTAGGCGTCGATAATGTTGAAAACAGATACATTAAGAAATAACCAATGGAATAAAATTGAGTTGTATAAATAGTATGACAGTATTTCTCGCAGCCTTGTTGTGACAGAAGGTAAACTGAAACATTGACAAGACATGGAGGACAAATCAGTACCAGCGAGATATGAGTGCCCTAAAATGGTTAAGAAGACAGCATGGTCAGACAAGGATGAACAAGAATTACCTAGTTTGAAGACAGTTCTCCGACCATTTTTATACTCGATGGCGCTTGCTGGCTGTTACAACTTTAGTGATATTTACCGAAGCATCCCGCGCAAAGGATCTGTGAAATCAGTGCTGTCCAATATATATCGTGCAGCTGTGATGATAATAATTTTGGTATATTTAGCTAGGAATGGAGCGGCGTTATTCTTCATACCAAAGTTTCTTTTCCTGTTCGCCGGGATAGGCGTAGGCTGGAGAACTTCTCTCATTGCAACATACTTGTTTTTTTTAAAAATGACCAGTTCGAAGTATGGTCAGTTTGAGAAGACATTTTTATTCTGGGACCAGAAAATCATTCCTGAATTTCAAGAGTTGGGAATCAAATTTCCTGCATCCAAAATGAGGAAAAGAACCACAGTTATAGTAGTGGTAACCTGGTTGTTAATTATAGTAAATGTCGTGTCAGCTGGGATACAGATGCTGTTCAGTGGAGCTGGTACATTTACAAGTCCATTTGAGAGTACGCCAGGAATTATTGTGTTGGGTTTAACATTTCATACATTTGCATCAGCTTTGTGGATTCTGCCGACAGCTTTCGTATGTATGCTAACTAAACTCGTTTATGAGGCATTTTGCGCTTTCAATGAGTTTGCTGATGAATATTTTGCAAAACACAGTAGTAAATTGGACGATGATTTTCACAGAATACGTCTGCTTCATACGAATCTATGCAAGCTTGTAAAGGACTTTGACGCAGATTTAAGCTGGTACTATGCCTGTGCATTTACATTTAATATCGGAATGGCAGTGTTTATTATGTACAATATCATAAAAACAGCGTCGTCAACAACTGAGATTGGCCTTCTCGGCCTCTGGTTCTTTGGCCAATTTATTTCCAGTGCTTTGCTGGCATTTTATGCAGCTTTTGTCAACGATGTTGTAAGTGAATTTTAACTTTTTCTTTCTTCGTTCGATTATCGTGTTTAGCTGCAGTTATGCGACTGTTGCAAAACATGACTGTTTGTAACATCAATATTGATGCTGTCTTTCAATCATCAAATGAATACACATTGGTGCCATCGCAACACTAAATTGCTCTACCTTAATTGCGAATATACTTGTAGTAGCGAAGCAGGAAATTCCGTGTGCAAAGCATTCACTTTACAGGGGCGTAGGTTTCTATAGGCCGTGTATGCCGCGGCCTACACTTTTTTTTCGAAAAATCGAAAACATTGACATGGCCAAAACTGCAATAAGATTTTTAATATATGTTTTTGATGTTATTGTAAGCATCATTGAACGAAATATATATACACCAAAACACATCTTTAACGGTCTTTTGTTCGGGGTACCCTGCCCTCGGACCCCCTAAAACTAGGCCTATAAATCAATTTCAGCTTAGCTTCGCCCCTGTTTTACATCCATTGTCAAGAGGAAGAGACATTTTTAAAGAAAACAATTTTGTGTATCACTTTAAGTACCTGTCAGCCGATGGCATATATATCATCTTGAGGTAATATAATGATGAAAAAGATTATAATATTTGCCATATCTTGAGTAACATCGTACGCTGCTATATTTTGTTAATCCAGAACTGCAAGAATAGATTGTAATACGTGTGAATAGCTGGCAATGATATACGAGGTAGTATCGTGCTTGCTGCTATCCACGACTGATACAATGTTAAGTATGTCCATTGACCAGGCCTATAATTCGGACATTTTCAGATACATTTAGTCAATAGTGCTAAATTATTTTGAAGGATGTACGAATATTTGCTTATAAATTGTTCGGAATATAATATACAATATACTACATGTACTTACAATTGCTTTATCCTTCAACATACGAGTACATTCATACTGTTACGTGCAATGTTAGGAACTGCTCGAGCATTGATATACTTACAATTGCTTTATCCTTCATCATACGAGTACATTCATACTGTTACGTGCAATGTTAGGAACTGCTCGAGCATTGATATACTTACAATTGCTTTATCCTTCATCATACGAGTACATTCATACTGTTACGTGCAATGTTAGGAACTGCTCGAGCATTGATATACTTACAATTGCTTTATCCTTCATCATACGAGTACATTCATACTGTTACGTGCAATGTTAGGAACTGCTTGAGCATTGATATACTTACAATAATTATGTACTCAGTTATAAATGCTTGGTTCTGGTGTAAACATATAATGTTGAACAAAATTCCTATGTGACCATTTTATGAAGATAATTATCATAAGTGCTCAGAATCACTGAGTTGGTACAGGTATCACCTTGACCTTGCTTGATCTTGAATGTTTCCTAACAATAGTTGGTACAGTTTTCACCTTGACCTTACGTAATCCTTGAATGGTACCAAACATTAGTCGGTACAGGTGTCACCTTGACCTTACGTGATCTTGAATGTTTCCAAACAATAGTTGGTACAGTTTTCACCTTGACCTTACGTGATCCTTGAATGTTTCCAAACATTAGTTGGTACAGGTGTCACCTTGACCTTACGTGATCCTTGAATGTTTCCAAACAATAGTTGGTACAGTTTTCACCTTGACCCTTTGTGATCCTTGAATGTTTCCAAACATTAGTTGGTACAGGTGTCACCTTGACCTTACGTGTTTCTTGAATGTTTCCAAACAATAGAAACTGAATGATCCGCCTATTGATTCAATATCTGGTCCTTGTGTAACATGTTCTATATTGTTACCTGTATTACTTAAAAACCGGCTATTTTGATTATTGAGTGCTATTGTTTGAATTAGCAATACGTCATGAGAATAAAAGATTTTGATGCCTCCATTATTTTCATAGAGTGATTCATTACCTAACAGACTGTTCTAAATACTAATTGTTGTAGACATTTCATAACAAATTTTATGACGTACTTGAATGACGCAGTAAGTTCTGAAATTTCACCTTCTCGAAAAAATCGCTTACCGATGAAAATGTGATCACTTAGAGTATATAGAGGTGTTGATTATTGAAGCACGTGATGGGGATACTCTTGCAGCGGACTTTATTCGGTGCTAAATACCATTCCGTTGAATACTGTATAAGTGGTAAAGTTTAGGAGGTGGTTAAGTTTGCTAATTTCGCAAAAGCACAAAATTCGCAAACAATTTCCACTGCGTAGATTTCCACTTCCACCGAAGTATATTTTCCCTACGCACCGTGTAGCCACTACTTGGAGTCCACTACGCTAAAGTTTTGCGTGGCCGAAAATACTTAGTCCTATTATTATCTTTGGAAAAATAAATAAAATTAAGAAATTGATAATTTTACGATGTGTAGATATAATGAACAAACTGATTTCGGCATTTCGAAAACTTTTCGACACGTGGTATTATCCATTTATACAGTAATGTCTCCACACACTTTATGACTAGGCGTTATTTCTGTTTAGGGGACACCATGGTCGAGTGGTGATGGTCGCTGTCTTTCAATCATTTGACCCTTACTGCTGCAGTGTTCAAATTAAATTCAAGTTACAGAAATGAATAGCAAGATGAAAAGCAAGTTTTAGTCCATAGCCTCTACAGATTTATTTTCTAGGTGTAGCTAATTTCCAATTTATTTACGTCAATTTAATTTCCAGGTCTTAGACGCATGTATGGTAGACTGGTTTAAATAAATAGAATACTTTTGCTCGAGTACTTCAAGTTAATTTTCAATATAAAGTACATAGCGACCTGAAAATGACATAATTATTAACTGTCAACAGCGATAATATAATAATAATTATTACATTGTATTATTATCATTATTATCATTATTATTTGTTTTATTATTATTATTATAATTAGTATAGCAACGGTCTCCTCTTGTAAAAGGGGCCAAACATCTTGAATTAATGAGTCATTGGTCAGCTGGTGATAAATAATCCAGACATTGGGGGGGGGGATGAATTAGTATAACAGCGGTCTCCTCTTGTAAAAGGGGCCGAACATCTTGAATTAATGAGTCATTTGTCAGCTGGTGATAAATAATCCAGACATTGGGGGGGGGGGGGGGGAATGAATTAGTATAACAGCGGTCTCCTCTTGTAAAAGGGGACGAACATCTTGAATTAATGAGTCATTGGTCAGCTGGTGATAAATAATCCAGACATTTGGGGGGGGGGTAGATCCATATTAGTTAGGTTCTAACCAAGACTAAATTAAAATACTAACTAAAGTATTCACTACAATGGTCTGGTTTATTATAATATATTACGGGACACCTTTCTATACCTTATTCAGTATCATTAAATAGCTGTCTTTGTTCTTTATGGCGTCATGATTTTCATAATGTTTGAAAAATACAGCATACCAAATATGATTTGTTCACTAACAGCATTTTTGTAATACAAATCTTATTCCATTATGATAAAAGTTATTTGCAATCATCCACGATGTAAACACTGATGAGCACACTGGTATACGTACGTGCTATGTTGAATATCCGGAATTCCCTTCCACGCGAAAATGACACTTGTCAGAATGGTCAATACTCAAAAATCGATAATTGTTATGGAGTTAGCAGTAACATCAGTAACTGCAGTATAACTGCTACATACCTCTGCTGTCGATATCAGCTGTTCTACCAATAAGTAGTTGTATACCACAGTCATCAGTTCGAGCAGTTATATTGCTCATGCTCGTGTCAGCGGTAAACCAATACAGCCATTGATGAAACGTTACAGGCAGTTTGGAAGAAAATACGTGGACACATTCTATTAAAAAAAATTAAGCTTGAGTATTTATTCAAATATATAAGTCGAATAACGATCAGTCAGTGCTGAAATATATAAGGGAATGGCAAAAAGATGTAAACATTGTATGGCAGTATTTGTTATTTCATTGCCATGATAGGAATGTGAGTCATATGTTCTGATATAAAAATGGAGGACAAATCAGTACCAGAGAGCTATGATTGTCCTAAAATGGTTAAGAACATAGCCTGGACAACTGTAGATGAACATGTACAAGAAACACCAAGCTTGAAGAATCTGTTTCGACCATATCTATATTCTATGGCTCTTGCTGGGTGTTACAACTTCAGTGACATTAACCAAAGAATCCAAACGAAGGGATCAGTAAAATCAGTTTTGTCTTACATATATCGAACGATTATGATAATTATTATACTGTTCTACTTCGGTAGGTGTGGTGCGGCTTTTTTCTTTTTACCGAAGGACCTGTTTATGTTCACTGGCATAGGAATTGGTTGGTTAATTTCTCTATTCGCTGCATACTTAGTGATATTAAAAGCAACCAGTTCAAAATACGGTCAGTTTGAGAGTGCCCTTCATATTTTGGGAACAGAAAATCATTCCTGAATTTCATGAGCTGGAAATTAACTTTCCTGCTACAAAGATGAAGAAGAGGATCGCAGTAGTACTATCGATATGCTGGTTAGCAGTTATGGTAAGTGTCGTGGCAACTGGAATGCAGATACAACTTGGTAGACCTGAGTTTTTCACAAGTCCATTTAAAGTTATGCCAGCAACGATTGTGTTGGCTTTAACAGTTCAAACCTTTGCCTCAGCTTTGTGGATTCTGCCTACGACTTTTATATGTATGCTAACTTAACAAATTCATGAAGCACTAACTGCTTTCAAGAAGTTCGCTGATGCATATTTTGCACACACAGTGGCAAAATGGACGATAAATTTCAAAGAATACGCCTGCTTCATGTGAATCTTTGCCAGCTGGTGAAGGTTCTTGACGAAGATTTAAGCTGGTACTATGGCAGCTCTTTTGCATGTTACATTGTGATGTCATGTCGGTTTACTTGTCGTACCAAATTAATTTGAATTTTTTATTACAAAATGGGTTGAGTCTCAAAAATTGGTAGTACAAAACGGGAGCTGATAGGACCAGCAAACATACCTGCATCAGTTTAGGAGAGCAGCAAGTTCTGTAAAAAAAGCATCAGCAGCAAGGACGTAACATTTAACAAGGATGGCTGCATTCAGTTTGCTGTATATGAGTATCTGCCGACGGAATATTCGCAAATCCGACAGGTTAATAAAATGCGTGATTGCTTCCTTACCTTTTACTGAGGTTCTGGAGTTTTCTCACGCCCAGCAGTAGAACTTATATTTGACCACCATCTCGTGTTGTTGTGAGCACAGGAGATTGTCACATGTTCTTTCCCTTTAATTTCCATCTAGAGGTTTCTCCCTTTGACCCTTATGTATAAAGATGTATATATTCTATAGAAAGGGCAAAGGGAGAGATCTCCTGTAATTGTAAGCATTTCAAAATAAACGCCATGTTTCTATTTATTTATCACAGTATTGCATGAGATATAGCTTTATTTTAAATCTGTATTATAATATATAACATGTATACACTTCCATGTATATTTTTTATTCAGGATCAGTACTACTTTTCCCCATCAGTAACACCAGTATTAATGTTGTTATATCAGAACATAGAGCGACATTCAGTACGTGATCTTTAAAAGTATCTCTTCATAGTCGGTTTCTCGTTTCGTTTTTCCTTCTTCCTTATGTCATAACGATATAGCAGGTAACTAGGCATTCAAAAATAACGTTAGTTATACATGATTGTATAAAGTGAAAAGGATCGCGATAATACATGGCTACGAAACGTTTGCATATAATGCCCCGGGAGTACTAATATTTACTACAGTGAGGTAAAAATACAAACTTAGATATGGCATTTTTGCTTATATCGATTTAATTATACGTTCAGTTTTCACGAAACTTTGAAAATATGTTGTTAAATTCACGTGTAAGCTTTCCATTAAAATACATCGCATACTCTTCTAAATTGAAATTTCTGAACAAAAGATTCGCTGATGTATTCACAATTCAATTCATTCAAAGTCGTTCACAAGTTATAAGGTGTTAGTTTTAATTCATTGACTGACTATATAGTCCAGCGTATGGCGCATTCTGCATAGCACTTTGCTTGGTCGGCGGTTGTTTCCCTATACCCCTTCTTCCCACCTAGATAAGTCAGGGTTTTTTGGAGGTTTCTTAACGCATTTATTTTATGTCTGTCTCTTGTTAGAGACGAACAAACTGCATGATGCGTGTATGTGGTCGCACGGTCGTGATACGCTCCTTGTCTGTTTCCCCAATTGTCGTAGCATTCATTAAATAAGATGTTATGTACTTAAATTATCATTCCTACAATTAATAGTACTTAAATTCATCAGTTCTTACCACGAACGTTATTTTAAAGCATTCGTGAAATTCTACATTTAGTTCTAGTGTGTTTTATAAACAAGACGAAACCAGACAGGGAGCGTATCATGATTTGCATTCCATTTCGTATCATACTGTTGTTAAACTAAAAACTAAATAGAAAAACAACTAGTATACAAGTATCAGGACGGAAATATTCCACTTGTAATAACTACCCGGACTGCACCAGTATGGTGAATTACCTCCCTTTAATATATGCAAATTTAAAAACCTGATTTAATTAATTAAGATTTTTTTTATATCAAACACAAGCAGGGGGGGGGGGGAATGTTACATGTATACTAATATTTTAAAAGGAAATACTTTAAGTTTATTGTTTGTGTACGGAAATTCCCGAAAACTCACGAAGACTTAATTTAACCTTTAGATAGGTTCGTACAATTCTAAATTTTGTTCTAGTGTGTTTCATTAAGTACGTTTTATAAACTAGACGAAACCAGACAGGGAGCGTATCATGATTTGCATTCCATTTCGTATCATACTGTTGTTAAACTAAAAAGTAAATAGAAAAAAACTATTATTCAAGTATCAGGACGGAAATATTCCGCTTGTAATAACTACCCGGACTGCACCACGAAGACTAACCCGAACAATGTCGGCCGAATGCAATATCTACGAATTGATCCTCTAACAAAGTGATGTAGAATCAAAGCACTGGGAGTGCTGGAAGAGTAATAACATTTACATATTAGCTAGGGAGGTTGGTGACAAGCCATATAGCGTTCACTGTGTTGACTTTGCAGAATAACATTGCTTGAGCACAATATGGAATGAGTTAGTTATAGGAAAAGTATGCTATTTCAATTACAATCGCCAAACTAAAATGAACTGTGTATAAGTAAAGACAACCCCCGCTGTTCAACTCTCGAACATAAGAGACCACTATCATTCTGTATATCAACTAGTTCAACAATTCGTAACACAAATTTCGTTAACTCAAAGTTAGTTTTCTTTACTAAAACACAAAATAAAAACTAAGAAAAAGAAACAAGCCTTAATTTCTATCAATAATTTTACTTCTAGACCAGGTAGTAAGTATGTTGTAATTAATGTTGGCGTTTCCCTCGATTTTGTTGCTTTTGCTTGCGCTGATTTTGTTTTTGTTGTTGTTGGCATTCTAGCTGTTATCGGTTTTGTTACCGAGTCTGTTTTTACTACTGCTGTTATTGTTGTCATTGGTGTTCTAACCCCTGTTTCTGTTGTTATTGTTGTTGGTGTTGCTGCTACTCTTGCTTCTGTTGTTATAGTTATAATGTATATCTTTTTATAACTGATATTATTAGCTGTTGCTTTTTCAATGTATGCAATAAAAATGGATTTGGATAAACACAAACTAGGGAATGAGGGGAAGGGGTAATCTGAAATTGCAGGGATTAGGTTGAAAACACCTTCAATGTATCCCCGGGGGTAACTCGAAATCGATTTCATCCTACCTCCCGGTAATCAGAACGCGATTTTAAATTACCGTGGGACTAACTTGAAACGGCGGTAGTCATTAACAACAAACGGAGTGATTAGTTTTTAAATTAAATAAATTACGGTGGATTCAAAAAATTGAGAATACCGTCATGTTTTCATTGGTTGACCACATCACAGTCTGTTTACAGTCGCTCTCAAGTAGATAAAAACGAGCTATACTTATTTACAAATAACATTTTAATAATTAAGTTTTTATCTTTAATAATAAACGAAGCTATTTCAACCAACCATAACCTAAATACTAATAAGTGAATTAGTACTAAAATAAACAGTAACTTGTTGGATACCCAGACTTATGTTTGCCTGTACCCGACATGATCATCAATTAATCATATAGTGTTTCCCTTAAAACTGAGAGTAACAGTTTTCAAAACTTGAACAACTTCGATAATAAAGACACAGATAATGAGTTTATTAAATACAATAAACAAAATAAATAGTTCAACTAAGTTCTTGGCTTATTCATTAATATTTCTCTTGCAATGTATTGATGTAAAAATATACGCTCCCACACAGCGCTTTGATTCCACTACCGTGAATATGAAGGTATCGGAATAAGCGCCCGATGCTAAAGGAGAGTAGTAAACATATAATTGGAGCTTAAACTCAGAAATGTTTAATGAAAATATTCATACATTTTAAAATTTACATTAGAAGACGATACAATGAATTGAAAGTAGTTAGTTCCCTCGGTAAAACGTTGGATTGATTAATTTTTTTCCATTACGGGAAAATCTATTCGGGTACTTTTACATAGCAAACAAATCTTTTGTTCGAGAAATTGGTGGTAGAATAGCATTCTTATTCTACTTTATTTGTTAAGTTATGGTATGGAAGTGAACAGTATGAAGCAATCACTGTAAAACGGAAGGTTTGATGTGTAGGCGTCGATAATGTTGAAAACAGATACATTAAGAAATAACCAATGGAATAAAATTGAGTTGTATAAATAGTATGACAGTATTTCTGGCAGCCTTGTTGTGACAGAAGGTAAACTGAAACATTGACAAGACATGGAGGACAAATCAGTACCAGCGAGACATGAGTGCCCTAAAATGGTTAAGAAGACAGCATGGTCAGACAAGGATGAACAAGAAACACCCAGTTTGAAGACAGTTCTCCGACCATTTTTATACTCGATGGCGCTTGCTGGCTGTTACAACTTTAGTGATATTGACCGAAGCATCCCGCGGAAAGGATCTGTGAAATCAGTGCTATCCAATATATATCGTGCAGCTGTGATGATAATAATTCTGGTATATTTAGTTAGACATGGAGCGGCGTTATTCTTCATACCAAAGTTCCTTTTCCTGTTCGTCGGGATCGGCATAGGCTGGATAATTTCTCTAATCGCAACATACTTGGTGTTTTTAAAAATGGCTAGTTCGAAATATGGTCAGTTTGAGAAGACTTTTATATTCTGGGACCAGAAAATCATTCCTGAATTTCAAAAGTTGGGAATCAAATTTCCTGCATCAAAAATGAGGAAAAGAACCACAGTTATAGCAGTGGTAACCTGGTTGGTAGTTATAGTAAATGTCGTGTCAACTGGGATACAGCTGCTGTTCAGTGGAGCTGGTACATTTACAAGTCCATTTGAGAGCACGCCAGGAATGATTGTGTTGGGTTTAACATTTTATACTTTTGCATCAGCTTTGTGGATACTGCCGACAGCTTTCATATGTATGTTAACTAAACTCGTGTATGAGGCATTTTGCGCTTTCAATGAGTTTGCTGATGTATATTTTGCAAAGAACAGTTGCAAATTGGACGAAGATTTTCACAGAATACGTCTGCTTCATACGAATCTATGCAAGCTTGTAAAGGACTTTGACGCAGATTTACGCTGGTACTATGCCAGTGCATTTACATTTAATCTCGGAATGGCAGTGTTTATTATGTACAATATCATAAAAACAGCGTCGTCAACAACTGAGACTGCCATTCTCGGCCTCTGGATATTTGTCCAATTTATTTCCAGTGCTTTGCTGGCATTTTATGCTGCTTTTGTCAACGATGCAGTAAGTGACCTTTTAACTTTTTCTTTCTTCGTTCGATTATCGTGTTTAGCTGCAGGTATGCGACTGTTGCCGAGCATAACTGTAAGTAACATCAATATTGATGCTGTCTTTCAATCATCAAATGAATACACATTGGTGCCATCGCATTACTAAATTGCTTTACCTTAATTGCGAATATAATTGTTGTAGCGAAGCAGGAAATTCCGCATGCAAAGCATTCACTTTAAAAATCGAAAACATTGACATGGCCAAACCTGCAATAAGATAGTTGATATATGTATACACCAAAACGCATCTCTGACGGTCTAGCTTCAAACATTTTTTCGGGGGACCATACCCCCGGACCCTATTAAAACTAGGCTTATACATCAATTTCAGCTAAACTTTGCCCCTGTTTTACATCCTTTGTCAAGAGGAAGAAAACAATTTCGTTCAGTTAAACTATCAGTTAAGGAAAATACTTTATCGTTAACTCATTTGCAGACATTTTTAAAGAAAACAATTTTCTGTATAACTTTAAGTACCTGTCAGCCGATGACATATATCATCTTGAGATAATATAATGATGAAAAATATTATGGTATTTGCCATAACTTGAGTAAACGTTGTACCTGCTATTTTTTGTTAATCCAGGATTGCAAGAATAAATTGTAATACGTGTGAATAGCTGGCAATGATATAGTATCGTGCTTGCTGCTATCCACGACTGATACAATGGCAAAATACGACGCAAGTACAATTATCTTGGATTATGTGATTATTATAAATGTTAGACCTATGGTAATATACATGTATTTGTGCCATCACATAACCTACTTCCGCGTAATATCTCGAACTCTGATTTCTTCCAAATGTTTTAGATAATTGCGTTCCTAATGGCCATGATTTGTTTTAAATGCGATTATGATGTGATGTAACTAAGGTAACATACATGTATTTCTGACTTAGTATATCGTGGCCACGGCATACTAAGTCGTGAGAACGAGTTATTTAAGTCGTGGCCAAGAGATAAAAATAATTTCAAACATGGGACCTCTAAGCCACCGTAGAAACTAAGTTTTCTTCTCAAGTTTATTTGATGTGTGTTGTTCTGCATATCCGTCGTGTTGGTTTGGTTTTGTACCCCTTTATATCCTTCGTTGGGTTCGTGAATTAGGAATCTGTGTGGAGAGGCCCTGTTTTGCGAATGTGATTTTCTTGCCCCATTCCTTTTATGTCCCCCCTGGTCATTGTGTTGTTATTTTGTTTCCTTCTCTGTGTGTGCCTCCTTCATTGGCTTAGATTTGTCTACGAGGCTTCTGATTGGTTAACGTGGCTCTCCTTTCTCCACATGTTTCACTTTCTCTGTACTACTCTTGTCCATGTTTCCTGATTATCTTGAACTTTCATTTGGTCAAGTTGAAAACTTGATAATTGCTTGTTTGTATCTTCATTGTGGACATATGACAATAAGTATGTCTGCAAAATGTTAAAACACCCAGAAAGAGTTACAAAGACGATGCAGAAAACCTCTATCACGGAAAGACTGCCATCAAAGAAGTTAATTAATGGTTGTTTCATGATATTCACATTACTATTCAGAATTAGGAGAAACTGTCGAGCATAGTTGCATGCTTTCAAAAGGGTTTCGAATATGTTTTATATCCAACATTTTAACCCTCTCCCTGGTTAACGTAAGATGTGTTGCTTTACACAACACTGATATGCAAGTAGCAAAGACATGTTAGTACGCCGAAAAATCTAAATATACTTAAGTACTCATCAATGCCTCGGAATTACTCAGTTAATACTCATATCACTCAGACCATGCGTGATTCTTGCATATTTCCAGACAGTAGAAAGTGATCGGTCTAAAAGTAGTTCAACGATCTGGTCCGTGAGGAATCATGTTCCGTATTGTTACCTGTATCACGTCAAACAAGCTTATATGATTGTCGAGTTCTTTGTTTCACTTGATAATCAATCTAGGTTTCAAAAGAGTTGTGTCCGTGTTTTAATGCTTCAATTCTTAAAACAATTAATGGGAAAAAACGAGAAACACTAATTGATATGGTGACTCAGCTCGTAATTGATAATAGATAATGTTGTTCCGTTTTGTGACACTACAACGATTATTATAACTAGAATAATAGGTTGGTGACGCGGACGGAGAAAAATTGTCGGACTCGCCCTATTATTCTCTGTACTGTAAAACAATAATAAAATCACCATTGAGACCCTTGGAAATTGGTCTTAATATTGAGGTTGAATAAAGAGCTAGACAGCGAAAATGGAATTTAAAATGTGCTCTTTATTTCGAGGTGGTCTTATTATTGAGATGGTTTTTAACTAAAGTTGTGTTGTATATAACGATACAGTATCATAAGACAGATGAATGCACTGAATGATAGGAGCTGCCCGACCCGCTCTGCGAAATTAGTGCTTTCAAAGATCGATTATTGATCATTCCTTTGAATGGTCAATTAGGGTGCTTTGAATATTTCATATCTTTTGACGTAGTTTGAAGTACAGAAACTGACTACGATGAGATAAGTAGAAAATTGGCGAGTTCGAATTTCAATTTTTAATTATACTTATTTCTAGCTGTTGTGTTAGAATCTGCCTGTTAACAAAGCGCGTACCAACCCTAAAAGCACGAGGGCGTACGTGACGTAATGTATTCTGTATAGTGCTTTATTTCTGAGGAGCCATATTTTGGCGGTGTTTAATTTTGGCGCATTCGCCATTTTCCAAATTAAAAAATGGGTCACGAAAAGTTACATTAATTTTAGTTACACTTTTTGGCGGAGTTTTATTTTGGTGGATAAGACCTTGACCACAAATAGCGCCAAATTAAAACACCCGCCAATATAACCCTATACAGTACGTAACCAATTACTATGGCAATTAGGGAAACAAATAATCGATGATATTAGTACTTTTTAAGACATACTCTCAGATTGAAATCATAAAGCTCAGACGCATTGCTATTTTAAAGTTAAGTAATCACCAAGCACCAGGCTTGCTAAGTTTATACGGATATCAATCTAACCGGTCTTTCATGACAACAGAATTGATACTAATTGATCCACGTTTAGTGTAAATGTGTTCCATTGTGATATGCATTACTTTCAACTCTCTCCGCCATTATCTCCATTGATAATTCATACCCTCACATAAAATTATGATAGCCATTACTTCTATTTGATATGACAACAACATTATAATATGCTCTCTGTTTTAACTCTACTTTTATTATTATTTCACAAAAGGGCTTTATCAAAAACGGAGGCAATACGGCCAAATTCCCCATTTAACTAATGTTAAAAGCTTTTTCTATTAACCACCATTTCCATTGGTAGGTAGGGTTATGCCAAACAAACAGTTTTGTATCTATAGTCCCATGTGTCCCTGTATTTACATTTTAATTTACAACATCTGTGTTCACCATTTCATTGTTTGGGGCGATGCTGGTCAGGATTTGAAAAAACATTCTAACAAAATATTATGGAATCATTACACGAAATTACGAAATAATTTCTAACCAAACACTGTGCAGTGCAAGGTATGTGGAAGTACCCGGCAAAAAAATGAATACTAAACTAATGATCAATGCAATGTGAGTGAAGTTGATTCAATATGATGCTGGAATGATAAGACGCGAAAGAGGAAGAATTGCTGATTTTTGTGGATAGAAACACATGGTACTACATGTGTATATACAATGGGGCTCTGAATAGCAGAAAATAACCGACAGATAAAAATATTTTTAGGATACTTTTTACGGTCATTTTTGCTAAATTAAGGTTGCTATTTCTCAACAGGGCAGTTGACTGTATGAAACAAAATGTGAAAAGCTTAAAATATGATTGTGAAAAGCTTAAAATTTGTGAAAAGCTTAAAATATGTGAAAAAAACATTACCATGTGATTTAGCGACATATTTTCAAACCTAATAATTAGTAATGAAAACGGTTCATTCATGAACGTGTTGAGTGATAAAATAATATAACGCAATATTAATACCTGTTTCTATGTATTGTATGTATGTGCATGTGCGTAAGACAACACTGCTACAGATTTCTATGATTGTTCATAGGTCACCGACATATACAATGCTTAACATTTTGGCGAAAATAAATTACAACACCCTCGCGTCCAGAAAACAGCTGAATATTTAGTATAATTTTCAATAACAACAACAAATTCGATCATGGATTTTTGAATTTGCACAGCATATTCGAACTTCGAAGCTTCCGAAATCTTTTCTGATTTTGTAAAAAAAGTGCTTCGTAAGGCTTGCGTATTTTTTTTTCTTTTTTCCAAGAAAATAGAACTCAAGTTGTTAAATTTAAATTGGTTGCGAGAACATTTTAAATTTTCTCGTACAATGCAATAACTTTCTCAATACTTTCCTTGTTTTTAATGTAATTATAATTATTCCTGTACGACAAAACTTATGTAGATTGTAAAAGTCGGAGAGATCAAGTCCATACGCAGCTTTCCGTGCCTTTTAGCTGGCTTATCGCAGTGGGTTATCTCCCTTGAAAATGACCCGAAATCGATATCGAATTTCCAGCTCTACCAGTCTTGATCAATAGATTATAGACGGAAATTATTTGTATACGTAATCTTAAGCACTTTATCTTAATACTAAAATATTTTAGCAGTTATGACAATATTCTTTAATTTCCTCTCTTTCATTTAGTGTAAAAATATTTATTCTAACTAAACATCTTCTTGCTTCCAATTTGATTTTAAAAGTATCACCTTTGATTATATAGAACATAGAGTAAAAATCAGTAAAATTGTCCATTACCAAAAGTTATGGGGCTAATAAATCATATATAAAATGTATCTTACATATTATCTGCATATGCTATTATAAACATATATTCGCTCTCCTCTGCTGTATGCATGTATGTTCGTAACTTGTTTTTTCAAGTTCATCAGTCAGGTCATTTCTACAGAAATTAAGTAAAAAGGGTACTTCAATAAATAGTTTGATATTGTTTATCACACAAATACCCGAAAAAGAATAAGCTATGTGATGTTGGTTTTTGTATTCGTATTAATAAGATTAATACCTGTTAAGTTGAATTTAACATTGGAAGATAAAGGTTGTTAAAGATGAAGGACAAATCAGAGGTAGTGGGTGTTGGTCCTACGACAGTGGTCGAGATCCCGGCATGGTCAGATAATGAAGATTATGAAACTCCAAGCATGAAGAAACTTCTGCGACCATTTTTATACACTATGGCCCTTATTGGATGTTACAACTTCAGTGAAATTGATCAAAGTGAACCACGAAATAGATCTGTGAAATCAGTCTTGTCTAATATATATCGAGCAGTTGTGATAATAATTATCCTGATCAATTTGGCGCGGGTAGGAGTCGCGTTTTTCTTTTTATCGCCGAACTATATCCAAATCAATGGTTTAATATTGGTCTGGTCAGTCTCTCTGGTTGCTACATACCTTGTGTATTTAAAAGCAACCAGTCCGAAATATGGACATTTAAAGGATGCCTTTATATTATGGGAACAAAAATTCCTGATTTTCATGAGTTGGGAATCACATTTCCGACATCAAACATGAAGAAAAGAATCAGAGTTGTGGTAGTAATATCATGGTTGATAGTTATTGGAAACACAGTTGCAACTGGAATTCAGATCAAATTAAGTGGACCTTATCTTTACGCAAGTCCGTTTGAGGGAACGCCAGCGACGATTGTACTTGTTATTATTGTAAATAGCTTTGCATCAGCTATGTGGTCACTGCCAACGGGATATGCAATTATAATCACTAGTTTTATCTATGAGGCATTCAGTGCTTTTGATAAATTTATTGGTGTTCAGCGTGAATGCAAATCGGGAGTTGAAATTCAAAGAGCGCGTCTCCTTCATTTGAATCTTTGCAAGCTTGTGAGGGACTTTGATAAAGATCTAGGCTGGTACTTTGCCTGTACGTTTACATTTTCTACTGGAGTGTCTTTGTTTAATTTATACCAGATTATGAAAACACCAGTGACGACGTATGAGCTTGTGTTGTATATATTCTGGTTATCTGGCCAGTTAACTGTCATGGGTCTGCTAGCATTTTATGCAGCCTACGTAAACGACGCAGTAAGTGTATTCTTGTTTTGTCTTTGTATTTTGGTTTATTTGTCGTCACCACCGGTTTCCCACATGGGCGACGCCTCCGGAAGAATATTAGTCATTTTATATTTTTGGAGGATAGTGCATGATACAGGAGATGCCCCAGTTCCAGAAGCACCTCTTGTTCTTTTACGTGCTCGATGTAAAGCATCATACACGGGACCTCGGTTTTTAAAGTCTCGTCCGAAAGACTGTTAGTACTGTCAGTGATGGATCGGGGAATCGAACCTGCGATCCCTGGATTACAGGTCAAGTGCGTTATCACTGGGCTACGGATCCGCTACTTGTTTCTCTATTCAATTATAATTTACAGTGATGTCAACGAATATTCGTTAGTACGTCCGAATATTCGGATACTGATTCGACATTCGAATATTCGATAAATCAGGATATATTTTCAATATAAAAACTGAATTATTAAATTTCAATGATGGGCATTATCGCATTGAATGACATTTTTACCCGTGAAAATAATATCTACAGGTGTGAATTGACATGTCATGATGTATATGTGGGTGGCAAGAGAGGTATAACATTCTCGTGATGACACTTAGGCCCTGACAATGTTAGTAATCGTGGGGATTTTTACAACTTAAATGATCAGTTTAAAACACAAATTTGATAAGCATAAAGTTAAACTTCGAATTTCATATGTATTATTATTAAATAAGAAGGTCGAAAGTTCGAATATTCGAATATTCGTTCGGAACGATGATCGAATTTTCGAATACCATAATTGCCATTCGTTGACAACCCTACTTATATACATGCCACCCTGTATAGATATTCTGGACAGCGTATATCCTGTGCACAGACTAGAAACTGTAAAACTAACAGTTCTGAATCGTTTTTGATATCCGACTCTTTGGATTGGTTTGACATTACATAATGACTATAAAAGTGTTTAATGGCCGCCATTATCTATTTTAATTATTCAATACATGTACTTAACATAATGTTCTGAAAGCTAACATCGGAATTTTAGATATTAAATAAATGCATGATGAGGATAGTGAAAACATGAAACTGATATTCAAAAAAGCATTCCTTTATGATATAAGCATTCATGTATTTGGAATTTATGGATAGTTTAACTGATATTTGAAAGGAATACATCATGTATGGTTATACATGTAGTGTTCTAGTTCTTATAAATGTTTCTTCACACACAGCGAAACAGGGTGAAGCCACGTTCTGTCAACCATGTCAAATGCTTCAGTTGAATGAAATAAGTTTTACTCCTTGATTTGCATGACTTTTACTTATACAGTCTTCTTTGAAGCACCACCTTCCAAATATGTAAATTATGGACGAGTTGTCACAATTACTTACTGTTAATCTTGCTTCGGATTTTAAAGAAAACATTTTTTGAATACATTGTGAACTTTCAAGATACATGTACTTTTCTTAATTACGGCTGTATTTACAAGTCAAAATATGAAAACTATAAATGTAAACTGAGATTAAGAGGACAATCCCTCTAAATAATTCGAGGAATTTATGACGATACTGTTACTCATGATTCTGGTTTAAATGCCAGGGTGTTCTTACCACTGAACCTTCCAAAGCGGTACTCCTGTTTCTACGCATTTGTCATCCATTGTGTATGTCTCTTCGGTTCCTTTTGACTTATACTTGTTTACATGAATGTAAAAAATTTCATATCTGTCGCATTTTTTATTTTTTAGTGCGCGCTAAGTGGGTTCCATTTTCGTGTTTGACTTCTATATTCATTTTCATTGTCAATACACATATACACGTTTATCATACCACTTGCTTGCCCCGTGTTGTTCATATATTTAATACCACTTGTTTGTCCCGTGTTGCCCATATATTTCATACCTCCTGTTTGTCTGTGTTGTCCATATATCTCATACATCTTGCTTGTCTTGTCCATATATCTCATACCACTTGTTTGGCTGTGTTGTCCATATATCTCATACCACTTGTTTGTCTGTGTTGTCCATATATCTCATACCTCTTGCTTGTCTTGTCCATATATCTCATACCACATGCTTGTCTGTGTTGTCCATATATCTCATACCACTTGCTTGTCTGTGTTGTCCATATATCTCATACCACTTGCTTGTCTTGTCCATATATGTCATACCACTTGTTTGTCTGTGTTGTCCATATATCTCATACCTCTTGTTTGTCTGTGTTGTCCATATATCTCATACCACTTGTTTGTCTTGTCCATATATCTCATACCACTTGTTTGTCTGTGTTGTCCATATATCTCATACCACTTGTTTGTCTGTGTTGTCCATATATCTCATACCACTTGTTTGTCTGTGTTGTCCATTTATCTCATACCTCTTGCTTGTCTGTGTTGTCCATATTTCTCATACCACTTGTTTGTCTTGTCCATATATCTCATACCTCTTGCTTGTCTTGTCCATATTTCTCATACCACTTGTTTGTCTTGTCCATATATCTCATACCTCTTGTTTGTCTGTGTTGTTCATATATCTCATACCACTTGTTTGTCTTGTCCATATATCTCATACCTCTTGCTTGTCTGTGTTGTCCATATATCTCATACCTCTTGCTTGTCTGTGTTGTCCATATATTTCATTCCACTTGTTTGTCTTGTCCATATATCTCATACCTCTTGCTTGTCTGCGTTGTCCATATATCTCATACCTCTTGCTTGTCTGTGTTGTCAATATATCTCATACCTCTTGCTTGTCTGTGTTGTCCATATATCTCATACCTCTTGCTTGTCTGTGTTGTCCATATTTCTCATACCTCTTGCTTGTCTGTGTTGTCCATATTTCTCATACCACTTGTTTGTCTTGTCCATATATCTCATACCACTTGTCTGTGTTGTCCATATATCTCATACCTCTTGCTTGTTTGTCTTGTCCATATATCTTATACCTCTTGCTTGTCTGTGTTGTCCATGTATATCTCATACCACTTGCTTGTCATGTATTGTCCATATTCCTCGTACCTCTTGCATAATTATCTTGTGTTGTCCTCCGAACCACTCCTTATTGGTCTTGTTTTTGGTCTCCTTCCATTTTCATTTTATTTTGTAACCTGTAAATCTATTTGTGGAGGCCCTGTTGTGTTAATTTCAAATTTCCCATGGTACTCCTTTTTTACTTTTATGACTATAGCCAATTATTGATATAAAATAACTTAAATTAGACGATAATAAGAGTTATTGCAATGGTAATTTTTTCAGGCCCATTCTCCTTTGGATACAGTCTATTACATCGATGTGAAAGACATCACAGTGGAGAAACTAGCTCAGGTACGTTTTTCATGACTTTTTCACAACACCGTATCTGCTTTTTGGGCAGTATACATTGATTTGAAAACTTGCATTGAGCAATTATCATTCCGTTTCATAAAGCAGAAGATTCCAAAATACGAGTGTTATAATTGTATTCATTGCAAAAGCAGTGACAAATTGGAAATTTTCTCTAAAGTCAAATTTGTAATGCTTGATGACACAACCAATCAATTTGTATGAACATTGTTTTAAGACAATGTGAGGTTTGAATAATGAAGGCAATTTTAACGGCTTTTTTTATAGAATACTGTATCTGTGTATTTTCAGTTGAACTTGTTCCTGTCTAAGTTGACTGGTACCCAGGTGGGATTTACTGCGTGTGGACTTCTTGTCATTACTAAGGAATTCATTCTGACAGTAAGTACTTACATTTTAACATAGAACAAGTTTGATTGGTTCAATAACAAATTCTCAATTTAATACTCATTTCTGAACTTTTAATGAAATACTGACAGAAATATTGTTTTTGAACCTGAAAACTTCATCTTCATAAATTGATTCTTTCCTGTACAGAAGTACAAGTGTATACAATAATTCGAATAGTTTCTCTTAAACACAAGAAAATAAAATCATCTGTATTTGATATATCTAATCATTGAATACTGTTGCTATTGTTGATTCCAAATCAGTTGAGAAAACTGTTACTGATTACACGATGTCTATTGGTCATTGTTTTCCAAAACATTGTATCATTGGCTGACCACTTACAATTATTTATGTAATACAGTAAATCCTCATATTAAGACCACCTCGAAATAAAGACCACACTTTTCAAGTCCATTTTGACTGTTCCGCTCTTTAATCAACCTCAATAATAAGACCACATCAATATATAGACCAGTTTTCAAGGGTCCCCGAAATGGTATTTTTACTGAAGTTTTACTACATAAATGATGTTTCCATTTTGTTTGCAGATAGCAGGGGCCTTCTTGACCTACTTTGCTGTCCTCTATACGTTGTGAGGAACAGGAGGAGCGATACCTATAAGGAGAGAAATATTTTTTCTCGAAGTGTTTGAAAATTTCAACCACTGAGTTAATAGTGAAGCAATATTGTTATTTGAAAAGCCGTAATGCAGAAGAGTGGAAATAATATTGACAAACAAATCACACAATGATATCAGCAAAATGACGCTGTTTTGCGGGAATATAAACTCCAATTAAACGAAATTATAGTATTAAACTGTTAATGTTGATACATTTACCAATAAATTTATGCCCCCGCTCTGAAAGGGGATGCATACAGTTTTGCCCTTGTCCGTCTGTCCGTCTGTCTGCCCATCCTTCCTTCCGACCATCACAAAATCTTGTGTCACGCATATCTCCGAAAGTATATGAGCCAGAGTCACAGTGCCTTACAGGAATGTTAACCAGCATGTGAAGTTGTGCATCTGGGATTTTATGTGTTGCTTTGCTCAATATGTTCAAAGTTATGCCCCTTGACATAGCTAAAATAGCCTATAGCGCATGCTTTCTTGTGTCGCGCATATTTAAAAAGGTGAGAGCCAGATAAGAGTCATATTACTACACAGGAATGTTAACCAACATGTGAAATTGTGAACTTTTGGTATAGCTTGAGATTGCTTCCAGTAAAAATAGAGTTATGACCCTTGACGTACTAAAATTTGCATATACAGCATGGAAGCTTGTGTCACCGCTAATGTTTATCAGCATGATAAGTTGTGCACCAGGTTATTTTGACGCACATTGGCCAACTATGGGCAGAATACTGTCTTTTGCCTTTGTGAAAAAGGCGGGGAGTGGAGTCATCTGTTTTCTATTGACATTTTCTAGCTTAACTTAAGAAAGAATCATTGCTCCACGGAACTAGGACTTAGAGAAAAACTAATTACCGGCCAATAAGTCGCTAGAGTTTTCAAAACAAAGTTGATAAAACGTTTATTTAGCTATTTGAATTGTTCAGACATGATGGCTTGAATATCGATAGTCCATAAAATAAAGTCTTCAATTAAGTACTCCAGAACTTCTTCGAGAATGTTATTTTTAATTAACAAACGCAAGAACAATTTTAAACGGAAATAAGATATCTACATATATACATTGTATCTTATTATGTATTGAAGGTAGAAAAGATCCCCGATGGGGAAATGCAACAATAAGCATGACATTTTTAAAAGTTGTGTATTTTCGACCGATGTACAGCAAGTGTGCTCCATTTTGTGAATATATGAGCATGCTCCATTTTGTGTATATGTGAGTGTGCTCCATTTTGTGTATATGTGAGTGTGCTCCATTTGTGAATATGTGAGCATGCTCCATTTTGTGTATATGTGAGTGTGCTCCATTTGTGAATATGTGAGCATGCTCCATTTTGTGTATATGTGAGTGTGCTCCATTTTGTGATTATGTGAGCATGCTCCATTTTGTGTATATGTGAGTGAGCTCCATTTGTGAATATGTGAGCATGCTCCATTTTGTGTATATGTGAGTGTGCTCCATTTTGTGAATATGTGAGCATGCTCCATTTTGTGTATATGTGAGTGTGCTCCATTTTGTGAATATGTGAGTGTGCTCCATTTTGTGAATATGTGAGCATGCTCCATTTTGTGTATATGTGAGTGTGCTCCATTTTGTGAATATGTGAGCATGCTCCATTTTGTGTATATGTGAGCATGCTCCATTTTGTGTATATGTGAGTGTGCTCCATTTGTGAATATGTGAGCATGCTCCATTTTGTGTATATGTGAGTGTGCTCCATTTTGTGAATATGTGAGCATGCTCCATTTTGTGTATATGTGAGTGTGCTCCATTTTGTGAATATGTGAGCATGCTCCATTTTGTGTATATGTGAGTGTGCTCCATTTTGTGAATATGTGAGCATGCTCCATTTTGTGTATATGTGAGTGTGCTCCATTTTGTGAATATGTGAGCATGCTCCATTTTGTGTATATGTGAGTGTGCTCCATTTTGTGAATATGTGAGCATGCTCCATTTTGTGTATATGTGAGTGGGCTCCATTTGTGAATATGTGAGTGGGCTCCATTTGTGAATATGTGAGCATGCTCCATTTTGTGAATATGTGAGTGGGCTCCATTTGTGAATATGTGAGTGGGCTCCATTTGTGAATATGTGAGCATGCTCCATTTTGTGAATATGTGAGTGTGCTCCATTTTGTGAATATGTGAGTGTGCTCCATTTTGTGAATATGTGAGCATGCTCCATTTTGTGTATATGTGAGTGTGCTCCATTTTGTGTATATGTGAGTGTGCTCCATTTTGTGAATATGTGAGTGTGCTCCATTTTGTGTATATGTGAGTGTGCTCCATTTTGTGTATATGTGAGTGTGCTCCATTTTGTGTATATGTGAGTGTGCTCCATTTTGTGTATATGTGAGTGTGCTCCATTTTGTGAATATGTGAGTGTGCTCCATTTTGTGTATATGTGAGTGTGCTCCATTTTGTGTATATGTGAGTGTGCTCCATTTTGTGAATATGTGAGCATGCTCCATTTTGTGTATATGTGAGTGTGCTCCATTTTGTGAATATGTGAGCATGCTCCATTTTGTGTATATGTGAGTGTGCTCCATTTTGTGAATATGTGAGCATGCTCCATTTTGTGTATATGTGAGTGTGCTCCATTTTGTGAATATGTGAGCATGCTCCATTTTGTGTATATGTGAGTGGGCTCCATTTGTGAATATGTGAGTGGGCTCCATTTGTGAATATGTGAGCATGCTCCATTTTGTGAATATGTGAGTGGGCTCCATTTGTGAATATGTGAGTGGGCTCCATTTGTGAATATGTGAGTGTGCTCCATTTTGTGTATATGTGAGTGTGCTCCATTTTGTGAATATGTGAGTGTGCTCCATTTTGTGTATATGTGAGTGTGCTCCATTTTGTGAATATGTGAGTGTGCTCCATTTTGTGTATATGTGAGTGTGCTCCATTTTGTGAATATGTGAGTGTGCTCCATTTTGTGTATATGTGAGTGTGCTCCATTTTGTGAATATGTGAGTGTGCTCCATTTTGTGTATATGTGAGTGTGCTCCATTTTGTGAATATGTGAGTGGGCTCCATTTGTGAATATGTGAGTGGGCTCCATTTGTGAATATGTGAGTGTGCTCCATTTTGTGTATATGTGAGTGTGCTCCATTTTGTGTATATGTGAGTGTGCTCCATTTGTGAATATGTGAGCATGCTCCATTTTGTGAATTCATTCCATAAAAAACGTACATTTGGTTGAATATCAGAAATAAAACTTCAAACTTGCAAAACTTTAATTCCAACAATTTAATTAATCAAACATATCATTATTAAGTAAGAAACACATCATTGTTTTTATTGTTCTAAGCATATTTAGCAAATACGATCAGTTTTTTACATGGTATGGCTAAAAAATGTCACCTCCGTTACAATTATTCTATCCTCAGAAAATAATTATCTAGATATTTTTGATCGAAATGACTTTCTAATACAAACAAGTTACAGTTATATTAAGACCTATTAGTAAAAAAGGCGCAAAAGTATAGATATGAAATCATTAAATCTTCAAAATGTAGTAGAAAATCAGAAACAGATAAAAAACATAGCAGTTTATACCTGTCTGAAATGTAGATTTCGAGATTACAAATTTCTTGTCAAGTGTATATGTTGCATTCTGTCGGGGTTCAATATTTATGGAATGAATATGCGTTAATTGCGAATACTTTTTTGTATTTTTACCAATTTGTCTGAAGTAACGGAACTTACTTTGTGTAACGGAAATGACACTGTGTAACGGAGTTGACAATTTAATTGAATGACTTTGCTGGGAGACGTAAGCATCAATTCATTAATTACAACATACTTCGTTGTATACATAAAATAAAAAAGTACAATTTTGTGTTTGACACATTATAATTTTAACAATTAGAAAGCAACAAAAGACAAATAACATTGGTCATCAAATAGTGCAAATAATTCTGTCTTCGATCAATGTTCAAAGATTTAATTCCTCTTCAATGAGTTCCCATACTTTGGGAGGAATTTGACAATGTCTTGAAGTAATTGACTCAGGCTGTTGGTCGAGAAGTGTTACAATTTTGTCAATTGTGTACCAACACTGATCCTCTATTAGTGGCCAGAAGTATCGGTTGCGTCCGATCCTGTGCATAACCTGAAATATTGAGTTGTATATGCATTACAGGAGTCAATTCGAAAGCAGCAGACTTTTAACTGTACTTACGTCTTTGTTCTGGTTACATCAATGCGACCATTGAGTTAAATTAGACATAAAGCACATTTGTCTTCGGGGGGCGTAAAAATGCCATATATTAGTTTTTTTTATTTGTTTGTATTACACTAATGTAGAGATGTAATTTCAAGCAGAGATGATGCCGGGCAAATTGACGTCTACTTTAATAGACAAACAGGTAACTAACAAAGATTTACATCCGGGCAATGTTGATTTGTAAGCATGTTATATAAAATTAGTGGTCATTGAATATTGACATTATTGAACTTGTTGCCTAATTTAATAAAGGCTCGCCATGCTTTTTATCATTTTTTATGTTATCAATATTTGACAACTAGTCATATATACATGTATAATATCCTTTGTGTAAGCATTCTCAATGCATAGTTCAAACGAGTCCAACGAGTGGTAGTTTACCTTTATATCCATATCTTCTTCATCTATACCTAATATTACACCAGGATATGGAATTCCATCATAGGTAACGACAACATACTTTCCAATCAAGCTCTCGTCCACGCATGTGACACTTTTCAGCTGAACAAATAAACACAATCATTCACGTTATATGCACTAAGATACAGATTCAATTGATAGTACTTGATGTAAAAATAAGATCTTTACGCCTTCTATTGTATCTACGTAAGTCGTTTCGATCAAGTAAATAAAACAAAATTGGTACATGTACTACTAGTACTAGTATCATTATCAAACTCAGAATATTCAATTTAAAGTACATAGTTCATATAAACAGAAGCCATTAAACTATTACACCATTGCTGTAATTTATTTTGTAAGGCCTGTATAAACTGATATTATATAAATAATATAATACCTCAGTTGTAACAATGCCTTTTGCATCTGATACTGCTGGTGTCTGTTGTTTGTGGATAGTAGGCACAGTTACGTCTCCGTCTAAGATCTGACTGGGTGATGACGGTTCTGTTGGTATGTGATTATCCACGCCTGACAGAGTAGCCTATAAAAGTATAAGCACAAATTTACCCACAAGCACACATGCATCTATTAAAGTCGGTTTGTTTGTTTATTTGTTTTTATAACGCTGACCCTCAAAGATATTTTAATTATAAACGGCGGCAAGTTTTCCAAACCATGTTTCCTGGAAAGTACTGTCGTCAGTACTACTAAATACCCTTCCACAAGCCGGTTACTTAACCACATACAAGGAAAATACTATTTTTATTGAGGAGTCGGACCTACCGCAACAATAGTTGCAGCCAATATAAGTACGCTTTTACCTCTCCTGGCAATGTAACTGGAAATTGAACGTCAACCGGTTGAAAGCATCCGCACACAGATGGGTAAGTACAGTAGCAGGACAGGACTCGGCAGGATATTTCACCACGTTTGCGTGTAGTCAGCTGCAAAATAAAATATACACAAACAATAAATAACCCAATACAGGTTGCAATTAACATCAATTATCTGAACGTGTGTACGCGTACTAATTAAAATTAATATTATTGTGTATCCTTTCAAGGGCGGATTGGAAGGGTGATGGATCCGGCGGACACCCCAACATAATTTCGCAACATAGGTAATTTGTTTATCTAGATGAAATATTGGTTGAAATGTGCATTTGTTTCGCTCACTTTCCTCCCATAGATACAACACATGATAAATATATGGTTTACAAGATCAAGTTATTAGTTGTCGAATTTACACCAAATAACCAGAAATCTTGCCGGACATGCATTTTGTGGTATCTTATAAGTTACACGTGGTAATCAATAATTAATATCTACCTGGTGAAGTTTCATTGTGTTTTTCACTGGCTTTAGTGATGATGGAATGTGGCTTTCTATGTTCAGAATTGACTGTTCTTCGACGTAAAACATCTTCACGGAGCTCTGTTCTTCAACACAAGCAATTAAATCTTTTCCACATGTTATGTCCTTGCGGTACGTATTCACTTGCTTGTCTGCCGCCCTTTTAACCGCCGCTCCAACACCATCTGCTGCCCCTTTACCATGAGCCGCTTCCAGGAAGTTCCAGGTTGATGATGTACAGCCGTACTCGAACACATAGCTACACCATAGACAGAAATTGTCTTTGTTTCGGTATTGTGTGGTAGGTCCATCACTTACAAAGTGTATCACTGAGAAGCTGTATTTATCTTTCAGGTATTTAATGACAGGGTCTATGTGTGCCCATATAGCTGCAGGCCCGTGCTTTAAACAGTCAGATACCGTGCAGAATGACATCTTGTTATCTCCAATATATGCAACACCAGTGTGTAAACTTATTTGTTGCTTTGAAGCACCAAAATGGACACTTTGTATTTCACTGGCGTATTTAGTGTTGTAATTTTCAGAAAAGTCAATGTGCATGATGATTTCTTCATGAGATATTTGCTGGTGTAAGTACTTCAGAGTTTTGTACTGATGTTTAATGTTAAACACGTGACGACAGGCTCTTGTTAGTTCTGCATTTAGCTCTTCTGCTAGTGTTTCTTTTGTGCCCTGTATTTGATCTTTGACTGTTTTGTTTACTACTTTTGGCTTTCCATCCTTTTCCTTGTCGATTCGCTTGTTCTTCCACATCCTCCACACCACTTGTTTACCATCTGTGTCATGACATCTCAGATTTTTACCCCGGCACTGGTCACATTCTCTATACATACACTCTTTGTTCTCTTGGTTACAGACAATATCGTTCATCAGTACATTTATATCTTTTGTATGTATCATATTCTCTTTGTAACTTGTATCAATTTTGTAGTAGAGATTTTCATGCACTTTACATAGACAAGTGTCTCGATCCTTTTCTGTCGGTTTCACAATCCAGAACGGCCGCAGTTTGCAAAACATACTGTATGACATTTTGTTATTCTCACTTTCGTATTTCTTGTGTAGAGTTTTCAGATCTCCATTCATCAAACGTTTCTGCATTTTAACCCCGTGTCTAGTAATGGTTGCTTGCTTGTCAGATGTTATCCTTGAGTTGTCATCTCTCTCAATAAATGTCTTCACTTTCATTTTCATTTGTACTTTAATTCCAGCGGGGCGAATTCTTCTGTCCTTGTTATACATGTACCTCCGTGATATCCCCAGAACACTTCTAGCATAAGCCCCGAGACCATACTTTTTCAGTACTCTCTTTCCAACGATGATATTGGAAACCATTCTTTTCTCTAGTCGGCTATTACTACGCTGATACCATTTTCTTACATTCATAATCAATGTTTTGTACAAGTGATAGGATTTCGGATTCAAATCTCTATCAACCGGTTCGGTTGTCTCGTGTCTTTGTCTGTTTCGGTAGTATTTCTTCTTGTACTTTTCCATTAGCTTTTGTTGACATTTTAATTTGACTTTTAGTTTCTCGTTCAATCTGTAGCATGCAGACTTTTGTTTATTTTTCCTCTTCTTGTGGGATATCACCATGGCAACTCGCCGGGCCTCCTGTTCAATTGGTCTAGGTACGTCAAGTCTATCTTGTGGTGAAGTTGGTGGTGTTAGCGCTAGCGACACCGCTGCGGTGACCATTCTTTTTCTATCTCTGTGATCCTGGCTGTTTTGTTTCCAGTTATGCCGCCGTTTACGTTGTTCTCTAGGAGTCAAGTCCTTTATCATTTTCACAACGCCTCTCTTCTTTTTATCATTGTATCTCTCCCTGTCTTTTACCTTGTGCTCTTCATACTTCATCATGTTTTCTTTCAGACGTTGACGGTATGCTCGCATCCGCTCTTTCGCTGATTTTCCCATTTTTAATCAAGACTTTGCGTAGTTTTATATTATCTTTTATGTCAGCTATTTGGTCAGCGCAGTTGCACACTGCTGTAGCCCAGCCAGGAAGTTGTAAGTGTCGAGGAATACTTAACAACGTTACTTGATGCTTTTCATGGTATGCTAACAGTTTATCCATGGAATCTAAAACGAACTTCGCAACTGAAATGTTTTAAAAAATATCAGAACGTTTAAATACATAGTAAAGAAAGATCGATTTTATTAAAACTGAAAAATAGTAAAATAACACAATATTGTATGTCTCGTTTTGAGTGACTATTATCAAATATTATAAGTACTATGCTATATGTTATATAACGAAAAGAAAACCCTCGCGAATTACTATATATATATACAGTGCTGGTGCTTTATACTACATTAAACAAGCAATAATATCATAATAGTTCTAAATGTAGATCTTTATTGAAGTATTGTAATGATATTTTCTATTTTAACACAAATGCAGCTTTGGTACATTAAAACTATATTTTAACTTTTCTACTAATAAAGAACACATTAATGGCTATGATTTCAAAAAAAATAGATACAACTGAAGCAATATTGATTTCGGCGTATATAATAGAATATCGTCATTTCCGTTACAATTTTTTTACAATACCGTCGTAATGGAAATGATTGTAACGGAACTGACGATTTTGAACATTTTTGTTAGATTTTCTGATGAGTTTTAAATGTAATGTTTACACAGTGTTACAACGGACAGATGCAGCGACTTTACACATAACTACTGCTTAATATAGATTATATTAATATATGTGCGGGCGATAGAGCACGAACGGTAATGATGCAAAATAGGAATACGGACAGTAAAACAGCAACTTACCTGCAAGTTTTTCTTCCGTACTCATTCTGCTGCTACAGCGGCCATTGCTTTTGAATTTTCGCGCCACGAAACTTGTGTATTACGTCACGGGTTTTTGTGCGCAAACGGGAGGTAATAACGAAAAACGTTTAAATAGCAGTTGTAACGGAAATGATTGTAAATTGCGGGACATACGAAATAGTACACACAGAAGTTAAAATTGATGTATGAACTAAGTATATACATTGTTTTTAATTAAATTGGAATATATTCATTTCAAAACAATACATGGTTTAGAAAATTAGAGGTAAATCGCTCTAAAAATTTAATGGGACGTGCACAAACCGGACACAGGGACAGAGCATTTTATCTACTTTGAGCATATTGTCAGGAACATTTTTTATGCGTTAACTACAGAAATACTAAAGTGATCGATTGTAGGTCCTTAAGTACCATATAATATATCAATATTTCGGTTAAAATAAATGATCGGAATCAACGCACAGGGACATGTGAGTGGGCTCCATTTGTGAATATGTGAGCATGCTCCATTTTGTGTATATGTGAGTGTGCTCCATTTTGTGAATATGTGAGTGTGCTCCATTTGTAAATATGTGAGGATGCTCCATTTTGTAAATATATTTGAGCATGATCCGTTTTGTGAAAATGGCTCCCTTACGGTATTCTTTTTCACACTGGCTATTTCTATTTTGTGTACTGTAAAACCTCACTTAAAGACCACCTCAATAACAGGAAAACCTCAAAAGTATGAACAAATTTCAAATCCACTTTCACTGCTTTGCTCTTTATTCAATCCCAATATAAAGACCACCTCAATAAGAAGACCAATTTTCAAAAGTATAAAGGGTGGTCTTATTATCGAGGTTTAACTGTAAATGCTATATATCAGTATTTTATTTGAGCATGGTTTTATTTTATCCTTGTTCAACATTGTAACTCTTTATGTGTTGTCATACTTGTAAATCTGTTGTACACACAAATAAAACTAATAAGAGAAAACATTTGTTAGATTGCTTCATAGAGAACAATGTTTATGTTCGATTGGAAATGTCCAATAACAATTGTATTGTCATGTGTGGTGAAAGTGTCCTATCTACACACTCTCACAGTGCTTTGATCCCACTGTTGGGACATTCATGGTGATTATGATGGCATATATTCATGCATGCCCGATGTCTGCCCGTTCCACTTAGCTTGACAAGAAATTCTGTTGAACAGCCGATTTCTGAGAATAGAAGGTATAGGACTAAGCACCTAATGCAGAACTGCCGATTTCTGAGAAAAGAAGGCATTGAAATAAGCATCTAATGGAAAGTGTGGAGAGAGTCTCACATTGTTCTATCCTATCACCGCCTTTTAACAATGCAATTGGAATATATGAGCGCTGCTATGGGACTTACAACCTCTTATGTAAGTGACGTCATATCAAGAAAACGCAACCTGTGATGTCACTATTTTCATGCAGGAAACAATATTTACTCCATAAATATGGTCACTTTGTTTTCATACTGCCATATGGGGCAAATATTGCTTACCGTCAGTACATGGTGAGGTCACATGTGACGTTTTCTGGAAATGACGTCACTTAAAGAAGAGGTAGGAAATTGTATAGTGGGGCTCAGATCATGATTTTGCGGATACAATTTTTTGCTTGAACTTTACACTGGTTTTGATAGTCAATTTCATCTTCAGTTATGTTTATTGTTTTTTTTGTCGGGTAATGGAAAGGTGTGAATGTTTGAAACAACAGATCTACACATGTATGTGCAATGAATGAACAGACAAAAGGGTTTATCTAAATGAAATGCTTGACTGACATGTCAATTAAAACAGAATATATGTACATATGTTATCAAAATAGTTGTATAGTATAAATAAGCGCCCATGTCAGAACGTTAATTCACATCCATGCTTATATCCAAAATTTTAGCCACACTAAAAATGACAAAACTATATAGTGTATTAGTATATGTATACATTAGGTACATGAAACCATTTCAATTATTTTCCAATTAGGAATCGAAAAAAGACCTATGATTCAATTTGATTATCAATGATGTCTGCAGTCTGATTTTACAGCACTACCAGGTACCATAGTCAAGATAATTTTTATATAGTTGTTTTATTTTTGATGAAAACATTGATGATATTTGTTTTTCTATTCAACTTAACTCAAACCATCAAGATTATGCCCCTACTTGATATACCAGAGTGTCTAACAAACACTCCCTTCACTTAGGCCATCCTTGAAAAAATTTTGTTCAGCATAAAACTATCCAGCAAAATTTAGGAGCGTCTACTGTACTTTTGCTTCGTTCATATCCCGAAGTTTAAATGCTTTTAAGTTTAGCCCTTTTGATGTTTGACAACATGCCATTGGGCCGCTCTCGTTACAATACCCAGCCCTGCAATTTTTGAGGAGGGGTCATTTTCAGGAGTGAGTTACAAAGGGTTTGCCAAACAAACATTTTTATAAGGATGGCCTTATCACGCCTAATGCGATATGTTTGCCAGATCCGTAACTTATTGAAATGGTACATAGTCTAATCACACTGGTTATTGATGTATCACGCTTAAATAAGTGGACATACTTTTCTGTAACAATGAACTATAATAATGATAATTATAGAAACAAAAGTTTTTATCCATAAGAAATAAAACATAATCATTGTTTAAAAACATTCCATATTCTAAGGATTCATGATCACAATGGATTTAAAACATTCAACAAGACTTTTTATATTTCTATTCATTCAGTTAGCTTATACAACACTAGCATCAAACACTTGGGGAGCCGAGATTGCAAGTTGTGACACGGACCAGAATGGAACAATATGGAAGTGCAATTATATTCCAGAGGATATTCCTGATGGATTCTCTAGAGTCGATATAGAAATAAGAGACTTCGATGTTCATTGTTATAAAACAAGTTTTCAATCAAACAGCTGGCAACAAGTGGAGACTCTCAAACTGATTAATACAGACTCGAGTACTGAGAAGGATGTGTTTTTACATGCCTATTGTTTCAGAAACTTAAGAAATTTGAAGTATTTAGGGATCAACATTAGAATGTCCTTCCATCTCTCACCAAATACCTTCAGTCAAGCTCGATCTGTGAGAGTGCTCAGCTTGGCTAATTGTGTAAGACTTGAATGGAATTTACTGCAAGATGCTCTCAATGGTTCTGATAAGATTCCAAACCTGACTGATCTGGATTTATCAAACATGCATACTATAGCAGGACCCGTCAACATTGATAATAAATTTGTCGATGTTTTAGGTACACGGAATGTAACCTGTCTGAACTTAAGTGGAATGCAAGTGTCATTTCTAAATGGTACAGCCTTTCAAAATTCAATGAAATACTTATCATATCTGAATTTATCATCCATGAACCTTAATGACTTCATTTTTGATGGAACCCTTGACGAAATTGTACACATAAAAGAATTAGATATAAGTTACATGGTGTTGCCGAAGTCTGCTCAAATGGTTGGTCCAGATAAGATTTACAACCTGCGTGTGAGATATGATCAAATCCACGAAGGAATTAATAATTTGTTTTATATAAGAAAAATCTTCGCCAATGGCACATTCAGTAAAGCTATTTATGAGCTCTATAATTGTAAATTTATTCTCAATACATTCATCCCAATGTACACAGAGACTATTGTAGCTAAAAATAACAATTTGAAACACATCGACATCAACGTTTCCGGGGACCTTAAATATCGGAATACAACAATTAAGCATCTAGATTTTTCTCATAACGGCATGGACTTTCTTCATCCTACAATATTGTCACTAGTACCGAACCTAATATTGTTACGAATCTCTGAAAACAGTCTTTATAAAATGTTGACCGAAAACGTTGCATTATTCGAAATACTCTTCTTTTCCAATGTCAAGTTAAAAATCATTGACTTGTCTACCAATGGGTTAGAGCTGATACCAACACACCAGTTTATTTACAATGTGGATCTTGAAGAAATAAACTTATCAAATAATCTGCTGCAGCAGGTTCGTTGGAAAATGGACAATCTTACCAAACTGAAGATTCTAGACTTAAGAAATAACAGAATCTCGATCTTAGATTCGACATCACTGAACAACCTGAACAGTCTAATCTCCAGATTACCAAGAAAGGATCAACTTATGTTGAAGATAGAAAACAATCCTATATCTTGTTCACAGTGTGAATCCAAACCATTCATAAATTGGTTGACCACAACAAGCATTGTTCGTTTATCTTCACAGAAATTAACCTGTACCCAGGAAAACGGTGAACAAGGGGAAATTGAAAAGTCACAAGTACAACGTTTAGAATCTATTTGCAATAGGAAAACAATTATGATAGTGAGTTCAGCGACACTGGGAAGCGCTTTAATCGGTGCTGTTTTATTGACATTTATACTGGTACGCCGCACTAAAATACGCCGACAACGCTTGAAACAAAACCAGCTGGTGGGAAATATACAGCAAGGTGAGGGCGAATATGAGTTTGTTACGATGTTGTCGTACAATAATCAAGACGACGATTTCATCCGACAGTATGTGCTTGATCCATTGAACAGAACATTACAATCTATGACCGGTGTAGACAGAGATCTAGTCCTTACAGGAGATCAACATTTTCGCCCCGGATTCATGGTGCATAACGAGATAGCATCAAGTCTCGAGAGAGTCACTCTGGTGTTGCTACTGATCACCAATGAATTCTGCACCAGCGGTTACTGTCTCAGTGAGCTAGACCAAGCCTGGATACAGCGTAAGCCAATGATTTTCATGTTTAAAGAAGAAGTGGATGAAAAGCTCATGTCTCCGATCATGAAAACCATCTACAAGAAGAACGTTAGAATTCTGTGGACAATGGAGGAAGGTGAATATGTGCTAAAAACTACCTGGGAAAATGTTTGTCAGGCAATACTTGAACTGATAATTAAGTAATTTGTCATGTCTGTCCCAAAATAGCATACACATTCATAGTGACTGATTGAGGCCACCCTTAAACAAATCTATGTTTGGCGTAACCCTACCTACTCTAGAAATGGCCCCTACTCCTAAACAAATTGAAGTGTCTAACTGGGGAAACATTTTTCGGCTGGATATATAGGGTTGAAACTTGTATAACCATAAAAAGTAATTAATACCAAATTAATAAACACCTAGTGTTCTACCTACCTGCCGAAATGTTATGCCAAACAATCATTTTTTTAAGACGGACAGGCAGGAAATGTCAAAATGAAATTTTATTATATGCTATGTCATTTGTCTATGAATAAATTTTACAATTTTAATCTATGTATACAGAAACATAGGAATGTTAAAATAGCAAGTAACTAATAACATCATATGAAGTTAATACTGTGGACCTCCCCCAATCACTTTAAACACTTCTAAGCATATTGCAACATCCCTACTTAAACCACTTAGTCTACACTTCTAAGCATATTGCAACATCCCTACTTAAACCACTTAGTCTACACTTCTAAGCATATTGCAACATCCCTACTTAAACCACTTAGTCTACACTTCTAAGCATATTGCAACATCCCTCCTTAAACCACTTGGTCTAAACCATAAATAGCAAAACTAATGAAACTGCGATTATAAAACAAGGAAGACAATTTACAGAACATGAAGTAGAATCCCCTATAGCTTTAGTGGCCAAGTGGATTAGATAACCAGATGTCAAGCCCTTAAACTGTCGGACACTTGATGAAGGAGACCTGTAAGATAAACAAAGTCCTTCAACTGTTTGTCTGTAGTGATTATGTTAGTTTGAGGTGAATCAATTACACTAAGATGACTTAAGGGTTCAATAGATGGGTGCCCGATTTGATATATAAGCTGGTACCCAAATCCACAAATGGGGAATTTTGCATCTTTAAGAGACAAAAAGGGGGAAATTTGAGTCATGATCAACATTTTGTGTACCGATTTTAATCAATTATGACAAATATACAGTATTTTTTGACAATTGTCTTCATATAGTCCAAGAAACTTGGATAAACCCTAACTAATCTCACAAGACATTTCTCTCGCTCTTGTGAGGGGAAATTTTTATGTAAATAAGGGGAAAACACTATTTTAGTAGGGCAATGGTACCCAGAAAAACACAATTTTAATAGGGGAATGGTACCCTTAAATGGTCCCAAAAATGACAAAAAAATGCCCTCAAAGATTTTGAAACACTTGTGTGATCTTACTATAAAATTGGCTATATTAGACATTTTTTGACAAATTATAGAAGCCAGACTGAAGTGTTAATAAACAATGGCTGTAGGGCTAACATAGTACTACATGTAGTCCTAACCTAGATATTTGTTTTCAAGTAGGATGTAGGCAAATTTACATAAAATAAGCGATTTCTAAGAGAACATGAAACATGAAACAAATATACACAAAGGAATTTTCTGATCACTGTACAAGTGACACAAATGGGAAATATACTTGACGCCATTAAAAACGCAACTACTTGAACTAGGCGTCGTTTTGTAGTACCAACTGTCAAAGGCGTGGTTCAGACATCTTTGTGTTCATTCTTGTTCAAACCTTTATTAAACTCTACATCAGTTACTTTTTATTTCATTATTGATTAATTTTATGAAATTATGTTTGAGAAATAAAGAATAGTTTTGCCTTTGTAATGTCACTTTATCTATGAGCACAATTTTTTGTTGCGTTTTGAAAAGCGTCAAGTATATATAGATAAGTTAATCTATTTTACTTTCGGTGTTTTACAGGAATATATTGGTAGATTATATCCTTATAAGCTCACTGTTTTACACTGAGAGATAAACAGGTGTCAATTTTCCTGGTTTGCGTGGTGGTTTGTCATGCTAAAAAGCATGTGATGCAGGATTATTCAGATTGATCGAGTGAGACAGAATAAAAATTCAAAAATTATGATAAAACTGTGTAATGAATTTTAACAAGAAATATCTTTAAAAAAGATAAACGGCGTAGATAGAATGATGACTTCTGGTATGTTATATGAAATATGGCAAGTTCATTCAGTTCACAGTTTACTTATATATTTTTCATTTAAAGCTAAAAATGATTTAATGTAAACCATTACAAAGTCTGAAGCCACATTTGTTAATATTTTGCAATGAAACAAGTGCTTAAAACAGAAGGTCGGTCTAGAAGCTTTCTCATTAGAATCGTGCCCCTGGGGAATCTGCCTTGTTCTGGTTTGTAAACAATTTGACGACGTTAAAAGATGATGCAATATCCAACTGATAATGTTCGCACATCTTACAAACATCCTGTTTGGTGCCTCTTGGGTGAAAATATGATTGGTCAGATTTTAAAAGACCTGCTTCGAGGACAACATTTGGTTGGTCAAAAATGTAGGTCAAAATCAATGTTATACAGCTACGCCGAACAATGTAAAATGTATCACAGAAATGCAAGTCTTTATTGATCATAATTTGTGTTTTGCTCATATGATACAATGTACTTATTATCTGTATAAAATGTACATGCATGTAACTACATAATATGTATGTCCTTTCATTGTGTGTGAGTCGTTTTGCTTGTAAAATGTTGTTGTTTCATTTCTTCAATACAGAAGGCAATTTTGAAAATAAACAAATGATTCGAGGGCAACATTTGGTTGGTCAAAAATGTAGGTCAAAATCAATGTTATACAGCTACGCCGAAAAATATAAAATGTATCACAGAAATGCAAGTCTTTATTGCTCATAATTTGTGTTTTGCTCATATGATACAATGTACTTATTATCTGTATAAAATGTACATGTATGTAACTACATAATATGTATGTCCTTTCATTGTGTGTGAGTCGCTTTGCTTGTAAAATGTTGTTGTTTCATTTCTTCAATACAGAAGGCAATTTTGAAAATAAACAAATGATTCGAGGGCAACATTTGGTTGGTCAAAAATGTAGGTCAAAATCAATGTTATACAGCTACGCCGAACAATGTAAAATGTATCACAGAAATGCAAGTCTTTATTGATCATAATTTGTGTTTTGCTCATATGATACAATGTACTTATTATCTGTATAAAATGTACATGTTTGTAACTACATAATATGTATGTCCTTTCATTGTGTGTGAGTCGCTTTGCTTGTAAAATGTTGTTGTTTCATTTCTTCAATACAGAAGGCAATTTTGAAAATAAACAAATGATTCGAGGGCAACATTTGGTTGGTCAAAAATGTAGGTCAAAATCAATGTTATACAGCTACGCCGAAAAATATAAAATGTATCACAGAAATGCAAGTCTTTATTGATCATAATTTGTGTTTTGCTCATATGATACAATGTACTTATTATCTGTATAAAATGTACATGTTTGTAACTACATAATATGTATGTCCTTTCATTGTGTGTGAGTCGCTTTGCTTGTAAAATGTTGTTGTTTCATTTCTTCAATACAGCTCTACAAGGCAATTTTGAAAATAAAAAAATGCTTCGATGACAACATTTGGTTGGTCAAAAATGTAGGTCAAAATCAATGTTATACAGCTACGCCGAAAAATATAAAATGTATCACAGAAATGCAAGTCTTTATTGCTCATAATTTGTGTTTCGCTCATATGATACAATGTACTTATTATCTGTATAAAATGTACATGTATGTAACTACATAATATGTATGTCCTTTCATTGTGTGTGAGTCGCTTTGCTTGTAAAATGTTGTTGTTTCATATCTTCAATACAGAAGGCAATTTTGAAAATAAAAAAATATACTGTTTCGCAGTAATATACTTGCAGTGAAGCCAATATTACTCGTGGAAGCATCCAGTTGTCATTTTAGGTCTAATATTTAACATTTGTAAAATAAAGAGACTACATTGTATTTTTCTTTTCTAATAATTCCTAGAATTGATAGCATTGTATTTGTAAATAAACTTTAATGGACTTTGACAAGTTTTCATTTATTTCATCCATCTCAACTATCTAGAAATTGAAAAACTACCATGGTAACACAATTAATTTTAGGACTTGTAAGGCTAAGAATAACTATCATTACTTATAACCTAACATATGGTGTAGAGTGGTAATAACATCCATGTATTATTTTCGATATTTCACTATAGGATTAAACGACCATTTTTTGGCGGCGTTTACACGTGTATGAACGCCAAAAAATGGTCGTTTAATCCTTATAATTCCAAATAGTACTTTGAAATGACCCCACATCTTGACCTCACGCAGTGAAAACTGAATGCGCATTAATACACACAAAAATAGTACCGAGTTGAACAGCCTAAACAACACTTGAAAATAATTTACAGACCATAACAGGAGCCATATTTGATATTGACTTAAAATGTAGTAACATTTCTGCGTAACAGTTATTATTCCACGCCAATCATTTATTCCGTGTAAACAGTTGGCTAGTATGCAGTTCAAGGTCGCGCTAGATAAACATGAAATTTGGACGTTCATACTTGTGTAAACGCCTCCGATTAGCCAATCAGAATTCAGAATTAAGTTACGTCATCAATACATGAAATTTGGACGTTCATGCATGTGTAAACGCCTCCGATTAGCCAATCAGAATGCATGGATTTGTTGAATTTGGAATTATATGGCAATGGTTCTTATTAATGATTAAGTTATTGAATATTCTCAACACCAACCAGTCAGTAAAAATTAACGAAGAAGTGCAGCAGAAAATGCCGCATAAAAAGTCGACATCCATCCCAGGGCAGCACATGGAGACATGAAAAAACATACATGAAAACAATAACATAGGCAAAAGGGACGCACTACACAAGCATAGATAAGTGATGCAGATTATAGTACAGCCTTGGAATGGTCAGAGGCAAAACTTTCCAGTGGGGATTTAAACTTCGTCTGAGGGTGCATCAAACCTCACAAAAAACGTATGATGTTAACTAAATATGCGTTATACATAGAGTCATGAATGGTACAGTGCATATTCAAATTTTGACAAGGTTTTATTGCAAAAAAACTCATTACGGTGATTAAAGTTTTACAAAATACCAAGACTTCTAAAATTCATTTGCAAGGCGATCAAAACTGCAATGCTCACAAACAATCATCAAACAACTGTGTGTGATGGTCCAACTGTCAACTTTCCAGTCATATGAATTACATCTATGTACATTCATTGTGTTCCATCATCCTGAGTGCAGTAACATTAACAGGATGTTTCTCACACTTAATAACAACGAATAAAGTGAATGTGAAAGATTGAGCATAAGTGGGCGGAGCATAAAATAAATCAAAAATGGAGACGAATAGGAACAACACATAACTTCATACAACAGTTAATAGAAAGGAAACTTTATAGCTTCATCACTGAAATTGTATTGCATTTTTGATTATCAGCACATAGAAGTGCCCCGATCTCCCAAAGCATCTCCAATAGAAATCTCGGCTCATTATTGAGATGTTGCTCAAATCAGAGCCTGAGTTTGAGACAGATCTCATTTTGCATCACTTAAAAAATTTCTGAGAAAGAGACTCGTCTAATTTTCGTGTTGTAGTACCAATTTTGAGTCCAGTCTCAGATGAGAAAAATATCAGCAATTTGAAATAAAAATATTGAAATAAATTTTAAATAAATATTGAGAAAATATTTGAGGTGAGATTTTGCTCAGATTGAAATGCTTCGAGAGAGAAGGGCCTGGTTGATTATAGGATTAAAAGACAAAGGAAATGGAAACTTTTGATATTTATTTGATGTATCATATAACATATCACAGAATAATTTGGTTCTTATCATATTAAATAACATAAATAATTCAAGTAGAGTATATACATGTAGTACCATTCATCCAACAAGAATTGAACACAGAATGGATCAGCACGACCATGACGACCAGTAAATAACGTACTCACTAGCCCAATGTCTTAATAGAATGTAGTAACTCATTTGAAGAAATATTTCTAGCAATAATATCTTTGCCTTGGTCGTAACATGTCTTCATCTCAGAGTTTATAATCTATTAAGTGTGTAACAATATGCCCTACTAACGATATGATACATATCGCGACACATTTATCATGATCAAGTTTAAATCCTGCGTATTAATGCATACTTTTAATAAACATGGGGTAGCAATCACCAGTTAAGTCTATTATGTATGCAACAATACATAAATTGGGTCAAAATTTTCAATTTATATTATATTTTAATTTGAGATGTCTAACACCATATTGAATAAAAATCACTACAAACTGTACCATGACAAACCATCAGAGGGAATAATGTGACGCTGTTATATTACAGTCGGACCTCATTCGTTCGAATTCATCAGGTCCAAAAAGTTAGTTCGAATAATACATGGTTTCGGATAGCTCTCGAATAATACATGGTTTCGAATAGCTCATTTCAATGTGACGTGCCTAAGAAGATACATCGGGACCTAGTAGTTATTTCGGATGATACCAAGTATTCAGATGAAAGGTTGTTGAATAAACAAGGTTCGACTGTAAATACATGGAACCTTTACAACAAATTGAAATGCACCACACAATTGCAAACAACTTAATTACAGTAACACCTCACTTAAAGACCCATCAGCCATAAGACCACCTCAGCCATAAGACCACCTCAGCCATAAGACCACCTCAGCCATAAGACCACCTCAGCCATAAGACCACCTAAGCCATAAGACCACCTCAAAATTAAGAACACAATTTTCAAGTCCATTTTCACTGTTTTGTTCTTTATTCAACCTCAATAATAAGACCACCTCAATAAAAAGACCACTATTCAAGAGCCCTGAGGCTGGTCTTATTATTGACGTTTTACTGTATATCAAAATCAAAGTTCTGAACTTATTGAACATTCAAGTATTTGCTTTTACCTTTGGTACAACAATGCTGTATGTTCAACTTATTCTACATATTGCAACATTACCTCCTTAAGATTTCTGACATGAACTAGTGTTCAAAAAGTGTTTCCATGATTTGACCTGGAGGCCAAGCTTTTTTCCACCCAAGTGACTTGACCTATAGTTTATCAAGTAATTCTGACCAAGTTTCATGAAGATAGAGCAAAATAATTGGCCCCTATAGAGTTCACAACATAAATGTTGACGAACGACCACAATAGCTCACCTTTGAGAATATATAATCAGTTAATCTCCTAAATCATCAATATTGCAATTACACCAAGACTTTCGCAATGATTTTGAATGGATCCTACAGAGATACCATGGAAGTTAATATTTAATTGGTCAAATAACAATAATAATTCTTTTTAAAAAATCTAGCTTCTTGTCAAAAACCGAATTGTCTTATGCAGGTACTAAGTTTAAGTCAAATATAAAAGACAAAGAAATTACTCTCACTCACAGGGAAAAGATTTATCAAGAGGTTTTAATACAACATGGTTCAGCAGATTCAACCAGTCTTAGTAACAATGTAAAAAGTACCGGTATTTCCATAAATGTCCGTATCGGTTTTTCTTTTAATACTGTAAACTTCAAACTGTTTGTGAATACCAAGTTTTGTGCTTTCCAAAACACTGACAGTTTGGCTGTTATCAAAATTTGCAGAATAACATCCACCACATTACAAGACATCAGGTGGTGTAGATTACACTGCTACTTATTTTCACTGAAAGATATCAACCTCGAAAACCGCAAATTCAAAAAGCGCAAATATTTTCAACATTTACAGCATTCATCATATAGATGCATATTATATGTATCAGACACCAAGCTGCTAATTAGAATAATATTGCAAATAATGTAATATATAATGAACTGTTGTGTGTAATCATGGACTGTTATAGCACAAACTATCTTATGGTGCACAGCCAAACATATCATGAGAGTATTTGGACACTTCTACAACAAAACCTGTATTAGTGAATATTGGTAACATTCATTAAAGAAATATACCTTTCCACACAGGAAGAAGCTCTTGTCATTTGAAATGTTGCCAAAATATTGAACATTCACTATGTAGAAACTAAAATTCACGGCGATGGTGTTAACGCAGTGCAGGTAAGGCGCTACATTAAGTGCTTGGATGATTTTTGTATAAATTAAAAACTCGACTAAACAGCTCGAAATAGAGTTGCGAAGAGATACGAATGGACATTTTTCAATTATTTCTATTTTTGGAAACTTCCAAAATCGGGTTGGTGGATCTGTAGAGCGACTTGCATAAAAACATTGGACTAAAGATAAACATTAAAGACCAATAAAAAATTATATTTTCACAATGTATAGATGTTACACAAATTCTTAATTTCGATGCGCAAACATTGTTTGCATACATAGCATCGGAAGTAGCTGATACACAAACTGATTGACTATTAAAAATAGCCACTTACATAGTCAGAATTAAACAAACTGATTGTACTTTTGAAGGCTTTAAATTTAGGCAGCATCGAACATTGTATGCAGTGTATTATGTATTAATTGATCAATAGAACAACATCACGAGTTACTGATTTCAATCCATATAAAAATATTAACATTAATTGTATATCAAAAAATGTCAAAAATAGAGCGACCATGTTTAACAGTTGCATTACTAATCGTTTTCTTCACAGTAGATAGTTCCTTAATTTACAATATTTACCTCCCTTGTTCTGAATAGTCGGCCATATTGATAGGCAAATTTCCTTAAAGTTTATGGGGAATAAAATGTAAACGATATATATAAAAATAACTTATTCATCAAGCTCATGTGGGCAGTTGATTCAGAAAGTGAAAGAAAAAGTGATTGTCACATGCAAATTCTCTTTGTATTTTCTCAATTATTTCACAAATATGAATTACACCTATAAGTACTTATCAGTTTTGCCTATAAAAAATGGCTGATGATTTAGAACACGGGAGGTAAATATTGTAGATGTGGGAACTATCTATTGCTTATTACAAATACTTCCAAATCACAGACAAATTTGGCTGTGCATGTCATAAATCTCATACATTATCCATTTACAAATAATCAGGTATAAACGGTTGAATGTTGAGACACAAATATGATGACTGAAATAGAGGATAGTTCTCTATGTCTGTAATGGTCATCTTTTGTCCCACACATCTTGTACATTATGGGTCAATTCCTCCAGACCTCGCAATGTTTTAAAGCTTCCAGCATAGAAAGTCAGATCAGATGTAACCAGCCTGAAATACAGACATACAACATTTGGTAATATAATCACAGAAATTGTCCAAGTACTAACTTTAGCAAACAACAAGAGTGCTGACTAACGCAAAATATCCCGTTCTATGGTTATGTCACTGGAGTGGGATAAAGTCAGGGTAGAAAAGATTATATAGGACCTATTTTAGGTAATTTATATAATTAAAGGGCGAGAACTCCGGAGTGACTCGAGCGATATGGCTGGTTATCAAATTTGTCCGAGATATACCAATACACATTCTGACCAAATTTGGTGATGATTGTAGAAATGCTTCTAAAGTAATTGATCAGACAACTTACTGGACGCCACTCACTCTCCCGCCCAAAGGACCGCCCCCCCCCCCACAAGCCTGCCCATACACCACAGGTGAAACTATTATACATCCTTTTCTATGAACAGGCATAAAAAAACAGTCAATGCAATGTTTTGCTTCAAATCATGTTTGTAATAAGTTTGAACTCAAAATAAGTTCATATTGGCATGTATATATTCCATAACCAATAGAAAAATTTGTAATCAAAACACAGAGACATTTAAGTGACATGTCAATTTATTGTTTGTGAATGGTTCATTCTATTTCCTTACTTGTTAATTTACTTTTGGTCATTTCTTTCAGCTGTTTACTTGCAATACGTTAGCAATGCCAATTAATGCAAGTTGCTGTGTTTATGAGATCGTCACTTGCTGCGGACTTTTTTTATAATTAAATAATAATGCATATTTATGGTATTTCTGTCAACCTGGTATTCCCCCCACACACACACACACAATAAAGGGACTTTTTGAAGCCGAAGATAGTCATTTCATAGTGCCAATGAGACCCACCCCGCAGTTACCCTTTTCCTGGAATTGAACCAGTACTTTCCTGGATTCTAACCAGTACTTTCCTAGAGTCTAACTAGTACTTTCCTAGTAACATACCAGTACTATGTTAGGTGGGAAACACTGACAGGCATTTCAGCTTTTTACACGACAGATAACAATTGCCCAGATCACCATTTCAAAAATTAAATGAACACATGGCTCAAGGTAGTGTACTTGATAAAAACGGCATAAAAACTATATATAACAAGTAACCATGACAACGAGTATCCCTACCCATGATGTGGTCCTCCATTGTTGACGACATTAAGATGTATCAGTTGCTGTCTCAACACTTTCTTGAAAGTTTCATTAATTCTAGAAAATATTGCCTGAAACAGTAAAAAAACACATGCCTAAAATGATCTAATATTGTATGGCAAACTAATTCGAAGTCAACTGTATGAGATGCAGTCATCATAGATAAGAAATAAAAGACTCGCAATCATGACTTTCCAAAAACAATCTACACTCTCCAAACATTTGATGTACAATATATTTCTGCACATTTAAGTGTGAGGACAAAAGTTTGTCTTGAATACGTATCCATTGAAATAAATCTTGATATCCATATTGCCACTTCACATTAAAAATTTTAGTCTCCATCTTATTTCTTCAAGCATTTGCTATGAATTAATACGTAAATTAAAAATATAAAGATTGATTGGAAATAGGCTGTGTGCTCCTTCTGTGTGAGTACAGATTCTGAGACAATGATCATCAAAACAGCACATTATTGTTGATTCAAAATTAGTCGTTATTGTGTACACAATGTGTATTGGTCAGTAGTTTGTTAACATGTTATTATTGGCTGATCACCTCACTGTTTGCTTACATAACATAACGTAACATAATGTTTATCGGCATAAAATATTTGCATAAATATAGCCAAACAAACAAATAAACAAAATTTCGAGGGTTCAGTGCAAGAAAATACTAATTCCTATATAAATACATATATTTAATATATATCTTGAACACTCAAAATGTACATACCGGTAAGTGGTTAAATTACAATCATTCTCATGTACATTAATAAAATGGACTACAGTGAACTAACTATACAATGGATTTACAATTTTTATTAACACAAGACTTACTTTAACTTGTTCCTGAGGAAGAATATCAATAATTGCTTCATGTAATTTCGCCATTTGTTTACATATTGCACGGAAACATGAGGAGGGCATAGGTGCTTTCACTTCCCACTGAAATAGTATGGTACACCGTAAAGCTTTGCAAGAAGGAACAGCATGTTGTTTATTTCTTATCAGTTATTGAAGTTTAAAAAAAACTGAAATATTAGGAAAAGACTATTAAAACAACTTATATCTTCTTAAAAGCTGTTCTGACATAAAGCATCTCTGGAACTGCCAAATACTATACAAAAACAGAGCAAGAAGAACAGTAGAACTTCTCCAGAGTGGCCAACTTAAATTTCAGGTTTTTACATTTCAGTATTAGACTTATTTTTCCAGTTTCATTTAATACCAAATATATGTAAACCGGATGTCTACTTTTATTTTTACAGCAATTCAAACATAAGGAACATAATGCAAAAAGTATACAATGATGTTGCTTTGGAACACTTTACTCAAATGTACCGGTTTGTTGTTGAAGTGTCCATATATTTTTCCCCGAAGTAAATATTCACTACCATTTTAACCTCTTAGGAATAAAGTCATGTTTTATGGAACACGAAAAATTGGTCAATGGCGCTACCGGGAATCGAACCCTGGTCTACGGATTGCTGGTCCGTTATGCTAACCACTACACCACAGCGACCTAACATCATTTTCATGTAAGTTTACCTTATATAAAATTGATTAAGGTTAACTACACTTTGGACGAAGTACGGGGCGAATTTTTACATCCGCCACACAGCACTTAACACCAGCTGTAGTAATATTGAAATAAAGCCATGTTTTATGGAACACGAAAGTTCGGTCAATGGCGCTACCGGGAATCGAACCCGGAGCATAAACCTCTCAATAAAGCAAAAATTTGTTTCTACTAAAAAGGTGCTGCTCTAGAGAGGTTGATCTGTATATAAATCAGGGGTTGATATAAAACAGTAGAAGTTTATCCATATAACAATAGGATCCCTACACTTGTCTAGAGAAGGGAGATTCGGAAGATATCAGAGTCTCCAAGAGTTACTTACCCTTGAAAGTTGAGAATCAACCAAACACTCCAAGATGGTGACCAGTTTGTTTGAGATCTCGTCTATGTGATCTTGGTAATCCTGAATTAAAGACATAAACAATGAACTAAAAATATGCAGGGATAATCCTGAACAGTTGTACCAGCACAACAGACATCCCATCAAAAAGTAAAACATACAAGTTAGTTTAAACTAACTTAAATCTACATCGATTGCGATACAATTAACACCTCATTAGCTGGTCCCTAGCTACCATTTATTCATTTTTCAGCATAGATAGGTAAAACAATACAATTCACTCCTTTCATTTACCTTATGATACTCCTATTATTTGTTCTGATACTACGAACTGACTGTTCCAGGTGCAATAGATCACTCGAACTAATCGCTAGATCTGACGGCAGTTTGAGGTTTTGAAGTTTTATTGTATATATAAACATGTAATGTTTTTCATTAAAAAGCAAAAAAAGTGCATACCTTTGTTATTTGATCGAAGTGCTTCAACATATTCACAGATTTGTTAACTAATTTCAGTTCAAAATGTTTTCTAACCATCGGCATATAGTGCACTACCAACTGTAAACACCGTGAAGCTAATGCTGAAATATTACAATGCATTTCTGTAGAAACTTGCAGAGACACGAGTACTTAGTTAGCCTAGAGGATACCAGCTCTTTCCTCTGATGGAAGTGGCTCCAATTTGGAAACATTGATCTTTTATATAGTTTTTCTACATTGTTACATAGATGAAATGTCTCTTTTCCCAGCAATCATATTGCTAAATAATCTGGTTGCCCAAGCAATTTTAGATGAAGGTTCGCTTGGCAAGTGATTCTGTAAAATTATTGCTGCTTTTAGTAAAAACTGATGTTTTAAATATAAAGATTCTTACCAGCAAATATCTTAAAATAGATGGTTTAAAAAAGAGTATGTGTAAAGGGTACATTTTTACTTGGCTGGCAGAATTGGCTCTTCAGCGAAGAAATGGGCCAACAATGGATGAATCGTGTTCAAAATGGTTGATTTGTGTAAGTACTAACAATCCTTAAATTTGTAGAATGAAGATGACTTAAACTATGGTTTTACAACAGAATATTCATGCACTCAGTGAATGTATCATATACAAGCCAATGTATCAAAGCATGGCCCCACCATGAAGCAAGGTCTCTATTTTTCTCTACAGCCAATTTTCTACTTATAATCTTCACAGAGCAGAGGACAGTGCCTGGCAAAGAACTAGTAACCTTAAAATTTATATTCATATTGACGCCAACCAAGATAAACCAATAATTGTTACATTAAATTCCAGTTAGAAAATATCTTCCAAAATGTAAGTTGTTTCACATAAGTTATACCTAGATTCCTGGTAGATATAGTTTTGAGACCAACCAGTTCAAGGGCACCAGCCCCTAGCACCAGCTGACAAGTTCTGGAATTGAATATCTGAAATCCAAAAACAATGGTATTAGTTCATGCTAAGTACCAATGATTTATGATTAAAGATTGATTGTTTTATCTATGTTTTCCTTTATACAACACAAACTGTTACATAGCATATACACTATATTATTGGTGAGATGAAATTATGTCATGTTCACTTAAATGCTTTTTGATTAAATGAGTTTTGTTTCATGAAACTTTAAAAACGAGGGTTTGAATAGAAATACTACAATGTTCAAGAAAAGTTGTTATCAAAGAAAACAAAAATGAACCATATCAGTAAAAAATGGATGTTAATTATCACATTAATACTAAATACTGTATGCATGGATATTGGGTTTAAAGGTACATATTCTTATTTTCTGTCAAAATATGCAAAGTACATTCGGACCTCATTCATTCAAATTCATCAGGTCTGAAATTTTCTTTCTAGTAAAACATGGTTTCAAATAGTCCATTTCAATTCAACATGTCTTAGAAGATACATCCGGACCTGATATTTATTTTGGATAATACCGATAATTCAGATAGAAGGTTGTCAGAGAAACGAGGTCCGACTGTAATAATTTTGAGAACATGGCCTCTATACAGATGTACTCTACAATATTGCACTGTAACTTTTAGAGTACATCTGTATGAAGGCAATTAAAGCCAATTTTCTTATATATATGACTAAATCTATTTTGTCAAAAAATAAGAGTATCTACCTTTACATAGCAATACTTAAGATTGAATACTTTAACGTAATTATATCAGGTATTACTTTTAATAGATCCACAAGCCTAGTGAGAAGGTCGGCTGCCACAGCTGGAATGTCGTCTGCACACTGACAGTATTCTATCACCATTTTCAACAACATTAACACTGTCCTGTAACGAGGAATAATAAGAAATATCTTGATAAACCCTGGTTGGCGCAATTTGAAGGTTAAGATGTGATGTGCAACATAAATAACTGCTGAGATGGTAGTAATGCTGGTCACTGTAGATCCAAAATGGATTTCGGTAAATTCACTGAAATTCAGTGGATTTCGATATGGTAACGTACCCCTTATCGAAAGTTGAACCAATCCGTGTCAAGGTTACAAACGTTGTTCGGTTGAAGAGAAGTTGGTTTATTGGTTAACATAAGATTTGATTGGTTTACATAACACTAATATGCAACTAGCAAAGCCATGTTAGTACAGAAGTGTCTGAGTACAGATGAGAGTGTGTTGGGAATGCCAGTATGCTTTGTAGAGGCTGTATACAGAACCTCAGTGCAATAGTTGGCGATGTATTTCATCAATGTAAAAAATTACACAAGGGTTGTTCAAAGATGGCCAGGTAATACATACAGAACTATATGTATAGTTAAACCCTACTTTACAAATAAAATACCAACATGAGTGAGGACTGGGACAGAAGATCAACATCATTCAATCATCCATACTGCTAAATACATTTTGGTTCCTATGCCTACATGGACAATGATGTTTTCTGAAATTTTACAACCTGGATGTTCAAAATAATCCTTACAATAAACTAGATTTTTATGAAACAGCTTACCCCACAACAGCAAATTTTTTATCATTTACAATGAGACATTCTCCTGGAGTTCTCTCTGCAATAAAAACATCAGAATGTTGCTGATGATATACTGAAAATTGGACATACTACATTCAGCAAACTAACTGTACGAATCATGTGGCAGTTTACATGTATGGACAATATTTGAAAGTCTAAACTGCCATGTTTCATGATTTCAATAATACAAATGACAAAGATTGTTATGAATTGTGAATATGTTTACGATATCTGAACATGTGTAAAATTTTCATTACCAATTCCAGTTAATTAAAAGATATAATTTTATATATTTAAGAATATGTCAAACGCATAAGATCATGGCACAAGTGTAATAAAGAGTCATATTTTTTGTGAAAAAAAGACAAAAAGAAGCACCTGTTTCTGGTTTGTTTTCTGGGATGTTTAAATGACCTGCAAATAATTAGATAAACAATATAACAACAAAGTAAAGAGACCAAGTAAACTTTACAGTCATAATAAAACAACACAAAAAGATATAGACACAGACCATAAACAGGTCCAAATACAACAACTAAAGAGCAACACCCTTTGATTTTAAAATCTGTGAAAAAGTGGCATCAAATACTCAGTGATACATACATAACTTCAAGTATATGCCTACAAGTCAAAAACTAAATATCTCTTCCAATTGCCAAAATAAAAGTAGACACTTAAAGAGAGGAGGCAGTACTGGGTGTTTCAAAGGGACTAAATGAGCTGTTCCACCACAAAGCCTGTCTTAGTGACCAAAAAAATTAATCTCCGGTTTATACATTTTGTAACAGATATATTTTTCAACTTTTATTTAATACCAAAAGCATTAAAATTGGATGACTACTTTTCTTTTTATAGTGATTCCAATATTAAGAACAAAATGGAAAAGTTAACTACAAAATGACTATGTTGCATCAGAAACACCTTACTAAAATGTACATTAATTTTAATTCTTACTAAATTTTCCATTTTCAAATAACACATCATTTTCATTTATGAATATCAAACAGTAATTAGCAGTCAATCAATATAATTGATTCATAAATATGTGTTTTGTTAGTTTCTTTTTTTTTAGGGGGGGGGGGGTTAGTCTACAATTCTACAACCTCAGCAGCAACATCCAAGTCTTGATCTGGGAGGCAAATATCATGTGTCCTCGATGGTGTTATTCCAAACACAGTCAGGTAGCAAAGTAAGAACTGTCAACCTCTCACAAGCCAGCTTATAGAATTTTAAATCCTGGTAAGATTCAAACTCTAAGCAGCGAGGAACAGGTGATTTAGATACCTAAATATATGCCGTAATGGCTTCTGTATACCAGTATGGAATGATACTCACCAGTAGATGTAATATGGTAAACAAGTTCCTGGAATTCTGTGGGCACATCTGCCTGTTTCCATCTCTCATTGTCTAGTATCAAACTGAAAAATACAAGTGTAATAAAATATAATAAATAAAAAACCTAATTAACATAAAGCATGATTATAATATGAATTATGGTATATAACACTCCAAAGTCTCATCAATGCACAATGTATGTTACAACTTTGGAATGTTGAGTTTCACATCCCACTGGCAATACTTTAAGTGTACATATAGACATTTTCAAATAGCTGATACCATGCCATAGACAAGTGAAATTAAACCACAGTAAGTCACACAGGAGATTGTTACCAGTTCTCTCCCTTTAACCCTTTTAGAGTTATCTCCCTTTAGCCCTTATAGAGTTCTACATATAGTATAGAAGGGCTAAAGGGAGAGAACTCTAGAAGGGCTAAAGGGAGAGAACTCTAGAAGGGATAAAGGGAGAGTACTTGTGACAATCTCCTGTGCCAAGTCACATTAACAAGACACTAGGGGAACCAGTCCAAGTACTGCCCTTATTATGCCAAGTATGGGCAACACAGCAAAAAGTACCATCTGAACAGCTTTAGCTTGTTGCAGCTGTGGCTCAATCCCACAACCTGTCAGTCGCCTAGCAAATGCCCTACCACTGCAGGGCTCTAGAAATGTTCTTGAAATACAGTTGTCCTGAACTTATGTACATGTTAATTTTGACTTGTTTGACATGTGTGGCTTAAGTTGTACAAGCATAGAATAGGGTACGGATTTACAGTTAAGTAGGTGTGCATAGCAGACTTGACCCAGACTAGTGAAAATGCTAATTTTGGCTTGTCTGACATGGGAAGTTAGATGTACAAGCATAGCATAGGACACAGATTAACAGTTAAGTGGCTTGTCCCAGCCTAAGTCCAACTCTATGCTGGTAGCCCGAATCAGCAATCAGACTTGTCCACGACGCCAGGCTACTGGATTTCTAGAGCTCTGCACTGAGCATATTCTTGTAATTTATAATAATGAAAATATTTGAACTACAATAAACATGAAAATAAATAATAAAAATTGCATAAATTGCAAAGTGCTTCATTTTTTCAATTTAAACCACTATAATATCATTAACTGAAAAGATTCAATGCAATGCACCATTGAACAAATTTGTACAATATAAAAAACCTTATAACAATTCAATTTTTAACAATATACACGCTTAAACGACAAGTAAAATAAATATGTAGCGAAGCAGTTGAAAATAAACTTTGCAAAGCTCTATGCTTACGCAATGTCAAGCAATCGTTTTTAAGACGGCTTAATTTTTCACATATTGTATGGCAATTAATCATAATTGCATATCAAATCTACAGTGAATATAAATGTACTATCAATATTCTCCTTAAACAGGTAAGAACTTACACAATACATTAATTATATCATTAAAACAACCCATGTGACTCTATTTCTTGTTCTTTAAGTTACCGCTATTTGGGTAAATTATTATTTTTCCAATCACTCATTGAATGTTACAGAAAATAGGTGATTTAAATAAGGCTTACACAGCTTTCGACTGTTCAAGTTTATCGTTAAGTTATAATCCATTTATCATGAAGGTGAGAGCGAGAATTTTGTTTTACGTAACAACATGATATATGTTTCCCAGACACTAGGCATGTGATGCCCTTTATTACAGTTTAAGAAAATGTAGATAGGAAATAATATATCATTTTAATTTTTTTTTAGTCTCATTAATAAACATTGTACATATTACTAACTACAACAATTATAATGTAAAACCATTCAAATTGAGTTAAAAGTGACTACACAATAAAAATACAACCATTATTTAAACATTGTAATAATTACCTAACTCTTAAATACAAAATGTAATGTCATACAACATATATTTATATTACATGTACACACTATCTACACATATAAAGCCAAGGATCAGTCGTTAATATTTTTTGCAAAAACGAATTAAATGATGTTGATAAAAAACTGAATTTCAAACCAAGTACAAATGCATGATTAAAAAAAATATATATAAATATATATGCAGTGGATTACGATTATCAAGTTATTATCCTGCATCTATTACTTTATTCTAATTATGTTTGTAATAAAACTTATTTTCATAACCATATATCATTACACTGCAAATGTATTGAATTCCAAGATGGTCATTTGTACACCAATAGTGCGTGGGTATTTACATGGCAATTAGACATATTCCATGCATATACGATTATGAATTTCCATTAACCGAGCGTAACTGAGCATGAATTTATAAACAGCCATAGAACTGACAAATTTTAATTTATTGCTGAGTGGAATTATTGTGAGATACAAGGATAGCTTTGTAAGTAAGGTATGAAGCGATCGGCACTTGGAGTCTCGCATCTGTCGCATGCAATCCTTTACATTCTCATATTATCTACATCTACGACTGGTAGATACAATATTGTAGGAAGAGTTAAACCATGTCTAGCATGATTTTTAAAGGTTCAGTTATTGAAAGAAATATTTAAGTATTAATCATTTATTTATGTACATGTATCATGGACATATACACCAAACAAGTAACAACTTTCAAACGTTGAAACATTCAAACATCAGATACAATGTACAAAAGTCTAGGTCAAAGCAGAGATGAAGCTACTTCTATATTTAAAAACTTTATATAAGAACAATGAGACATTCCTAATTAAATTATTGTTATTACTCGCTAAAAGAATATTGAACTTGTGGATTGAGTAGGATGCTGTGTATATTTTTCTGGAATATATTGTTATCTGAAGTCAGCATATATAATGGACAGAACATAAAAAGTGAAAGTTCATCTTGAACTTTATGATCTTTTAATCACTTACATGAGAATATACAGGGTGTTAAAATAGTTTGTTCACAAGTGTGAATTTAGATAAAATGAGAATAATGCTGTGTTCACTGATTTTATTTCATAATATGAACGATACTGCTTTTTTCATGAAATTCTGTTTTATTTTTTTCATGAAATTCTGTTTTATTTTTTTCATGAAATTCTGTTTTATTAAGAATTCTCAAACAGAAGTAAACTATTGGTCCATAGCAACAAAGACGGAAAGAGCACCCTGTATTTTTAAACATAAACAAATTTTACACTAATGAGTAAAATATTTTGGAGTTAGATAAAAAAGTTGTACAAATTGTTGCGATAGAATTACTTGTCTTTAAATCTACACAGCCAAATACACGTATTATGCCATTAGTGTGATCAATGAAACTCTTACAGTATTGATATTTCATTATATTTCATTCCATATCCATGATCTGTTTTTCTCTTTCATTGAATATCTAAATGGATTTGTTAATTATCCTGAGACAACTAAATTAAACAAATGCATTTAGGATCTGGGCTTAAATCAATTCTCTATTTAAAATCCTTTTCCTCATAACAGACTATTAATGTAACTGAATGCCAACATCAATACTTTAATTAATCTACAAACACACAGAAGCGCTTAATGAAACAATTAATCAAATAGAACAATCAGTATGATGACCACAAATTCTGGATCATTAAAAGCATACCATCCATTAATCAGACACTGAAGCACATCTCGCTTTGATTACTGTACCATTAAATTATTGTCCATTATTTGTCTGTGTTTGTGCTGTGTCCAGATTCTACTTTGCAAGGTTGGGTAGGTGGGTGGGTATGGTAATATTGATTCAAAATCTGTTGAGAATACCCTGTACAGTGTACCCAATGTCTATTGGTCAATCATTTGTAAAACATGTTTTCATTGGCCGACCACCTCAAATTCTTTAATATGTAAACTAAGGGCCATACTTTAATTTCTTTTTGATGAATAATTTACATATTTGTAACAATAAAACACTTTTTACTCTCAGAACAAAATGTTATATTGTTGTGAAAAGGCAACGAAGTTTCATATGTTAATATTTCATTTTATGTCTTTAAACTACATGTACTTCAGTTTAATCCCTGGTTGTTGGTTTTAGTTACAATACATGAGAACTAGCACTGCTTATAGGAGCAAGCACTTGCTTATTGGAACCACAACCGGCAAAAAAAGTCTAGTGCATCCTAATGTGAACAAATGTTTCTAAAATTTGTATACAGACAACCTTTTGTCAATATAAAGCTATACATGTGCTGTAGAAGTGGTAAAATACAGAGAGCGACGATGATTTCAACGATGTCAACAATAAGCTTGGGAAAGAAAGATCGGGTTTAGGAATTTGTTCCCAACTTTTACATTTAACATAAGGCATAAGCAATCCTATGTAGAACTACATTCCCTGATTTTTGAATTTTACACGTATAAACCTCTAGAAGGAAACCCATAAGATCACACTCACCGCTCACGTCCATTTTAGGCTCATAATTTGGCGCGACAACGGGAGAACCATTTGAACATTTTCAACACATAACAAAATATTGTTGTTCCAATGAGACGCAAACGTTAGAAAGGAAAGTAACAGGTCCATTGGTAAATTGCTTTTTACCATTTTATCAAAATTTAAGGTGACCTTTAAAATGGTGTATTAAAAATGCTTTCCTAGTAAAAACCAAATTACCCCATGGTTTTCAAAGTCCGTAACCTGATACATGTACTTAGTATTGTTTAACATAAATTACACATTCTTGAAAAATGGCATATATAACATAATTATGGCCAAATTTCCCACTACCAATATTTTGACTTAATGTACTGTATAAAATATATGTTCTTGAAAATTTGGGTTTGAGATAATTTACCAATTTTTTACAAAATTCGGGCCAATCCTCAACATCCCTTGTACACAAGTTCAAAAAAACAACACAATTAGTACTTTTTTCAGAACACTAAGTCGTCAACTTTAACATGAATATATTTTATGTGTGGAACATACTCCCAAGTGGTCTGTACAGTTTGCTTGAATAAATGTGTCCACTTTCTCCTTAATATAATGATTAGAGTAAAGAAAATAATTAATGAGTCTTGTTTAGTCAATTGAAAAAACAATCTAAAAACAAACATACTATTGAAAAAATGTCAATCATCTTATAAAAAATTTAACCTAAATACATGTAGTAAGTCATTTATCTACAGTAGTAAACAAAAATTGTAAAATAAACACAAGATGTTTAAGTGTTTACAACTGAACGATGAGTATATATAATATGGTTCCATAATATGGTGTCATTTACTTTGGCATAATGTAACTAAATACAATCTAGAACACCCGAGTCCTAGAAATTGTTGACATCATCTGTGCCGTTCACACAAATAGTTCAAGGTTCAAATAATTAATAAATAACAATGGACCATAATGAATGTAATGACAATCAAAGGAAATCAATTAGCACTCAAAGCATATAAATTACAAACAAAACTAACATCAGGAATTGTGAATGGCCAGATGAATGAATGAATCAGAACATAATGGCAAGTGATGACGTCATCTGTGAGCTACCCTGCTTTCAGTAACAGTGTTTGCGGCTAACGTTTGCAATTTGGTTCCCCGTGTGCAGTGAATGTGATACGGTGGGTCAGGGATACAAAACAGAACAGTTTCTTAACATAAGCCATTACTAAACGCAGGGCAGGTTCAAAATTTATACAGCACTCAGCTGATATACATATTCTTCCTTTCAGATAATGGCAAATGATGAAACTTGACTACATGTATAATGGCCATTTGTGGGAGAGTTAAAATAGAGAAAAAATGCTAAGCATTTAACAAGGTTTTTTCTATGATTTGACCAACTGGCTTTATTTCAGACCAGGTTTAACCAAGTATCAAATTCTTCTGAAATTTGATTAAGCCAACATTCTAACCAGGTTTAATGAGGAGTGTGATCCCTTGAGCAATGACATTCTAAACTTGGTAAAATGGTAAACTAGAATTATTGAAACAAATATTGAATTCCATTTTCATAACAAGTCCTGGTATTCTCATTGTTGGTCCCAAGAGAGGTCTTGAGCAGAGTTTAACTGACAGGTAAATTTTGAATCAATTCAGAGTTTCATTCATTCATTAACCCTTTACTCCATGGAGATGCCTTTTATAGCTGTCACTCTGCATGATGATTGTCAAAGTAGATACCTGTTTGTGAACAGCGACATATAAGGATTGGTATGTGATTTAGCATTGAAGCATGAAAATATTTCGAAGCTTACACTTGATGACAAAGCTTGGAACTTTCAGGAGATGTTGTTAATGGAGTGATTAAGAATTATAACAATATTTATAAAAATTATTGGAAATGTGATTAAGACGGTTTTATTTCTATCTTAACAGTTACAGAGACTTGGCAACTTTGGAATTAATACACACAAACAAAGGTCATTTAAACATGGAGAATAACTCACAGCTAGAGAGTTACGACCATCCTACAAAGGTCAAGAAACCGGCATGGTCTGACGAAGAGGATAACGATAAACCGAGCATGAAGAAACTTCTACGGCCATTTTTATACACCATGGCTCTTGTTGGATGTTACAACTTCAGTGACATTAACAATAGTACTGCAGGAAAAAGATCTGTAAAATCAGTGTTGTCAAATACATATCGAGCAGTAATAATACTATTAATTCTTTTGTTTCTGGCAAAGTCAGGAGCAGCTTTTTTCTTTTTGCCAAAAAGCCTTCTCCAGTTCAATGGTTTGATTTTCGTTTGGTTGATCTCTATAATTTCAACATATTTTGTGAATTTAAAAGTAACCAGTTCAAAACACGGACACTTCGAGAAGGCCTTTGTATTCTGGGAAGAGAAAATAATTCCTGTATTTCAAGAATTGGAGCTAAAATTTCCGACATCAAAAATAAAGAAAAGAATCGTAACAGTACTGGTGGTATCTTGGCTGCTGGTGATGAGTAATGTAGTCGCACTTGGATTCCAGATATATCTAAGTGGACCAGAACTTTTCACAAGTCCGCTTGAGGGCACTCCTGCAACAATTGTCGTAACTTTAGCCCTATCTGCTATTGCGACAGGTCTGTGGATTCTGCCAGCAGTATATGTTATTATTGTGAATAAACTAATTTATGAAGCATTCAGTGCTTATAATGAATTTGGATGTAAATACTGCGCAAAGCACGGATGCAAAATGTCTGATGATTTCCAAAGAGTGCGTCTGCTTCATATGAATCTTTGCAAGCTCGTGAAGGACCTTGATGAAGACTTAGGCTGGTTCTATGCCTGTACATTCACATTCGCAATTGGAATGTCTGTGTTTACCTTATACCAGATTATGAAAACACCATTGACGACGTACGAGCTTGTTTTGTTCTTGAGCTGGTTGATCAGCCAGTTGTTAATAAGTGTTTTGCTTGCAAGCTATGCTGCCAGCATAAATGATATAGTAAGTATATGTTTTTTTATTTCTATTATGTTTCTATATACTCTCAAATGCTTTTCTAACTGGTCATTTTTTACATTGCCATTTTTCCAAATAAATACAGTGAAATATTATTTAATTTGTTTTACGTTATCCTCACCCATACCACAATCTTTTGAAACCTAAAATTCACAAATAATTTGAATCATGAATATGCCTGGAAAAATTTCTATGAAAATAATTACCAGCAGAAAAGTAAAATGGCCGACAAGAAACATTTTTTCAGTGTAGATCATCTTTATTACAGTATAACAAGTGTTCAAGGACCGAAAGGAAAGGATTATGATTTGATATGTATTCTATCTGAAAATGACCATTATCACTACAGTCGGACATCGTTTATTTGACGACCTTCAATCTGAATACTTGGGTATCATCCGAAATCAATGTCAGGTCCCTATGTATCTTTGTATGCACGTCAAATTGTAATAGACTATTTGAAACCATTTATTATTCAAATCAAATTCGAATGAACAAGGTCCGACTGTATTTCTATAAGCACAGATGATGGATTTGCGTGAAGATGTTTAAAGGAAGTTCAAGGAAAACTGGTACGCTCAACATACATGACTGAAAGATGTTGAAAAATGGCATTTAACCCATTAAAACAAACCTGTTAAAAACAAAACGAGTATATTATACAGTAAAACCTCAATAATACGACCACCCTTTGGACCCTTGAAAACTGGTCTCATTATTGAGGTTGTCTTAATATTGAGGTTGAATAAAGTGCAAAACAGTGAATTTGAAGTGATTTTATTATTGAGGTGTTTTTTTCAGTTGTTCAGTGAGGTCTTACTGTACCTCTATTTTTCAGGCCCATGCTCCATTGGACTCAATCTACTACTTGAATGTAAAGGACATCACAGTAGAGAAGCTAGCTCAGGTAAGTGTTTAACACAGCGGACATTATTTACAGATTATTTTGGTTGATCAATTTGGTATATATAGGTCAAACCTGTTGTAAACTTTACATAATTTTGAAACTTATTATTTTTTTGGTAGGAATCATTTGATATCATACTGCAAGTAGAAGGCATTTACTCTGTGAAAAATGCACTGGAATTGTTTAAACTGATTAATGCATTTGTACTGACCAGATCGATATGTTTTACAAATCTTCATTGGAGAAGGTAAATTAGGTAAATATTTTTTCAAGTATGATTTCTGTATTTTCTTACAGTTGAATTTGTTCCTGTCTAAGTTGACTGGTCCCCCGGTGGGATTTACAGCATGTGGATTTCTTGTCATTACTAAGGAATTCATTCTGACAGTAAGTACTTACATAATATTCTGTCAAACTTACCAAATTTTGTGTCACTACAGATAATCCTATACAGACAGAGTGCAATTCAAGTGTTCAACGTAAGACTATTGTAACTTCCATGTATTTATATAGAAGTTACGATAGTCTTGCACTGAACCCTCGAATTAAACTATTAAGCCAGCCTCACTTTCCCGAAAAAAATAAATATTAAAGATAATTATCCAATTCAGCCATTGAGATACATTTGACCCACACTACACAAATGTTTCCAGTGACTGAGCTACTTAGAGAAAAGCTCATACAATGAAACCAATATCTTCAACTTTATTCTCAAACATAACTTCATAAAATTGATCAATAACGAAATAAAAATAATTAGTGTAGAATATGATAAAGTTCTGAACAAGAATTAATACATAGATAACTGTAACACGCATTTAACACTTGGTGCTACAAAATGAGTAGTCCAAATAGTTGCGTTTTTAATGGTGTCTAGTATATACATGTATAATATATGGCACAGAATAACAATTTGGATAATAAGGCTGAACGTCCAGAGGGATTGTTGATTCATGATATTTCTATGAGTACCTGAACATTCTACAATGATCACAGTATTGATTTACACTTGACAGATTACAGTCTCTCTTTGTTAATGTTTTATAAAATCGAGTACTCAATCATCTCCATTGTCCCTCTTGGCTTCTCCACGGAATTATACTGACATAAACATTAGAAACCCAAGCATTTGCTCTAACTATGACAATATTAAACTAGAAACACAAATATGTTTTTCTATCTTTTGCAACAGAGTAACTACATTCACCAGTCTCTTGGATTTCGTAATTCATTTTACCATGAAATACAGTAAAACCTTATTAATAAGACCACTCTTGGGGCCCTTGACAATTGGTCTTAATATTGAAATAAAGTCATGTTTTGAAGAACACGACAAATCGGTCAATGGGGCTCCCGGGATGAGGTTGATTAAGAGCAAAACAGCGGGAAAACATGGACTTGAAAATTGAGTTCCTAATTTTGAGGTGGTCTCATTAATGAGGTGGTCTATAAGTGAGGTTTTACTATAATACAGTTTATAATCAACAATGCTATTTATTCTCATTACAGATTGCAGGAGTTTTCATTACCTACTTTGCTGTACTCTATACACTGTGAAAGCCAGCAGAATGTAAGAAGCTGACATTGAACCAATCAGAGAAGAGAGTTTTGCTTCAACTGAATTCAGGATATCTCCTACATCGTGTTAATAGTACAATTGTAGTTCTTGTGAAATTTATGATACAGAAGTGAATAAATTATTGAGTTGTTAAATAAATAATTCAATATACACCATACAGAGAATAAGAGATTTTACAGCAGTCTAAGAAACTGTAAACAGTAAAGTTAATTTGTATCAATTGAGTAGAATAACACCCATAAGAAACTGGCAACAATCGAAGGATAATTACTAAACAAAATAAAATAAGTTTTCAACAAGAGAATAAAGGATATACAGTGAAACCTCAATAATAAGACCACTCGTGACCCTTGATAACTGGTCTTATTATTGAGGTAGTCTTAATATTGAGGTTGAATAAAGTGAAAATGGACTTGAAAGTTGCGTTCACAATATTGATGTGGTCTTACCATTAAGGTGATCTTAATAAATGTACTGAGGAATTAAGCGCAAAACAGTTAAAATGAACTTGAAAATTGTGTTAGCAATATTGATGTGGTCTTATTTTTGAGGTGGTCATTATGTGAGATTTTATTGTATTTATCAGGCCTGATATGTTATATTGGAACCTATACACGTTGAAGTACAGTATGGAAACTGAACCTGCCAGAATGTTGTATTCTTATGTTGTGAAAAATATACATAAAGAAGTAAAAATGTCAAAGACTTAGAGCTGTCTTTGGATTTTATCAGCATGATTAATTTTACCCAGAAATTTAGTTTAAACAATAATCTTGTTCAAATGATAATGGTGAGTGTGAAGCACAATCAATGTTATAATCTTGCCTTACCAAACAAATGTTTAAATGTATTTTAAATTAATACATGTAGCTTTGAACTGGTGCACAATAAGCTTAACAGTGTGTGGTTATAACTACAGTTGACTCTCATTGACTGATTACGAAAGCCCAATAAACTTCTCTATATCATCACTATTGTTCTATTTCTTTTGCTTCAAACTGCCCAGCCACCAACTCTCGAACCAATTATTTGGGCCCTTCGACATATCCATAATTACCACCTTTAGAACGAACAATATATTTTCTCCCTTCATAATTGGCTCAGCTCGATTGTGCGAAATAGTTACACGGTGAGTGTAATATTGAGAAGTTTGTGAAAATTGTGCTACAAACTATCAATTGTTTTAAAACTCACTTGTTTGCAGTTGTTTGACCACAAATAATTAGAAATATGATTGAACATGTGACTCGACTACACTTTACTCGAACTTATTTCATCAGTCCGGACGAGTTCGAGGAAATGGGAATCTGTACTTAGTACATAAAAAATTATGTAGACAGGGTGTCAGTGTTTAATTTGATAATGTTTTGCTGTTGATTCTTCATCAAAATGTAGTCTCTGAATATGTTTTGTCATAACTGTAAAACTGTGGTACACAAAAATAAAATAGATTTGAAAAAAATTGTGAAGTTTCTCCTTTAAATGTGATCACAATTGAGTCTGTTGTATCTTTCATTTTGAAAACGGTAAAGTGGCAAAAAGACTAAAGTAACCATCATATACTTCTGAATACTACATGCATAATATACAACAAAGAGAATAACAGAACTGTGAACTTAGTAGGAATACAAAAGCTGTGTGATAACATTGATGTGACACCTGTCATATTGTATACTTTCATCAAACAGTTTCAGAAATAAAAGTTATCATGTAACAGAAAGTCCTATACACGGAATGTGAATATCTAAATCAACTGGTATCAATATCATGACAAGGGAAGTTATGGGGTGTTAAAAACATTTGTTCAAAAAGTTTGAATTTTAGTATTTCTTTTGAATGCTCCATCTATGTCGCTATGAACCAAACCAATAGTTTATTTCTGTGTGAGAGTACTAAATAAACAGATATTCATGAAAAAAGCAGTATCTTTCATTATGTGAAATAAAGCCAGTGTACACAGCATTATTTTAATTTTATCTAAGTTCAAACTTTGTGAATAAACTTTTTTAACACCCTATCTGTATACTTATCTGTTAAGTACTTTATTTTATTTTAGATATTTTACCTTAATTTTGTTCTTCTTTCTTCATGGAATCTGTTTATAAATCTGTTAGCCTGAAAGAATAAAGTTCATTATACACAATAAAACAAATATACCCCGATTCACACAGCATTTTTGCTTACATAGGTTATATATGCATTATGTAGACATGTGGGTAATACTTGGAGAAAATCGGTTGTAAGAACATGTATGAGTGTGACATCCAATGAATCATGGTAGATAACAACAAAACTAGCAGTAGGAACACAATTACTTCATTAATTGATCAATGTAATTGACTCCCATAGTTTGAGATTTACTGGTAATGGTCCTCCAACTGAAATAGTTTCTTCCATTTTGTTTCTGGTTTCGAGGGAAATAAGAAGAATAACAACTCCAAGTTTTTTTTAACTTAGCGATAATTTCATGCTTTCAAGATATGCTGAGAAATGTACATGCAATCTAAGCATAAAATCAATTAACTCAATAATGACTGCTTATTTCTAAAACTGACCATTTTTTACTATTTTTAGCTGTTTCTAAGGCTTAATATCGAAACCGACCTGCTTTCGGAATTTCAGGTTATCTGTTGTTTCAGGCTTGTATAAAGTAAAGGTCAATCTAATAGGTTACCTGGCTCTGTAAACTACCACGTAGTGACATGCTACGTCTTCCACATATCTCCTCACAATCACACACAAACTTCTCCACCTCTTTAGATAAGGCAACAAATTCTGTGGAAGACAATTTCTCCAGAAACCCGTCCTGAAACAGAAGAGCAAAGTCTACATGTGTCCCAAAACTTTAGAGAAAATAAACTGGAAACAAATAGTATTGTTTAATACATGCAAACAGCAAAAGTGCTACTTACTTACGTATGCAGCCTTACAAAAACAGTAGTATACTTGGGTTGTTTTTTGTAAATATATCAAAATATTCAAATTATAAATATAATTATATGAGGCAACACTGGTTTACAAAAATCATCAATTTTGAATAATTAACTTCACATTTTAAGAGTATGAATTCAATTAGACAGTTACTATACATCTAAGTGTATGATATTCAATACAATCACGCAATTATGAAAAAACGAAGATGTGAAAGCATTTAAACAAGTCATGTTGCACCAATCTCATACACAGTTATCTCCCTTTACAAAGTAAAACCACCTCTACCATCATAAACCATTTATCAGTACATTGTTAAATCAATCTTTTTAAATTTTATAAGAATAATTTTGTGCAAGAGTGTGTTCCAGTTGCAACTGTTATTTTATTGAGAAATCCATCATCACATGATAATCTTGAAGGCGGAGTTTAATGTACAGCAAGGGGAGGTAAGCACAGAGAAATGTTTGAAGTTTTACCTTAGCTCTAGCAGTGACGACTTTGACACATCTATCATGAGCATGATCACATATATTATGTAACAATTCTCGTAGACCAGATACAGCTTTGGTATAATCTTCACTAGTTACCATGACATCTACATCATCTCTGTTATAATATATCAACAATTGAGTTGTAAATTATGTCAAGATACAACAGCAGACAATTCAGACTGGAACTCCAACTATGTTAAGGGGGCAATTCAGATCGTATCATGGGACAATAAAACTGTGTTTTAAGAAATTTCGGACCATCAGGGGTTCCACTAGGTGCTAAATCTAAAGGGTCATTTTGATAATTATTTTACCAGATTTTATCATGTTATAGCCAGAATACCTCCAATTTAGAGAAAAATTTACCCTTCAGCCAAAATCCTAAGGTCAAAATGTGGCCTTTTGGAAATTCCAGGGGTCAAATGGTCAACTCTAGGGTCAACTGGAACCCCTGGGTTCGGACAATACTTTAAACATGGAAAATTATAAAATATTTCACAACTATTCAAGAAACCTTTTTGGATTAATGTACATGAAACAGTATGTTTGCATAATAAATATGGCAGTGTTAATAATTAAACTAATTGCTGATTTAATAAAACATGGTCAGAATAGTCCCTTAACATGGTTTGATTGTGTAAAGTGCAGATTATAATGTTCCTGGTACTGTCCATATTGTACGAGGACTAAATCATATGCAGTCCAAATTGTCCCCACGCTACAACAGTATGTCAAACACTACTTTTAGTGTCTTGCAGTGAGAACTTTTTAGGCAAAATACTTATATAGTTAGAGAAAATATTTGTTTAACGTCAAAAGTTGTCACAGTATTTCATCACTTAAGTAACAATGAACATAAGGTATTGATAAACCCATTTTCATACCATTATCAAATTGTCAGACATATAGATGCTTCCACGACAAAATCTATACTAGTAACAGTGGTTTTGACATCAAGAATTTCCCAATAAGGTGTTTTGATGTCTCAAACTAAACGCTTTCTAGAAAGTGTTTTTGGTTCCTTAGTTTTGATTCATAGAATAAAATGAACATGAAAATGTTCACACGTGTTATGTAGTTTGTTTCATCGGGTTTAACGCCGTTTCTCAACGATATTTCAGTTATATACGGCGGCCGGTTCACCTAACCAGTTTTTCCTGGACTGAATTCTTACCAGTACTAAATTACCCTTCCACAAGGAGTCGGCAACTTCTCCACATGTGGAGAAAAATCGACATTTTTGTCAAATTTTCATGGAAGGGTATGACCTGCCGCGACCGGGAATCGAACCCGGATCGCTGGATTTTAAGTCCAGCAGACTAACCACTGGACCACGGCCGCGGCTTATGTGTAATGTAACCTGCTTTTTTTTCATTTGAAAAAACAGAAGATATTTTTAAGAATTAATGTACATACATTTGAGTTAAGTGTTTCAGACACTACATCATTTTATACTTTAAATTTGGATTATGTTCCTAATACAATAAAACCCCACTTGAAGACCACCTCAATAATAAGACCACCTCAAGATTAAGAACACATTGCTCAAGTCCATTTTCTGTTTGTTCTTTATTGAAGCTCAATATTAAGACCAGTTTTCAAGGGTCCCATTGTATTATAGAGGTTTTACTGTATTTATATTGCTATCAAAAGTATTGATCTGATATTAATATTCTTGGCATTAAATGAAACTAGAAACATATTTGGATTAACTAGTACAGTTTTTCTCCTTGAACAGAATGTATAATGCATTGCTGATATATACTGATATTGCTTCAACTCTATATTACAAAATATTGGGCAATCGGCAGTCAGAGAAAAGTGTAAATGTTCATGTATGGTGTAAAGTTTGTAAGAACTTACACAGAGACATTTAGATGTGTTGGTTCTTCTAGTGGATTATCCTTATCTTCTATTGGTGAATGTATCGGTGTAGGGACTTTTGTTCTACCAGCAGCTATACCAATCACATCAAATACAATACCATGGAATGCCTGAAATAGCGCATAGTCATAAAAGTAACACATTTGTTTATCCAAAGAAATGATCAACTAGATGGCTGTTTTTGAAACAAATACATATATCTACCCCATTGCAGTTTGTCATTAATTGTAATATTGATACAGGAGGTTAGAATAACATATTGAGCAAACAAGAAAAATAGTCATATGACCTTTCTTTGATCATTGTGACTTTGACCTTGACACAAGTGGGTTGAAACATGGCATTTGTGCATTGAACAGATATCATGAACATTTGTGCCAAGTCATTTCAAAATCATTCAAGGGGCCCGAGAGATATAGAGCGGACACAAAATGATTTGTGAACAGACAGACAGATGGACGGACAAACAACCTGAACAAAAGCAATTATATGGGAAGACATAAAAAAGATAATCAACTGGATGAACTGACATTAATTTCACTTTTCTGATATGAGCAAAAAGAATTAGTGTTTAGTGACAAAAATTCTAAAACTGTGAATATAAATTAAAACCCCAAAAATCGACATCAGTGTAAAAGTGTCAACCTCGTTTGGTACTAGATTTCCAGCATAATACATGTATGTAGATAAATGCCATTAATATAATCTTACCTTTGCTCTGTTTAAAACTATAATTAAACTATTGAAGATATTTTTCATAAGTTGCATCCACTGAGTATAATTAAGCAACCTCATTTGGTCAGCCAAACTGAAACGGAATATATACAACTTACAGTATTCATTAAAATGAAACTGCATAATCTTAGAAAGTTCAACATTACAGACCTTACACAAGATCTACCAGCTAAACTTGAACACGAATGAAAAAGTGCAAAAACAACAACAAAACGTACAAAAAGTTGAGACATCAAGTAAATACAGGTTAAGTTTAAATAACTCAATCAGTTGTTTTGACCCATCATACATCGTAATGACTATAATACAATGAACAATGGTTTGTTACCTTGTGGTATCCTCTGCATCAATGTCTGCCGAACACACCGCCTCAATCACAGTCTATAAATATAATACTGATCATGTAAGTACGTTTTGTGTGGTTATTATTTCTATTTATGTTTTTAGATGTATGTTAAGTTTCCGTTTCCCCATGTACAGTTCCTTTACTTGATACAATATTTATGTAATTACTGTCTTGGCTTGTTCCGTAATGTATTCCATCCATAAAACTTTTTGTCCCCCGCCCCCTGTAGTCCTCCATAGTTGTTTTTGATAGTCGGCCCGACCATTCCTTGCACCCCTATTCCCATACATGTTTACCCCGCATTTTCTCAGTCCCTAATATTTTGAAGACTGCTGTTTCTCTGAGGTCTGTGAGGGGAGGCATTGTCTTGTGTATGTGGCGTTCCCTGTAACAACTTAATCTCTCTACCAAACATTGCTGATACATTGTGCTAAATAATTAATTACCTATTTTAGTAATGGAGCTTTAAGTCACATTAACAACCAAGGTAGGTGGAGACTTTTCAAGCTATTGCAATGGAGGAAAACCTAAGAAAGACACCTGGGTAGAACCATTGATCTTCTGTTGGTCAGCTGGATAGTTTCCTCACCAACATATTCCACACCCCAGACAAGATTCCAACCCGCAGTAGCGACAGGCAAATTAATACATTGAAGTATGTTACATTTTACTATTTGACATTCTTTACTTCACATAATAAATTCCAACATTCATAATTTCTAAATCAAGGCTTGGGAACAGAGATATAATTTTGGCATTTTTTGATGGAGGCATAAAAGCATGATCGTGGAGTAAAGAGTGAAATACTTAAACATTTCTTGCTTATTCTAACAAATTTCAACATTCGATATTTCGAACTCTAGAACCATCAAACACAAACCTGCTTCACAGTTGATTTCATACATGTGAATGTTTCACCCCTATAAACTTCTAGAAATGTCAACTTCTGTAGACGTAACATTCCAAGTAAAATAGCAACAAGTTTCTCCTGAAGGAAAACAAGAAAGTTTATTACTATTATTGCCGTTTATGGAAAAGGAGCATTTATTGAGCATATGGGGGATTTAGTAAGAATAATTGACGAGATTGAGATATGCATGACCACCTGAAATGTCTAGAAAAATTTGTTGCAGCTAGGAAAGACTAGAATATCATTAGAACCTACGGTTGCTCCACGTATTATGTACATCAGGAAAGGGCAAACATAGTCTGCACTGTATGTGAAAAAAGAGCACAACGGAACATGCCAACAATAGGAGAATCTCCTCTTGGTAGCGAAACCTCCCATTCAGTTTCAAAGAATTCCAGTTGGCAATTGCTGAGAAATAGCACAGACATGAATGTGGGATGGGTGGATGCATGCTATTATTATAATGTGCACACGGACAGACAAACAGGCAAATATATGCTCCTCCTTTGGTGAGCAAAAAAATGGAAAGAGAGAAGTATTTTTCAGTCTGGTTAAAGCTTACTCTAATAACCAAGTACAATAAAACCTCTAAAAAGACAACCATGAAATTAACACTACCTCATTAAGAAGACCAATTTACATGGACCACATATTTTTCTTCCACACATTTAAACTTGATAATTGAACAACTACATAACTATTCCTAACCCAGACCCCTTTTTGTCAGAACCAACAGTTGAAGTGCAGTTAGTTATTGATACTTGTATTTATAAATCTTCAACAGTTAGAAAAATAAGGAAGATTTAGTGTACAAACCTCATCGAGCAATAGAGAATCATCACTAAGAGGTCGATTGAGTTCACTTGTCACATGTTTGTGGAATTCTTCTTGTATCATTATGTCTATCAATTTCTGAAGTTCAGCAAGCTGGGAACCAAGATGTCTGAAAATAACAAAAATTATACTATGTTCATATAGGAATGAAAAGTATGGGAACCAGCATCTGACATTATAACCACATTGTTAGGGATTGAAACTAGTGACAATAAGTCCATTTATCACAGTATACATAGGTACAAATTCAGTCATTCATCGTTCATCTTCTACAGACAAATGTAGTAATATCCAATGTGACTGTAAAACTAACTAGTCTGAGGTTAAACATTCTAGTTTTGAGACCAGTCTCAAGACAATTCTCTCATTGGTTGGCTCTAAACATATAATTAACCAATGGTACGTCTGCATTCCGAGACTGGTCTCAAAACTGTCAGCATTAAATTTCATCAAACATAAGTTAATTCCTCTATAAAAGGCAATTGCTGTGATAAAGAAGAATTTAAACATAGCTCTTATAATCAATTATATGTTTACCAAATAAGGTGCACTATAAAATATTGGTAAATCTATAAATATACAGTGAAACCTCACTTGAAGACCACCCCAATAATAAGACCACCTCAAAATTCAGAACACAATTTTTTAGTCCATTTTCACTGTTTTGCTCTTTATTCAACCTCAATATTACAAACACCTCAAAAAGAAGACCAGTTTCAAGGGTCCCAAGGATGGTCGTTTTATTGAGGTTTTACTCTACCTGGGTTCTAACCATAATTTAAAGATATGAGTCCAGAGTATGATTTTGGGAAATATTAGAAAGTTCTTCAATGTAATTTGCACAAAACAGTGGTTAAAGGAAGGAACTACCTTAGACTCTTTATAACAATCATGTACGATCGAAACTACTTAGCAGAGATTATATGAATAAAGACATAAATGCAACAGGTGTTTGTCTTGCGTGTTCACTCTTGCAACCTTTTTCTTACCTTAGGCTGTGCACACCAGCCAGTTCCTGTGATAAAACTTCTTGTGTAGTAGATATGAGATCTAGAGCTCCTACAAATTCATTTGTTGACAACAATAACTGTATGGTAGGTTGTGTCTGATGTACTGTTGCCATCAACTTTAACTGTGAAGATATCAACAATTACATGATAATTGTTTTAACAAACCAAACTGAAACAATTGTAACTAAAAAATATCATCTTTCAGTAGTAAAGGCAAGAAAGTTCAGCTTAAAGGCAGATTTACCAAAATATACTAAGTAATAATCTGAGGAAATTGCATAGTATTGCCTTTATACAGATGGCTCTAAATCACTGCATTGAAACTTCTTAAAAGTTTACTGGAACGGCAACACAGCGAGTCTGATACAGGTATTCCCTACGCTAGCACTAACTGGGCGTGTATGTCAGGATAGAAAATACAGGTAAAGGACTCCTTATATAATATATATATACATATTATGTAGTTTGGGAAACATGTAAGCAAAGTGACAATATAATGTTGTAGAGTACATCTGTATGAAGGCATTTACCAACCATTTCTCATATTTATGACCAAGTATATTTTGTCAAAAATCAAGACTATGTTCCTTTAACAATCGAGCAATTTACTATTAATGAACAATTAATAATTGATTTTTTTAACTTCTTGACCATATGGCCTGGAGCTATCTAATATTAATCTATGATAATTTAACTTGAAGGTTTTGTTTTTAGCCTTGTGACCGACCTATGACCTGGAAAAAACATTTATCTGCAAATAACAATTTGAAAAATTATTAACAAACAGACCAACAGAGAAGATGGACCACTTCTGTTTGGTAGAAATACTAAACAATTAGACATAGAACTGACTAAACAGCTGCATGATACACGAGATGTAGGAGATATGAATTTAATGATGTGTGTTTGTTCGAGAGTTTGGGTCATAATTCAACAGTACCTATGTAAAGCAGTCAGTTGAACTAACCAGTGTTTCCATGGATACCAACCATGACTAACCTGTTCACAGCAACTGAAAACTTCCCCAAATGGATCTGAGGTGGAGGACATATAATTAAGGACGTATTGTCAAGCTGCCATGGAGAACAAACATCTCACACAGGGTTTGAACCTCGATAACCAAATTGGCAGTCAAGTACTTTATCATTAAATAATACCTTATTGTGCAGTTGAACATAACTGGATCTTGACTTCGTCATTTTTAAAACTTTGAGTGATTCTCTGGCCATCATTGTGTCCAAACTGTTTATCTTATCCCTGTAAATATATAATAGATCAATTATCGTCTAAGCTGAGTGGTTAAGGCATCTGCCTTTGGAGCAGGAGGTCGAAGGTTTGAATCCTGGTAGTGGTCCGTTCAGACATGGCCCGTTAAATAATGGTTACAGTGTGCCTACCTGCCAGGTGTCTGGCATTAAAGGTTAGGAATTGGGAAGTAAATGTGCTCAGAAGGTAGGTGTCTCATAAGTCAGAAATGGCTGGCCCTTTAAGTTGGGGTGACACTATAACAAATTAACACTCTACTTTACTTATATATGACTTCTAGCAAAATGTTCATATACAACTATCATCCCAATTCAGTTCTGTTTTTATAATCAAAACTGTTTTTGTCAATAAAATGGTCATTTAAAGTTTGTCAGTCAAGCATAAATGAATATAGTCAAAAATGGACCAATAAAGGCAGTTAATATGCTACTAAACAAGAGATAAAAAATCATTTGGTTAGAAAAAGTTTCTATATGTTTTCAAACAGATTTACCATGGAAGAACATCAAATTAACAAAATCAAAATAAATTCAAATTTACCCCTAAACCTCTGTGAATTTAGATTTCATAACCTATATGAACACAAAGTCATGGTGCAATGCCAACAGGTATGTATATCAGCCAAGAAACAAGAGTGTCAAAGACTTAATAAACCTCAAACTGTCTCAAAATACAACCATAACTCTTGGGATAATTTGGCAATTATCAAAATGCTCATAACCATTGTGACCAAGTTTGGTGAAATTCCATTAAAAAACTTTTCAAGTTAGAGAGCGGACATCACTCGGGACGCTGCCCACCATACACCCACCATGGGTGATCCTCTAACACAACATGTAATGAAAGGCATATAAATACACTAAAGAACAACACCATACCAACCTGAGAAATTTAATTCTTGCACATGTGACTTTCATTTTCTCTTGTAATTCATCATGTGAGGTCATGGCGTGAAAAAATGCTTCAGATCGCCGAGAAATCTGCTGGGCTATTTGCACTTCTACTATGTCTAAATAATGACTCATCTGAAATAAACAAGATGAGCAGGAATGCATCATGTATGGTTGGCATTAGATCCGACATATAAGCTTAAGAGACTGTCAACTCACCTCTTTTCAAAAAAAGGGATAAATTATGGCTATTTTAAAAAAAAGAATGGGCAAAACTAGGGATTTTATTGCCTAAAAGTGGGGATAGAAGAGATGACTCCCTGCGTTTGGAAATTCGAAAAATGGTAAAAATTCACCATCTTGTACATTCTCCATGATTAGACCTCCGTGCTTCATGCGGTGAAAACAATAATTTGAGTTAACGTCTCAGATTTCAAAAAAAAAGGGTTAGTAGGACTCAAAAGAATTGATTAAATATAGCCTGTATAGCATTATTGCTGAATCTCTGTATATTTTTTGAGACAGCTAAGGGCTCTAGAAAGTTTCCTTAAATACTGCTGTTCTGGACATGTTTATATGTTAAATTTAAGTCCAACTCAACTGTTGGTAGTCCGAATCGGCAATTAGACTTGTCCTGGCTAGTGGATTTCTAGAGCCCTACAGCTCATAAAAATTTAACTCTTATAAACATCAAGATAGACACGTAATTTAGTAGCTTTTATGGTGTAAAATAAATAATCATCTCAAGAGTATTTCTGTTTACCTTTTCTTGTAATAATTTCGAGGAGTGTCTGGTTCCTTGATTTGCAACTTTCGACTCTTCAATTTGTGTCCATGGAAACACAGCATTGAATGTATCAGGATTCTCAAGGTTGAAATTAGGCAGCAGAAATAACTGAAATAGAAAAAAGTATGTGCAGGATGGCTTAAAGTAAACCCACTAAATGGATCAAAATTTAACCTTGCTTCATCTAAATGTTATAGGACATATAACTGTTGTTTGTTTCAATTTTTCAAGCTCAATTGACCTGTCATCAGTGCAGAGATCGCTCCTCCAAATTATTTGTCTAAGGTGTGTGTATTTGCGTTTATTTATCATCGCCACCGGTTTTCCATATAGACGATGCATCCGGAAGAATGTAAGTCATTTTAGATTTTTGGAGGATAGTGCATGATACCAAAGATGCCCCAGTTTCAGAAGCACCCCTGGTTCTTTTACATGCCCGATATAAAGCATCATACAAGGGACCTCAAAGATTTTCAAAGTCTCATTACTGTTAGTAATGTCAGTGGTGGAGCGGGGATGTTAGGTTGTTTGTCAATTTAACACATTGGATTGTGCAACCATGTGTGATAATTTAATTGCATTTACTACTAAAATCTGATCCTATTCTTTGTAAACTGAATCCTTGATTGACAATTGAGATAACTGGTGACAGGTAAATTGTAAACATAGCACTGATTTGTATCTCCTTATAGATAAACCAGCACTGGTGTCTTACAAGGTGATGTGATTGAGATATTAGCTAGGTTCTAACCCACAACCTCTGACTCATGCAGCTGGAACATTTTCCTCAACATGAGAGCTCCCCTGTAGGCATGTACAATGTATATGCACTTATATATAGCCAGGTGTAACCAGTCACCACATAGACCTAGAAGAAATTACAGCTCCCCAATGTATACCATGATTAAGTTACAATATACTGTATTTCGCTTTAAGTTATCTGAGCAAACAATAATAGCATCTGTGACAATATATTGTGACATGTCTGTCTATAAACTTCTCGGACAGATATTCACTGCAACAAAACTCAACCAATAATTACAGTCCAATCATGACTCATACTGTCAATACAATAATGACAGCTGCTTGTAACAGATGTGTAACCGAAGGTCCTGGGAGGCACTTTTAAGACAAGACTGCACGTTTTCTATATTATTGTATTATAAATTAATACACAACTAATCGGGTAAACCCTTTTGCCAAAAATGACACAAATACTCCAGAAAAGCTGTTTATATCAAGACTGACGCCATTCCACAATTGATATATCACTGATAAATAAGCCATTATACTCATCAAACCTATAATAAAATCACAGGACTTTACACATACTATTTTGTTGAGACAATGAATTTGGCGGTACTTCCAGTAGACCATCTGGTCGACGATGATAGCAATGAGACACTAAAGAGCCTCAAAACAGGTTAGGTATGGTCACATGGATAGAATCCCAATAATATGAAATACTGTACACAGACATGGTATAAGATGCATAATGGTATAGAGAAAGTAAAATAGAGACCAATGGCCTTATTCAAAAACATAATAAGACTGAAATCAGACTCAAGACTTCAAAATGTTCGTTGGCTCCCACCTTGTAATAACATAATAGATTTTACTAAAAAAAAGAGTATAGAGTGGGTAGTAATAACTATTCATTTGTATAGATCTATGAAAATGAAAGACAGGTTAATATAACTTTGACAAAGTCTAAGTCTGAGTTTCAGTCTTAACTTGTGAGTGGCTCGTGAAATGGGTCACAATGAGAGTAAATGATAATGGGACCACAAAAACAACTTACTTTAGGTATTTGCTCTAACTCTGTTCTATTTTTTTCTGTAAAACAAAAAAAGCAGTTAAAATATGTGACTTTCAAAACCACTCACCATCAAATTATCTCCCTTTACATGGCTCTCAACAGAAAACTGTTAAAAAGTGTCCATTAGGTATAAAGACAAATTATAACTTAAAATCACTGTAAAAATTCCTTTGAGTACAGCTTTAAATAAATGATAAAGCATTGTGATCAACCCTTTACAAATAAAAAAATTGCATTTACTGCATGATAAATGTACATGAAAATGGTAATATATTGGTAAAATACCCAATCAAGTGTCAACATTTTGCTTTGACAAATGAAAAAGACCAGCTGATGTGTATTTAAACAAGAAATTTTCGATGGAACCGATGGAAGCTCCCTGAAGTATGTGAACAATCATTGAACTGGAACTTGCAATATGCACATCTCCTCTTGGTAGTGAAGCTTCCCATTAAGTTTCATTGAATTCCTGTTGGTGGTTGTGAGAAATAGCGCAAACCGTTTGCAGGTTAGATGCACATGCATACTTACTTCAACGTATCAGATAAGGGCGATGCTATTACATGTATTCCAAAAATGAACAAGAAGCTCAGTGTACGGCATTAATATAGTCGTGAATATTAGGTACATTTATTCATGAAATACGCCTTTCCATGCAGATAGAAGGTCTTGTCTTTTGAAGTCGCCAAAATATTAAACTTTCAGTATATAGAAAATAAACTTTGCAGCCATCGTGTTTACACAATGTAGACAAGGTGCTACATTAAGTGCTTTGGTGATTTTGGTATTAGCTAAAAACTCGAACGAGCAGCCCTACAGAGAGATATCGAAAGACACAAATGGTCATTTTTCAATTATATTTAATTGTGTCTTAAAGGTCATTATAAATAGACTGGTTCGATAACAACACAAAAATACATCAACAGAGAGAAATTGTTATCAGACCAACATCAACATATATGATGTATCCAGCAAAATTACCAGCTTGTCTAACTGTTTGTGTAAGATGATTTTCTTGGTCCTTTCCATCTGTGAAATTTTCAAGTTCTTTACTGTGCTTTTTATATCTCTGCAACAATAATAATAAAAAAGACATTACTTGATGTATACACATGCAAATAAACACAATACTATGTATATAAAAGAATAATATAACATTTATACAATAAGTCAGTTAAAACATGTAAATATTTTTTATGACAAAATGATAATTACTTTTAATCAACAAAGCAAATTAAATTATAAATGGTTAGTATTAATCTTCCACAGTTAATCAGAGATGGAAACACAAAATAAATGTTTGTAGTATGTGATCCTTAATGAAGACTACATAATATATTTGTACATTGTTATGTGCAGGTTGAATATATTTCATAAGATAACCTCTACAAAATTTATTTGCTATACACCAGTTCATTGAATGTGGAATATGACACAAAATTAAATCCAGCTTATGGAAGAGCCAAAGTTAAGCTGGTCGGGATCCCACTGACTAACAAACAATGTATTGACCATGACCTTGAACATATACATATGTATTAATATATAATGTAAGTATACCTCAGATGTTCTTTGTATATATGAATCAAAATGCCCTCTACTAATGTCTTGAAGATAGGGAGAAGACGGAAGATGCGATCTCTCATAGAAATCAACTCCCCATGTCTTTGTGAAAAAATCAGTTTCTCTTTTCACAAGTCTAGGATCATTAAGAGCAGCTGGTAAATTGACTTTAGAGTTGAATACTGTCCATCTATGCTGATCTTGAACAATAGAAGGTTCTGAATTTGACACTGGTCTCTGTGAACTTGTATGCAGTTTCTGCAATGCATTGATGGTTCCCTCTGAAAATGATTGATTAAAACAATGTATTATCAATATCATTAAATATGGTGTGACACAGATCTTATTGATTCAGTTTTTCCAACAGCTGTGTACATCACTCAAAGTTTTATATAGATATTCCACAGTGATATGCTTAACATTAATAACAGCGATCAACAAAACACCATCTTGACAACCTTGAAAGAACATCAATACCTTTAATGTATTACAAAAAATAAATATGTTTGAGCTATGTAGTCTACATGCCACATGTTTACGGATACAAGTAATTTGCAAATTACATAATGAATTAAGAATAATCAACATGCACTTCAATTTAGTTTTTTATTTACAAAAAAATATGCAATTATTCAATAGGCGAAAGGGTTCTCCAGATTTTTGTAAAATTTTATTAGATAATACTAATATGTGTTTTTGTTGTTCAACAACCATAAAATTTCAACAAAATTGTTTGTTATGAGTAATTTATTAATAATAACTGTTTTAGCAACATCTCTAAATTTAACTTGACCATCATAATTTCTACAAGAATTGAGCTTCTGAACGTCGGTGCTAAGCAACTTATGTTGTTTGTGATCGACAAGATTTTACATTTTGATGCCCCGGGAAGAAATATATAAGCAAGATGTACTGTTTGTGCCAATTCACTCGCTTAAAATTATCTTTACTTGAAAGGTTGCCATGTCAAAAACTTCACTATACTCACTGAGAGAATGAAAATAGCAACAAACATTGAATAATTTAACTCTGGGTACAAAACTCATGTTGTGAAGGTGACAATCAAATTGTGTAAACACATACTTAGTTTCATATGTAATCCTTATTAACACACTCTGTAAAATCATTGCCTTATGAATTTTTTTTTTATTACTGTCCGCCTGTTTCAAATATGCACTTCTAATGTATTTGAGTAATATTCCGGTTAATAGCTGTCAATACTGCATCCATGACGTCACTCCATGAGTAGATTTGTGTTACTGTGATGAGTATTTATTTATAGACTGAAAACTGTGGGTAAATGTGTGGGTAAATGTGTGCGTCTGTGTTTTGCCATTTATGTTCTCGCATGTGTGATAAGGAAATTCTTGAATTTTATGCACAAGGCATTTACATGTATTCAAAGAAGGCGTGAACCTCGTCACATTGGATAAAGTTTGGACAATTTTCATTACGACATTACGCATGAGTGGTACTATTAAATCAATATCAACTACGACTAATACACTCACAGTCACACAATATTATTTAGCTGAGCACTTTTAAGTTTAATCAGTTATTTTGACAATATCTTATGATACAACACTTCAACAATGGATTAATTGACAGGTTTAGTATAGCCTTTACGTAATGATTTTTATATGTAAAATTTAAGGGTATTCCGGTAAGTCTTGTGACCTCCCCCCAGCTGGTACCGAACGTTATTTTACTACACGAAATTTGATTAGCCAGATAAAATGTGCGGAGCGCTCCAATTGGACACTGTGACAAACGACCGTTATGGTCGAGTAGGCGATACTTGCTACAAGTCAAATAGTCGACATGGGGCCTGGTTCAACATCTGATTCTGATAAGATAACAGATCTGTTCATTGGTCTGGTAATTTGTCATTGGTCCGATTTAAATAAGCTCCAAATTTAGACTTGCCCGAGACTTACTTAATTGTACTGGCCGATAGCCCAAACACCATTTTTGACTTGCCCGGGACGTTTGGCTAGCAGATTTCTCGAGCCCTGCGTTCAGTTACAGCTAACAATTGCAAACGTTCTGTTCCACCGTATCACATTTACTGTACACGGGGAACCAAATTGCAAACGTTACGAAACGTTACCCGCAAACACCGTCACTGACCGCAGGGCTGGTTCCATAATATCCGAATGATGAATAAATATGTTACCTGCACTTTGATTCACATGTTCCCTCATTATGTGCTCTTCATAATCCAAGTCACTTACACCATCGAATGGTAATGATGTACAAACACCATTTTTACCATATCTACATATGAATGAACCCCCTTCCTTAGTACAATGAAAATCTCTAAGATGACGACAAAATTCTCGTGGTGATTTGAAATTGATTTTTTCACGACAGAAATCACAATGTGTCCAATGACCAGTCAGTGATTTATGCTGCACACGACTCATAATGCATGAAGTATTAAATCATATCATTGTCACGACACAAGAAAAGTGTGTAAGATTGATTGGAAGCAAACTGTAAACAATAAGTAAATTCGTTATTAACCACTGCCACTTGGAAAGGTGAAGGTCGGGTGTGTACGGTGTTAAGGTAAAAGTTACTCTGACAATTTTGTCATGACAGACTGCAATGGTTTTGAACGTATTTTGCAAAACGCCATATACTGCCTCACTGAAGGATTGCAAAGTATCCTTATATTTGATTATTTCTCGTATGGGTATGATTTATCGTGACGAAGAAGCTATTCATTTCGTACGACACTGATAAATATACACGAGTCATAAGTTGATCAGACACCGCTCTTCAACTTGGAGGAGTATCGGCGTCTTCATAAAAATGAAAACAAAGCAAGCAACATAATAATTTGCCGATTAATACTTATCCCATTTCTAGGTATGTAAGTTCTGTTTGCTATCTTGAAAACTAATGTATCACATTTAACACATGACTGTCTGTTTATGTTACGCAGAGTAAATATGTTAATTCCTGTTAAATTTTGGATTGTGCTGGTCTAGCGTACCACAAGAGAAACGTACCCATATTCATGAAGCCATTGAAGGGTGCACGACGAAGCGTACCATTGCCTTAGTGTACCATTTAACGTCGAAGCGTACTATATATTGGTAAACACTTAGCAGGATCATCTAATAGATGACAGTTAAGTGTTGATAACACAGTTAATTCATTTCTGAATATAAATTATAATAATTCGGTAAATTGATTTTGTAGCATGATTGGTGTGGATGTTTCGGTAAATTGATTTTGTAGTATGATTGGTGTGGATGTTTCGGTAAAATAATACTATCTATGACATATGCATTAGTATACAGCTTAAAGTAATAAAAAAGTAATGAGAGGTATGAGTTGACTTGGATAGGTACGAGTTGACCGAAGAAAGGGTACGAGTTGACTTAATTGGGTAGGTACGAGTTGACCGAAGAAAGGGTACGAGTTGACTTGGGTAGGTACGAGTTGACCAAAGAAAGGGTACGAGTTGACCGAAGAAAGGGTACGAGTTGACCAAAGAAAGGGTACGTGTTGACTTGGGTAGGTACGAGTTGACCAAAGAAAGGGTACGAGATGACTTAATTACATTGTTTGGCCACACTTTGACATACTATCCTATTATTGAGCCTATGTTATTGTTCAATGTTAACAAACAATCTTTTTACTGAAACCTCCGAAAGAAACAAACGTTAAAATCAATTTACCGAAACCTCCGAAAGAAACGAACGTTAAAATCAATTTACCGAACTTGCTATTTACCGAACTTACTAGTATCCGTGGTATGCTTCGTCACACATTCATTCATGAATATTAATACACCGATTAACAGTTTAAGAAGGCCCTACATCCCCCATTTTTATCGAATGTTGGGGTGTATATATTATTTAGGGTTTATAATGCTATATTATATATACAAGTTATATGAAGAGATAAGCCTTATCTCTTCATATAACTTGTATGGAAAAAATCCTGATGTGGGAACACTTGCAGGAGATACAGTTTGGACATTAATAATATTTTATTAATAGACCTTTGTCTTATTGAAATATAACTGTAAATTACCTGTGTTTTTTTAATGGGTGCTTTGAATTACCCCTATGAAAACTTGTCAGTAACGTTTTACATACACACCATGTACTCATTTCTAAACAAGCAACAACACAAACTGAAAACAACAAGTTTCACTTCAAAACTGGCTTAACTGAGTAGAATGATGATTATTATGGATGATTTATATGTGATTATTGCTTTGATAATTCATAGTATTGTTAGTACCATGAAAACTAAATGGACCACATGGTATATATATATTGTGAATATTTTGAAAATTTACATCATAAAACTTTCCAATATGTGATGATTTTTTTTGTGATGTCTTCGGATGATTGTGGGCACTGGAATGATTTCATGTTTGAGTTTATAGCTGGTTTCCCTCAGTGAACGAAGATGGGAACCAGCAAGAGTGTATAAAAGTGGAGAAAGCGCTGGAAATTGGGGAGTTGTTGGTTGGCAGTCAAGGTGGTTAGATCGATGAGATGAATTAGTAGGGGAAAGAGGCGAGTTAGTGCTAAGCAGTCGAGATGGTTGTAGTCAAGAGTATGAAAAAAGTTGTATATTAATATTATTAGACGTTTTTGAGCTGGGACTTGGTGAAATAGTATTAAAGTGGAACCACAGATATGCTACTGGGGCACAGATATACATGCTACCCTAGTTCAGAAGTGCTGGATCCACTAAATACATAATTCATATACGGGGTCGCAGTCTCGGGCGTCTAGTGTGTTAATAGGGGTATGTTGTTTTTGAGGATGAAGTTGGTTGGGTGGTTGAAACAGATAGTGTGAAGCAGTGTTGATCTGGTGTGGGTTCGAAACGCGTGTAGGGTTAATCATCGTTTGAGGACAGAGTTGGGAGGCTGTGATTTCGTAATTCATTTATGGAGTTTTATTGATTATTGTCTGGAACCTAATCATTTGTTAATCATTTAGTTAAAGGAAATATTCTGACCCGGTAATTTAGTTTGTTTAATGAGTAAGCTAAGTAGCTTGAGAAAAATTCTAAATCAGTCGTTTAAAAGTCGGATCTATAGTCTGAAGTATATTCAAGTAGTAGAAAGTTTCTTTAAATATATTGTTTTAGAAAATCAAACTAGAAACCCTGTCAGATAGACAGTTTAAAATAACAAACATTTTCTATAAATTGTTAGTGTAGCACATCCGCTTTACTTGCAATACAGGTTTGGTAACTCATTGTTTCACTCGATACGCTTCTGATATTTAAGTTGCACAACGTTGAAACTGTTAATAAGTGTATTTATGGTCATAACATTTTTCTTTTTGTTCTGAAGATACATATTATCCTCGTAAGGTGGTATTCATTAAATGTGAATCATTAGCCTCTTGTATTAAGTTTTTGTACCTATTCTGCTGATATCCATATGTAGTAAAATTTGCATGATGTATGTCATCATCTATGATCTAGTTGATGCTTTGCACGATCATACATGAAAATATGTGTAGAACATTCTTCCTGATTTCAAATACACTTGTAACATATATGATTTTTTCATATTATTAGATTATGCAGCATGGATCCTGCTAACGTAAATGAGTTTGAAAAAGAAGAAGTCAATACTGAGACAAGTTTGATGGAAACTGACCCAAACACTGATGCTGCTGGGAATAAAGATGATGGAGGTATCAAAAAATTAGAAGAAAATAATGCTGATAATGTGGAGAAACTTGATCAGAATTCAATTAAAAGTGGAGGGTATGAACATGAACAGTCCATAAATTATTCACCTGCTTCGTCTGTGGCATCAGAGATAGAAGAAAATGCCAAGAATAACTTAAATAATGATTTTAAAACTAGTTCGGAAACAGGAGTTTTCCATTCAGTTGAAGAGGATTCCAAAAAAGATACCTATGAAACTGAGTTTGAAAAATTTCTTCATCAGTCAGAGCAGAATGCTGGACCAGCCAGTGACATTCCGACAGAAATAACTGATGTTGATGAAAATGTAAAAAAATCAAATCTCATTGTAAATGCTTTTGAGGAATCATCTAATTCCAGTTGGTACAAAATGAAGGTGGTAAGTGAAGAGAAGATGGACACATCTGAGAATGTAATTCACCCCGATGAAAGCTCAAACTTGAGTGTTCCTGACAATCACTCTGTTGCTAGTAGTAACATTGGAGATTCATGTTTGAGTTTTCAAGACCAAGGTTCAAACTTGGATGAATGTTCAAATTTAAGTATACCTGGTGACAATTCAGTTCCAACATATACTGGACATCAACCTGTCTTTGATGAATCTGCAAATATGAATCCTCCAAGTAATATCCCGTTTGTTAGACCAGATACACCGACTAGAGGTGACACACCAAGTCGACCAGATACACCTAGCAGTACTAATGATGCAACTTCAGAAAGTACTCCAATAAAAAGATTCAGACGTGGTACATTACAGATTGCTGCTGAAGATGCCAGTGAACATGGACAGTAAGTTAAATGCATATCTTATGAATGATCTATTATAATAGGTTGTATGCATGTTTTATACTTATTTTTTGTGACTTCTATGGCAGCCAATTCCAGCGTAATTTATTTCCTGAAAAATATCATTGTCTTTTGAAGGCCTTATATTATATGATCAAATATCTTTGAAATAGTGACTTTAGTAATATATCACAAGATTTTGAGGAATATAAAGTTGATGAATAATCTTCAATTGTTTTCAGTGGTTTGACTGCTGCAGACATATTTGAGTATCAGTGGCCACAGGAAAATGATTCTGAGTATTTTATGCTACAAGAACAAATCTCAATGTATCTGGATGTGAAATCATTTAAAAGAAAATACCCTGGTAAGTGATGGTTTCATTGATTCATTACTCACTTATGACAGTAATCAAATTCACTTAGTACTTGTTTAAAGCAAAGTTATGCATATACCATGTTTTCATGCTTTGAGTCTAACTTAGACTGGCACTAGTTGGTCATAAGTTGGTAGCCTGCCTTGCGTTCAGTTACGGCTATGGGAAGTCGTTCACAGTTCGCGTCGCTAAAAAGTGTATTGACAGGCTTGTTGGTATTCTGGTTCTCTGCCTCAAAGACAGTAAAGACAGGGAACCAGCCCTGGGTTCATTTTGCAATTTGGTTCCCTGTGTGCATACTTTGTGATACAAAACAAAATGTGAACGACAGTTAGTCGTTACTGAACGCAGAGTTCGGCTCTCAAATTTGCGTGCTACCTCGGAGTTGCTTGAGCAAGTGGGCATTTTGCTACTGAACGCACTGTTTGCCAAAATATGCGTTCACTAGCAAAATGCATGCACAGTTTCGTAACTCGAGCGAGTGTTAGCCTTAACCGAATGCAAGGCTGATCAATAAGTAATTACTTATATAAATTTTTGGCAAATTGTAGTGCTAGTGTAGCTAATGCTGAAAATTCATGAATAGATGGCTTACCTCTAATTTATTATGTTGAAAACATTCATTCATGATTTTTACTGTGTTGTAATTGAACACTCTTTAATTTATACATTATTTTTTCGTCTGATTGTAGATTTGTTTCGACGTGTGTGTGACAAACAGGAGAAAGATTTTCTTCGAGATAAAGGAGTTGTGTCCGAGACACAGAGTGATTTAGGTAAGTTGTCATTATATCATACTTATGGGCTTCATGTGTCGGAATAAATTTAAGTAAACCCTTCAATGTTATTAAATACAATGGAATTTTCTTTTTGCGATAATGATTTTTTTAATCAAATGGGTCAGTTTTATTGATTATAATTTATTCACCAAGATTGGTACATTTGTGTGTAAGACTGGTAAAATCAAGACATAAAAGTGAAATGTATAATTTTAATTGGACTCGCTTTTTTGTGTTACGCTATTGCATCAATTCAATTCTGAAAGTTGATTTTTGCATACATTAATTTCCTAGAAACCCTCACGTTGTACAAATCTGTGTAAGAAAAGTTAATTTTGTGTAATTTTGCAAAAATAGGAAACCTAGAGACTTGAGTGACTCCGTTTGCATGCTGTGTATGTCATTTGTTGATATATAATTAATGTTTATATTTTGGGAACTGATTAAAGTCAGTGACCATGACATTGTCCCATGGATGCATTAAGCATACTGATATAGGAAAAAATATTATGATTTGATAATGTTTGGTTTATTGAGTTTGGATTGTAGTGTCTGATCAGGGACATATACTTCAAATAAAATTTGTTTATATATTTGTTTATCCAATGTATGTCTTTGTAGGTTTGACAGCATTAAAGGCAGATGAAGTGCATGATCTGATGAGTAAGGATTATCCTGCAAAGTATAAGGTAGTGTACTTTACAAATACTTTTTATGCTGGTGGCAAATCTCTCAGTTTATCTAGTCCTGTCCATAACATTCATGAAACTCATGTAAACTAGTTTTTGTCCACTTCAATTCTCATGAAAGGCTGATGAAATTTTGCAGGAAATTTACATATAATAGATACTGTGGATTCATTAATTTTCGTTGGTACCAAATTTCGTGGTTTTGTCAAAATGGGCATTTCGTGGGGTACTTGAATTCGTGGTTTTTTGATTTTTGAAGCATAAATTAAAAAAGTAGTCTATAAGTCCAAAACAAATAAAATATATATGTCAATTAGAAAACAGTGACACGGACCCGAAAGATATACAGGTATTTTCTCACCTTTCATTGTTATCGATGTTACATCGTGTGGCCCCGTTCCCTTAGTTAGCCACACTATGCAAGTGTCAATTAACACATTATATTGAGAATTATCTACCTATTGTTTACCTATTGTTTACATCACATGTCATTTAAATATGTCAATTAAGCACCAGTTAATCTGGCGCTAAACGAATTAACAATCAGTCAATAAAAGTTAATGCAAATCATCTTCGAAATCACTCGCTTTTGAGAAACCAAACTATCGTCTACACACAAGCTAAATATAGAATTATGTTGATGTCGTGGCTAAAGTCCGGTAACGTCGTTACACGGTTACCGTCAACTCCGGGGTTACCGAATCCAGAAGATGCTGCATCACCAAGAGAGGCTCGTACATTTCAAGCAGCCAACGACTACGTAGATATACAATCAGAAAGTCAGAAGCAGTCCAGAAAAAGAAAGCGGGGAGATTACGGCCACTACGATGACGAGTCAAGGGCTAAAATTGCAAGATATGCAATTGATAATGGGGTTGCTAAGGCCTCGAGGAAATTCTCCTCTTTGTATTGTCGAAAAGTAAGCGAGACCACCGTGAGAAGTATGAGGGACCAGTATGTGAAAGCAAAGAAGAAGAATGGGGAAGATACCACAACGTTACCCCGTTCACCGAGGGGTCCACCATTAATGCTAGGTATCGTGGATGAAGACGTACAGGCCTGGGTTCGAAGAGTAAGAATTCACGGAGGGGTAATTAACGCACGGGTTGTCCAAGCAGGTGCGGAGGGAATAATGACTAAAATCGCCCGCCAGAAATTAACGAAGTTCGGGGGATCAGAGACACTTTACCCCTGTCGCAGTGTGACCAGCAAGCCGTGGCGATTTTCGATGTCTTCCGTGCTCATCAGTGTGCTACAGTTATCGCCAAGTTGAAGGAAAACGGGATTACGCCATTGTTCGTTCCAGCTTGCTGTACGGATCGTCTACAGCCCTTAGATTTGTCACTCAACAAGGAATACAAGGATTGTCTGAAGGACTGCTTTCATGATTGGTATACTTCCAAGATTATCTCAGCATTTGACGAAGATGACGATACCATGGCTAATGTGGATCTGAAGATGTCAACGCTCAAACCCATTCATGCCAATTGGATCATTACTACACATGGGAAATTTGAAGATCGGCGAGATTTAGTTGTGAAGGGGTTTCAGTTAGCCGGACTTTGTTAAAAGTGATTGTTATTGTGTGATGATTACAAGTGACTGTACAGTGTGACTGGAATTGTGTTAATTCAGCGTAAAAATGATACCATCATTCATCATGATTGATCGTTAATGATATTATTATTTTGCTATTATTATTTAATAACATGTGAAAAACAAATTAAATTTCTTATAACTCTCTGTGATTGTTTGTTATTTTTTATCACTTATTTTATAACTGTCACAAACTGTATAATTACGCTATAACGACGATACATTTCACACGTTGAGATTATACTTCCAACACACTGATCACAACGATATGAAAATATTCGTGTACTGTACTTGGAAGTAGAGCTGCTAAATATAGCACACCAGATCAACAACATCATCACAGAACTGACTACTCAACTTAATAATGACGAAGAATATATAACAAACATAAATAGTAAAAGCATTAATAGTTTATTGTTATCAAATATTTACATTATATATACACCAACATGCTTATAAACTGACACAATTCACGGGAGGTAACCGCGTGTTAGCGGCGATGTTTATCTGGAGTGTACTAGTTTTCGGACATAGACTTTTCGGATACGATCGTAAGACAAAATTTTCGTTGGGTACTTGAATTCGTGGATAAGCTCAACCACGAAATCCACGAAATTTAATGTTCAACGAAAATTAATGAATCCACAGTAGTTCCCACATTTACAATATTTACCTCCCTTGTTGTGAATAGTCAACCATATTGATAGGTAATATAATGTAAACGATGATAAAATAGTCAGGTATAATAACTTATTCATCATGTTCATGTGGGCAGTTGGCTCAGAAAGTTGAAGAAAAAGTGGTTGTCACATGCAAATTCTCTTGGTACTTTTTAAATATTTGGAAATTACTCCTATAAGGGCTTATCAGTTTTGCTTATCAAAATGGATGATGATTAAGAACAATGAAGGTAAATATTGTAAGTGTGGGAATTATCTACGGATTTGTTGGCAGCTTTTTCTAGTCATACCTGTATGCAACTTTCCAGCCTTCTTGTTAGTCATTGGTCAGATTCATGATGCAATGTGCGTGAGAAAGTTGAATGCCGGAAGCATAAGAAAACAAGCTAAGTAATAAATGGCCGTCCTTTTCAGGAATTTCTCAAGATCCTTCGTGAGAGAGAAAAACAGAAAATGGCGGACAAAATGAAAGAATTTCATGCTGTAAGTATTCTTCTATAGTTATTAAATTCTGTATTTTTGGAAGGATTTTAATGCTCTTCCATGCAGAATATGCAAACTAATTATGAACATTATTATTGTAAGGAGGTTCATTTTCAACCATTTATTTAAACATATATTGTAAATCTATTTGGAAACAAGTTCTTACGACTATTTCTAATCATTGTTGCACTCAAATCTCAAATCACTCTCAAATTTACTCTCATTCCTCTGATATTGAACGTTTGAGTGAGAAAAATGCATGAAAATGTCAAATGAGTGCTGAATATTCTTTTTGGTCCATTTACTTGGAAATTTTATGGTAATTATGAGATATGGGAGTAATAATTGGCTTTGAGTGCCACACTCCTCACTCAAACTTAATCATTACTCCTACATCTTGAATAGCACTCAAATTTATACGAAAATGGACCACAAAGAATGCTCAGCACTGAGTTAACATTATTATACGTGTTCACATTCAATATGAGTCACTATCAGACTCATAAGAGTGTATTTTGTGAGTTGAGGCCTGGTGTTACTGACAGAAAATGACAGAACAACAACAAAGTGACTTGATCATCTTGTGACTATATATATGGTCTATTATAATTCATTGATTTGTGTTTTAGCTGAAACTAGAGAAAGATAAGATGGCAGAATACACAAAGAAAGCCATGAAGTCAGTATCAGAATGGAATAGGAATCTTCTCAAAGTGAAAAATGAAGAGAGGAGAGCATATTTTGATATGCAAACTTATGTAAGATTCTCTATTTTTTGTTACAGCAGTCCGCTGAATGTATTATAACTATAATATAACTTTTGATGCTGCCAACTTCTTGCGTGTATTTAACTAGTCTTTAGGAACATATGTATAAAAGGATTATCAACAAAGGGTGAAAATAGGTGAAAGTGAAAAAAGCCTTTCTATGTATATATATCGCACTACTCACCTGACTGGTTTTAAAGATAGGTACATGTTATTACCAAAGAAAAAGATACAAAGATGATAGTAGACTATACAGTGAGATAGGAGAGAGGATAAAAATATCTGCATACAAATAAAGGAGTTTTGGCTTTCACACTCAATGTATATCGAGTTGAACTGTGTAACCATCTCCCTTAGATTTCCAGTTATAAATAATTTTAACTCACATTCATTGTACTGATGGCAATCCTGAGTCAAATGAGTCCAGTTGTCTTTCCCGACAATGTTATCTTCTTCATCTCATTTGGTTATACAGATGAAGGTGATGTATGTCCAAGCTTTCTATTTCTGATATTCATAATCAAAGTTTGATTAAAGGTGCATAGACAAAATATCCTTGTGATAGATATGAGAAAATTGGTGGCAATTGACTTCATACAGATGTACTCTACATCACTGCATTGTTTTCTTACTGTTTGCCTTAACCCCAAATACAAATGTCTGATTTGGCGTCCGTGTAGGGAATACCTGTACTGGACTTGTGTTTTTAGGTTCCAGGAACCTTTCAAGAAAACTTACGATGCAATGTTTTAGAGTATGTCTGTGTGAAGGCATTAACATGCCATTTTCTCAAATTATTACTTAGCATATTTTGATAGAAAATCTTCCTTTAAACTTGGTTTTGTTTGCTTCTTTAACTGAATCTGGTATTTTATTCTTATTGCAGACTATACAGTACCCAAAGAACAAGTTTAGAAAGTTAGACAATGCTCAGACAGAAGTCAGTGCTTACCCTTTAACTCTAATCCCAGGCCAGTTTCAGGATTACTATAGAAAGTAAGTTTATTCTTGAATCTTGAAGAATATTTAGTTCACTTTTATCTCAAATTCAGTTTTTTTTTCGTTAGAAAAAGATATCAAATTTGCTTTTGAGGCTTAGTTCAGGAAATTAAAATTTTATACCGTAATTTACAGTACAGTACAATTTCAGTATCATTTATTGCATAGCACACATATTATGGTTATTTCTTTATGTAAGACCATAATTAAAAAAATGTTTCTTTCATATAAATCTACCTACCCATGAAAATGGCCGCTACTCAAACAAATTATTGAGGAGTCTAAGCAGGAAAGTTCTTTAATTTGTATTAATAGTTAAGATTTGTAAACACTCGTATAACCATGAACCATAAAAATAGTGAAAAACCTACCTACTAACTTAAATTTGCTGGGTAGGGTTATGCCAAACAAATAATTTTTAAGGATGTCCTAATTGTGTTCAACTTTAATATTTTGTCTGCATTTATATTCAATGTCTTAAGTGAAATTTAGATATTCTGCTGAGGAATTAAAGTATTTTCCATTGAACACATCAATATTTGATCCACCAAAGAAGGTTGATGTCACTGAGGAACAAAATGAGGAAGATAATGAAAGTCAGGCAGATGATAAGGTAACTAGAGAACTGTTTATATTAGGACTGCAACAGTTAACCGAAGTTCTGTTATTTTCTGTGGTTTCAACTCAGTTAAATTTTTATACACCTGTTCATAGAACAAGACATATAATAGTTTCACCTGCGGCATTTTGTGACAGTAGTGTGCCTCTCTTGGTGGTACTGTTTTGCGCTTATTTTATTCAGTACATCAATGTTCAGTCGTTAGTTAATCCACTGTGTTTTTGACCAATGACTCAAATAATATGACCACCATTGGGACCTTTGAAACTGGTCTTATTATTGAAGTGGTCTCAATATTGTGGTTGAATTAAGAGCAAAACAGTGAAAATGGGCGTGAAAGTTGTGTTCTTAATTTTGAGGTGGTCTTATATTGAGATGGTCTTAAAGTGAGGTTGTACTGTACTATATTTTGCTGGTGATTGTTAATGTTGAACATGCTAATTGAGGATACCCTTCAAATGGGAAATTTTTGCTCGATAAACTTAATAGAAAAAAGTCTCGAGATTACAGCAAAATTTTAGGAATAAAAGTTAAGGATGCAGTGATTAATTAATCAACGATTGCTATTTATATAAAGTCTTATATTGAGTTGGTCTTAAAGTGAAGTTTTACTATACTATCTTTTACTGGTGATTGTTAATGTTGAACGTCAATGTTTAACAATTGTTATTGATCTGCTCTGTGTAATAAATGCAACAGTATGACTTATTGCTGGCAAAAGTGTTTTGACATATCTGTTGAAAATTGTATATTATCCAGGAAATGGATATGCAGATATGTGCGCTATACATTCAATACCTAATTGTTATATTGAACAGGTAAATGAATCTGGTAGTGATAGTGATGACAGTAGTAGCAGTAGCTCTGATGACGATGATGAGGAAGAGAATGAAGAAACAAATAAGAATGATAATGTTGTTAGTGCCGATTCATCTGCTAAGAAGTTGAAGAAAGAAAAATCATCCAGCAGGGAGGCAAGCGAAGAAAAATCTAACGAGGTATCTGTCTATGTTTATGTTTTTTGCAATGGTCATCTCTCACTCATTTTCTTGCATTTATAAAAAGATGAAGAGTCACTACCATGTATCCAATTGCTGTTGGGGTCACATATGATTAAATGTTCATTGTGTGCAAAACTAAGATATCTATTGTGAAATACTTGTGTGCAATAATATTTTCAAGACTTTTTTATCAAAAAGTATCGATATCTATCTGTGTGAAAAACATAGAATAAAAATATATTTTGTAAAAGTTGGGTAAAGATGTAATTCCTTGTCACTCATTCTTTTGTAAAATGTGTTGTCATATAGTATTGAATGTCTATCAGAGTGAAAACTTCAAATAAAAATGTAATTTGTCCATATGTGATAAGGATACAATTCATTGTCGATTACTATGGGCATAACCATTGTACATTGTCTGAGTTAAATCTTTTCTTTTTCTTCTTAGCCTAGTGTAAAACAAGAAAATGAATGCAGAATATGTAAAGATGAATCACTAGAGAAACAGAAAGAAACAGAAAATGAGGAGCTTATTGTGTGCTCAGAATGTAAAACTAAAGGTATACATTCCTGTTAGAGTTTGATCCCAAGTCATTTGTCCTCCACCTCTGAAACTCTAATTTATGTGGAGAAGATGTCAGTTGCTTGCAGAGGAGCAACTTATACTGGTTGGTAACACAGGAGCACTGGTTAGGTCAACTGACCACTATATATGACTGAAATGCTGTTGAAAATGGTGTTAAATGGCATGAAGCCCGGAAAAATCAATCAAACTGTTTGTGTTTAATATGCACAATCACATCTTTTCCATATGTTGTAAAGGCTTGTTGGATAGCATATTGATGTACATTGTAGGGAATCATAACAAGTGCCTTAAATGGAAGTGCTTTACCCTATGGCATGGACATAAATATCTACACACCATTATTATTTGTCTTTTATGTCATATTTTATTCTTCTAGCAATGTCATCTTTACTTCTCTGAAATGATTAAATGATGTATGATACATGTATAATTAATACAAACTTACCTAGGAAGCAAATCATTCGCAGTAAAAAACATTATATTCAGGTTATATTACACGATTTGCTCATCACTTATTTACATTTATCACTGTCCGCACATTTTAACAGCATGTAATGACAAATTTCTTGCTCTGTTGTATATAAATGTTAATACATTTTGATCTATTACAGGTCATCCGACATGCCTGGATTTGAATGATGATATGGTTAAAGTTATCAAAACGTATCCATGGCAATGCATGGAATGTAAGACATGTATACAGTGTATGGATCCTTATGATGAGGTATTGGATTTGTTACCTTCCAAACTTAAGTTGTGTTATTTTATTCTTTTCATTGATTGTACTATTGCTATGGTGATGAAATTTATATGCTTCTATTCCACTGTGGCCACCAGCCACGGAAAAGTTCGGTATTTACGGCATTTTTTAATGCAGAATTTTTTGAAAACAAACGGAGTGTGTTCAGGGATCCTGTTATTTGTAATGAAATTATACTTATACAAAATTCTGATGTAGCCAGTACGAGCATCAGATCATTAAAGTTTCTCGCTGTAATGAGTTTTTGCCCTGAAATACTACACTTTCTCCAATCATTCGAGAAAAAGTGTTTTTCTTTTATTTTTATCTGACCTATCCGTTGGTTGCCTTGAATGTTTTAAGAAAAGGTAGAATAACTGGCCACTCTCACATGATTGTATGCAATTTCCAGAACTCGTCACTCGTCCTGGCTATATCACTAATTTCAAAACATATAATTTCAATAAAAGTACATGATTTTTCATACCAAAGTCAGCTGTTTGTTGATAAATATTTACACTAATTGCTGTAAGTTTTCAAATCTGAAGTTTTAACTCAACATATTTACTTCACCTGCATGAAATGCAGAGGTCTAATCATGAATAATGTACTGTGCTTTAAATTTTTACCAATATTCCAAAAGTAAGGAATAATCCCTACTATCCCTTCTTTTGCCCTACTTTTAAAAAAAATACCCTACTTTATCCCTACAGAGGTGAGTTGACAGCCTGTGAATCAGTAGGTCTTCTTTTATGGTCTACATTCATTTGTGGGATCAACTGCAGTGGATTGGCTGATGTCATCTTCAGAAATTGTCTTCTAAGCTAAATAATTCTTATTAGAATGAAACCTTACATTGTCAGAATTAATATCCCATCATATAATGGAATAATAAGCCAGATTGCCTCAGACTCCTTTAACTTCCTAAATTGTACAAAGTTCACGATGCCAGCTCTTATATCATAGGAAGTTTTCGTCCAATCTTAACCAAACTTTGTCACTATGTTTATAGATATAATCTTGTTATGGAACTTGTGACATGTGTAATGAGTGACAGTTTTGTACACTTGTTTTGTATTGTTGTGTCTTGTTATAGCCCGTTCATAGAACGAGACACATATAGTTTGACCTGCGGCATACTGGTGGGTGGGCAGGTCTTGTCAGATCAATAACTGCAGAAGCATTTGTCCAATCATCAACAAATTTGGTCAGAATGTGTATGGGCATAATATCTCAGACAAATTCGATAACAAGCCATGTCGCTCAAGTCCCTCAGGAGTTATTGCCCTTTGATTATAGAAATTACCTAAAATTTGTCTCGTTTTAACTCTGAGCTCTGACTTACGACGGCCATATTTTGTGACAGTTTGCCACTCTTGTTTAAATAATGATGAGATTTATTTGTATGTTCTTGTATTGCTTTTCAGGACAAGATGTTGTTTTGTGACAAATGTGACCGAGGTTATCATACTTTCTGTGTTGGTCTGAAATCTTTACCAACAGGACAGTGGGATTGTTTCTCTTGTCGTGGTGATACTACACCAATCAAACCATTACCTAGACCAACACCAAAAGCAAAGTGAGTATAATGAGGCCCATGATGTTTCCAGAAATGCTGGAATTGGGCTTTCAGTCCCTCTTGTTTACTATGGAGATTTACGAAAATTCAGTATAAAAGCTTGCTAAATGGGATCATGGGATTCTTCAGTGAGGCTAAGGCAGTATACTCAGACCTGATATATGTGTAAAAATCTAAAGGCAATATGGTACAGTCAAGTTGTATATGTCTTCGTTATATGTGGAACTTTAGTTAAAGGGGTTGGGAAATACATATCAAAACATGATTTGTATAAAATGGTTTAACTATAGATCATTCAATAAATACATTCAAGGAATGAAACTTGGATAGAAGCTGTGGTCATTTGTCCTTAGCTTTCCAGTGTTTTTCATTTAGCATGTTCCCATATTCTTAGCTTTCAGCTTGGGAAGGTATTGCTAGTGAACTCACTAGAAAGTTACACTTTGTTGGGGTCTAGTGAGAACCTTGTCAGCAAATAGATTTACTTATTACTTTACTTTACAGGGGTTCGACTAGTTGCTGAATCTCAAGGGTCATTCTGATATTTTTTTACCAGACTTCACCATTTTATAGCCAAATTACCTATAATTAGAGAAGAATTGACCCTTCAGCCAGAATCCTTAGAGTCCAAGTGTGGCTTTTTGGAAATTCCAGGGATCCAAGGGTCAACTCCAGGGTCAAATGTAACCCCTGCATTGTCTGGTTTATACCCCCCACAGAAATGGTCATTAGACAATGTATTTACTCTGTATCTTTTTATGAAATGATTAAAAATTATGCAAGTGTTCTCAAGCAATCTTCATAATGTCCTAACTTTCTGTTCGAATCAAATACATTCTAAGTGAATATTTTTGCAAGTCAGAAAGCTTGTTCAACAATTTCAGACATGTTGCGAGTGGACATGTTTGCAAATGAAGGAAATGAGTCTTGTTAACTTGTTTATACTTAACAGTCAAGTATATTAAATACATCTCTGTGTCATAATCAATTTTACGCTGGTTGATACGTCTGCAACTTTTGAATTTACAAAATTCGCAAACATTTTCTGTGCCAACTTAACCACTTTACATAGGAGACTTTTTACCTTCCCAAAAAGTACAAAATATACATACTAGTATCTGTTTCGATATTTCAAATTTTTTGAGAAGATGTGCCATTATGTTCGCTTTCTTCTTGATAATTTTTTAAAACCATTAAAAAATACTGTTTTTCAGGAGGGGAAGAAAGCCTGGACGTCCACCTGGTCGTGTTGGAAGACCTCCTGGTCGACCTCCTAAAGATCCGAGTAAGGTACAAGAAACCCCAGTAAAAGAAGTAAAACGTGAGACGCCAGCAAGAGAGAGGCGTAGATACCGTGACAGAGATGCACAGAATCAAGACAGTAATCTAGAACCACCAAGTAAAGATGAAGTAAAGGATGTGGAAGGAAAAGATGTGGAAGTAAAGGATGTGGAAGGAAAAGATGTGGAAGGAAAGGATGAGGAAGTAAAGGATGTGGAAGGAAAGGATGAGGAAGTAAAGGATGTGGAAGGAAAATATGTGGAAGTAAAGGATGTGGAAGGAAAAGATACGGAATTAGACGATGCAGTTAAAGAAGGACAGACAAACAGCCAAGACAACGAAGATAATGTAGAGAAAACAACAGAAAATGTTGAATAACTTTTTATCATAATGGTTAACTTAAGTTCCATGAGAATATATAGGGTTGAATGCATTGAAATTTGTATCAACCACCTCTTTCTTAAGAACTGTAGTCAACTAAGTTCAGTCTATCAACATTGCATTGCCATAGATTTTATTATACTACATTTGTTGTCGGGCATTATAATGGAAGCTTACTGTGTTTTGTTGTTACTAAAACATTCTATATTGAGAGATGAAAGCTAAACAAGTCTGTTTCTTTATTTACATACAGATGGTTTTATTTTCGATCCATGATATGCTCGCTGTATAGATTCATGCGGATGTAATCTTGTTGTCACATTTATTGTTTTTTATTACATTTTCAATACTGTCGTTTGTGTCTGCCTTATGTGTTCATAAAATGAAGAGTATGTGTCATATTTTGGGCTTCTGGTGTTTTTTTATCTCGACTATATTTTGTATCTATCGTACACATTGAATATTTTATTGATGAAAATTTTATACAAGTCTGATCTGCTTAAATCTTTGGGATATATTCTCGGGATAACTTAAAGGACAATAAAGTCTGTAGGGATGTAAATAAACTAGTCTAAGTTTAGAAATCAGTTTTCAAAACTTTTTTAAAAAGCAGTGCATGTCTTCGCTGGTCTAACATGGGAGGTTTTGATTATTTGAATGTTGTGTGAACTCCAGCATTGACTTATAGTAAGAAGTTTGCAAATGTGTGTAAATACTTACCGGCAACTGGTAGTATGTTTACTTGGCTATGTTTAGCAGGTTGTCCAACTATCGAGTTCTGTTGACTGTTGGACTACAACACAAGCTTGCTTTCTTGGGAGCTGGTGTTTTGATGAAGTTTTTAGAAATGTCTGTTTTGGATGGAGTACAGCACAAATAGACCAAACTGTATTGCCCCACAAATAACACTGTGGGATAGTCATACTTCCACTTGGTGAAGTGATTAGGGTAGTAGGCGTGTACTGATCCAAGCAGGCCCAACTTGGAATATTGAATCATTGAAACTAGTTATACTCAGCAAATGTAGAACAGAGATAAACATGACAGGATGTCGATATCATTAATTTGTGTAGAGAATAATGCACGAGAGCTCAAGTAATAACGATTCCGTCTAACAAGTAATCAAATAATGATAAAACAAGCAGTAGGCTAGTTTTTATCTTTTGTTTAGAACAAATAATTTATGAACACCAAAATGATATTTGTTTCTTGTCATGAATTGTAAATACACATTTTATTGGTAAAATTGGACCTTTCCACCCGTAATAGCATACTATTAGGCTATCTCTGTAAGGCAATTAAGTCGCATCTTGTTATTGTAATAGTGGATATCAAAAATAATGCAAGGATGTAATCACATGACTGCAATACATATATGTGAAAAGATTGAGTTGGTTCATATAAAAATTACTTTGTCTAAAGATTTGGAAAAAAAACCTTAGTAAAGTAAGGCAAATCAAAGTATTAAAGTTTTAGACTTGTTTCTGGGAGAATATAAGGGTGATTGCATGATGTGCTTACACACATGAATATTCTGCTACATAACTACTTATGGAGATAAAATCACAAAGTCAATAATTAAGATGTTTCTTCCAATTTATTGGCATAATTGCTTTCAACAAATATTCTAAAAATAATATGAACAACATCAAAGATGTTAAAATGCATTAATACTCCAAGAAAACACTGTACTTCAAACAAATTCTATCACAGAATGCAATATAGATACTGTAAATATAAATACATAAAAATTAATTCAACACTATCTTGTGTAATTATTTGTTTGTTGCTTTTACACAATTACATGTAGTTGCATGCACACTTTTCTACTGGTTGTTGGTCATGTTTGCTCACAATGCACCCAGTAAATACTTACATTGGTTTCAACAGACTCAACAAAATAGTGTTTAAACTTTTTGAGCCGCCACAGACCAAGTTTGATCAACAAGAAAATAGTGCTATATGAGTTGTGGCATAATATTTAAACAAAGTACACAATTCAACAACAGAGAAAGATTTACACAGTAGGCAACATCCATTTTTCAATGGTACTGAATTGTCTATTAACCAATATTAATGTACGAAATAACGCAATAATCAGGAATGTTTGACAACATTAGATACAAAACTATTGCAAGAATAATCAAATATTTATTAAATTTTCATTGTTAATGTTTCAGAAACAATTGTTTTCAATAATTATCATGATATTTTTTACTGAACCACAAAGTGTTTTAACATTATTTGATTTTTATCACAATATTAGGATTTCCGTATAGTCTTTTGTTATATCAAGTTCTCTTAAAACTGGGGGTTTCCAAATCCAACTTCTTGCTGTGTTTTGATAATCTCATCTAGAAGTTCTGTGTCTTCCAAGTTGACCTGAAATATCGGAATAAAACAGTTATAAGTCATTTGAATACACACTGAAATGAGTCAAATAAACTTGTCTCTAAACATGAGTGCCGAACGGTCACAAAATATGCCAAGTATGTTAAATTTTCAAGGGCCATAACTCCAGGGCTCTTTGGCAAATGGTTATTTATCATACTTGAATGAGATAATACTTTCTTGTACATTGTGACAAAATCTGAATTCAAAAGATAATTGCAATGGATTTTGTGGGTCCACAATAGAGCATGAGCATGTTAAAAACAAATACTATGGAAATCAATGACAGTTTTTACCAATATTTTAGGGGAAAAACTTATACATAAGTCTCATGATCATCATCTTTAAATATTTAAACAAGACTTACCTTTATTGCATATTTATATGCTTGTTCAGCCTCTAATTTTCTACCAGTCTTCAAACAAACGAGTGAAAGATATCCCCAAACTTCTGGATCAGAGTTGTTTAATATATTAGCTTCAGATAATGCATCCTCTGCTTCAGCTAACTCGTCCAACTGAAACATGATAACAGCAATGAATTACCTTAGCAATAATTCAGAGGGTTTAGTGCAAAACTAGTTTAACTGCTTCCTTGGCAAAACTGAGTTATATTTAGTATAGCCATTGTTCACAGAACTATACAAATCTTTAGACAAAATAATTTGCCAGGTACAAATTTTGATTTTTTTTTAGTTGCAGATGACGGTCATATCTACCTGCGTCACAACAAACAATAATACAGTTTAAGCTATTTGAAACGAAATTATTCTGTAAATTGAATTGCAAGTTTGTCTTAACTTTATTTCTTTATCTGTACTTGGAACTAGTTTCTATAGTATGAGTTAGACCACAGACAAAAGTTGTTTTTTTCATTTTAGTTCTACATTATGGTTTTAAGTTTGGAAGAGCTCCACTTGTGGATTTGAAATGAGAAATTGTCTGAGTACATAAGTACACAAACTAGATGTGTCCGTAGAACATGGATGCCCCTGTTATGGGCTTTTAAGCTGCGAAAGGACCATAACTCCTCCAAAAACAGGTGGATTATAATTGACCAGTGTTTTATTATGATATGCTTATGTATGTAATATAAATTGAATCCATCCTTCCTTTGAAGGGTTATTGATCAGAGTATAATTTTCATACAGACGGACAGGGATAACACATTAGGCCCCTTACCATTATTCAAACGGTGGGGGCATGAAAAAAATGCCTTGAGTTCCACCAAGTTATAACTGATGCATTGATATGAAGATACCTACCCTGTAACATGCCATACCAACACCCAGCCAGGAAACACAAGATGGAGATCTCTTACATGCCATCAGGAATGTCTTCTTTGCTTCTGAGAACTGTAGAAGTATAACATTTTATAATAAACAATTAAACCTATCTCTCATATAGCATCTATATACTTAACACTGAGAGACATGGAGTATATAGACCACTACAAAACAATGGACAATAAAATTAATCAGAACTTATTTAAAATTAAAGCAAAATTGAGACCAAAAACATTTTCACATAGTATTATTACCTTGATCTATAAAATGCCATGTGTTGTCTGTTTTATAAATTAATCGAGATGAAATTACGATATGTCGATGATGCTCCCAGCAAAATATGTCTTATAAACAATATGTTGAATCTATCGCACTACAGGCTAAACTTGAATACAGGATTCACAGCTTGAGCTTCTGAACTTTTATTGATTCAACACGCCATAGCATTCCTAGCCTCATATGCACAGAATGTTTTATTAATCCATACTGCACAAACAGTAGACAAGAGAATGTAATACAACTACTCACTCTTTCGTCCCTGAGATATATAGATCCAAGACGTAAGTATACTGAATGCATTTCTGAAGCATCAGCTACAAAGTCTATGGTTCTCTCGTAACAATTTCTTGCTTCAGCGGTATCATTTATTAAATACATCACATGACCCATCAGTGCCCAGACATCTGGATTCTGAAAATATATGTAAAATACAATAAGCAACTCACCGTATAATGTCACATACCATTCAGTGAAAATATCATACGTTAAGGGGAGTTTTAAGGGTAGAGGCAATGGTTACTCAACCCCGAGGTTCTGGGTTTGAACTACACAACGGTTACAACCTCTCCTTCTCATAACACACAAGTACTGGATTTTCTAAGAAGGGGATTTGACGGTGATTACAAACACAAGATCTATGAGTATTTTAAACACAAATTGCATCAGTGAAGTCATCATACAGGTAGCTAAGGACCAGTATATCGAGCTTTAAAATCAGACAATATCTGCATAGAATAAAGAAGCAAATAAACTACAGTTGAACCTCGTTTATTCGACAACCTTCTATCTGAAAACTTGGTATCATCCGAAATAAATATCCGGTCGCACAATGTATCTTCTTAGGCATATCAAATTGAAATGGGCTATTCAAACTATGTATCATTCAAAATAAAATTTCAGACCTGATGAACTCGACTGAACGAGGTCAGAGTGTCTTAAGGTACACTATTACTACTAAACACACAAACAGCTCAGTTCAACTAGTGTTTGGCTGATAGTAAAGCAGAAGCATACTTTTTGTTGCCAAAACGTTGCACCATTTAAAGTATTATTTTAAAGGTTTGGTGTTAAACTATTGTTACACAGCTATGATACAACACTGTCAATGAAAGTTTTGCTTTTAAAGCTATATTAGCACTGCTGTACAATTTCCAACCTCTTCTTTAAGTGATGTCATTTCCAGAAAACGTCACATGAGACGTCACCATATACTGACAGCAAGCAATATTTGCCCTATATGGCAATATGAAAACGAAGAGACCATATGGAGTAAAAATTGTTTCCTGCTTGCAAATAGTGACATCACATGTTGCGTTTTCTTGAAATGACGTCTCTTACAGAAGAGGTTGTAAATCCCATAGCAGCATTCATTTGTACTTTGTAACTAACAATATTTACCTGGTAATCAAACTGTAAGGCTTCATTCAAATTATCTTCTGCTTCCTTCAACTCATTCTTCTGTAATTTAACTCTAGCTAGAGATATATGATACTGTGCAGTCTGTCCACCCATTGGTGACAGTAACTCGTGTGCCAGAGCACGTTCTGTGAACTAGAAAAATATAAAAAAGGAAAATAGATACATCTCACTAATAAAGTAACGTAGCTTTCCCTTTTTATGATTAGATACAGCTGATCTTTTTAATTTTGTACAACCCTCTATGTGAAACAAGGCTAATTTTCTAAAGAAACTGGTACATGTAATATATAGTGCATAATATAATAATTGGACAAAACCCCATAAAAAGCCCGGTATACAAGCTGCCAAGACTTTCCCAGGTACTGAACATAAATAATGATATAATTTTAGCAACCTAAACATTTTCACCACTCCTATAGTTCAAGATGATAAGATAATGATTAGGCCACCAGCTAATCTGCAATTTCCTTAGAGAATACAAGAAGATTGAAGATACATTCAAGGACAATACAAAAAGGCATAACAGAAACGTGTCAATCAGATAACCTCAGCTATTTTTTGAAAAATAGACCTCGGAAGTAAAGTAGGAGAGAAGTTAAGTTCCAAAATGGCTGCTGACGTGAATGTATGTTGTTTTTATGGAAAGCATTAAAATGATCTTTTAAATATTAGGAATACAAAGCAGACAAAGTTTTTTGTTAAGAGATTCTAACTTCCTTTTTACATACAGGACCTAGTTAACAGTGTTGGAAAACCACATCATGTATCGAGATTTTAGGTATACAGTCAAACCTGTCTGTAAAGACCACCCATGGGAACAACAAAATGTGGTCTTTGTTTACAGGTGGTCTCTATTAACAGATTAAATTTCATTGAAAATGGTCTGATGGGAGATAAAATTGGTGGTCTTTGCAGACAGGTTTTGCAATAGTGGTCTTTGTTAGCAGGTGGTCTTTAACACAGGTTTGACTGTATTCATACACATACTTTTGAGGTCTATTTCCGAATTGTATGGAAATTGCTGAGATGTTACAACTGTAAAAGTGTATATAGTACTTACAGGTACAGCTTTCACTTCTAACAACCAATCAATAGCTTGCATGTAGATGCTTGATGTAGGTACGGGTGTTGGTTCTCTCGGAGGTGGCTCTTCACTGGCTTCCTCCATCTGTGGGGTCGCTCTTGCGCTACCACGGCGATGCTCACTTCCTGGCCTGGACACATTGCTGTCAGATTTGTTACGACCTGCATTAAAGGATTGAAATAATTGTATACCTCAATAGCTGAAAACATTTTAATAAAATATAAAAATAAAGAATGCCAATACAGTCTGACCTCGTTTATTCGACAATCTTCTAACCGAAACTCGGTATCATCTGAAATAAATATCTTCTTATGCCTGTCAAATAGAAATGAGTTTTTCGAAATCATGCGTTATTCGAAATAATTTGTTTGACCCGTTGAATTCGAATGAACGAGGTCTGACTGTAATTGGTTATTATTGCCAGTATAACTTAATAAAATCCTACATTAACCAGATTCATTGTGTTTCTTCATTATGTTTTGTTTTGTTTCAAAGAAAATTAAATATGAATTTGACATACATGTAATAAAATCTAAAATGTTTTTCGATAATTATATTCATTAAATGAAGAATATATGTAAAGTCATGCTTGGGTTAAGTAAGAACCTAATCATGCACACATGCTGTAAGTGAATAAATAATTACATAGTAATATTAGAACAGCCAATCCACACATTTATTACTTTGATATAAATATATATGTTGTGTAGCTTGAATTAGATGTCAAAAAGTTCAATGCAAAATCACAGTCAAAAACAGATTCAATCAGAAGTATATAACAACTTCATGCTAATATATATCTTAGAGGCAAATAAAGACCCAGAAATAATCAATTAAACTTTGTTGTATTCAAATTTAACTACTGGTATTTCATTAAGTCTGAAGTTCTTTAACAAAATGAAATTGAATACTGAAGCCATACAAACGTAATTTTATTATTATACAAATATCTTTCACAATTTAAAAATAATGCTACATACATTAATAAAGACCGTATAAAAGGCATAACAACATGCATTATTGATAGTAACATACACATGCTATTGTCAAGAATATCATGCCTACTTTGAATAGGTATATGTTTGTGAACTTAAAAACTAAAAGTTGACAGATGCACAGTGAGTGGATGGGTGTGTTTTACGAAAAAGAAAAAGTGTTTGAACAAGACCAAAAAGAAAATCAATCACTTGATGTGCTTGAAAACTCATAGTGTAGTAAGACATCTGTACTGCGGGCCACAGTGTGCAATAAAAAGCAACTGAATGTTTGCAATCACATCTGAAGGCAAGAATTTTCCAGTCAGTCATTGTTCAGAGCAGACAGTGGCTTAATATGGTCAAGCCAGTCATTGTTCAGAGCAGACTGCAGCTGAATATGGTCAAGCCAGTCATTGTTCAGAGCAGACTGCAGCTGAATACGGTCAAACCAGTCATTGTTCAGAGCAGACTGTGGCTGAATATGGTCAAGCCAGTCATTGTTCAGAGCAGACTGCAGCTGAATACGGTCAAACCAGTCATTGTTCAGAGCAGACTGCAGCTGAATACGGTCAAACCAGTCATTGTTCAGAGCAGACTGTGGCTGAATATGGTCAAGCCAGTCATTGTTCAGAGCAGACTGCAGCTGAATATGGTCAAGCCAGTCATTGTTCAGAGCAGACTGCAGCTGAATATGGTCAAGCCAGTCATTGTTCAGAGCAGACTGCAGCTGAATATGGTCAAGCCAGTCATTGTTCAGAGCAGACTGCAGCTGAATACGGTCAAGCCAGTCATTGTTCAGAGCAGACTGCAGCTGAATACAGTCCAGCCAGTCATTGTTCAGAGCAGACTGCAGCTGAATACGGTCAAGCCAGTCATTGTTCAGAGCAGACTACGGTTGAATACGGTCAAGCCCATCATTGTTCAGAGCAGACTGCAGCTGAATACAGTCAAGTCAGTCATTGGTCAGAGCAGACTACAGTTGAATATGGTCAAGCCAATCATTGTTCAAAGCAGACTGCAGCTGAATACAGTCAAGTCAGTCATTGGTCAGAGAAGACTGCAGCTTAATATGGTCAAGCCCATCATTGTTCAAAGCAGACTGCAGCTGAATACAGTCAAGTCAGTCATTGGTCAGAGCAGACTGCAGTTGATTACGGTCAAGCCAGTCATTGTTCAGAGCAGTCTGCGGTTCAATAGTCAAGCAAGTCATTGTTCAGAGAAGACTGCAGCTTAATATGGTCAAGCCAGTCATTGTTCAGAGCAGACTGCAACTAAATACGGTCAAACATTCCTTTTCTGTATCACAGACCACTTGAGTGAGACTTTATATTGTTTGTATTTTACAAATTGTCTAAAGATATGGCCATGCACCGTGAGTGAGCAATTTTACCCAATTTAGTTGGCTCCCTGAAGTTGTCAGCTATAGGAAGATAGAATGAGAACTTACATCTTTAGATGTGTTGAATATAATATAAAATATTTTCAACAAATATTTAACGATTACACAAATGACATCCTACAATCAATTCCTGATACAAGAATATATATTGGTTAAGCATGTACGTTGTACTTAGATAATAAGGCAGTTGTTTCAAGTTCAAAACTACATTATGTGAAATCACATTAATGTGGAAGCTTAGAAGAAATTTATCTGTTTGTGACCATTCTAATTCCTACAATGGTATATCTAAGGACTTAAATTTTGATTGAATAATGTCGAACAAACTGAATGGCATTAGCTATATTTTTTTAAATAAAACAATACATAAATAATCAAGGTTAAAATTATACTACATCAAATTAACACTGAAAATTAATCATATACTTTTTTCTAACACAAAATATTCTGATTATATTCTTCTATGACACTACCAAACTTTTCTGGTTTGAACACACATGCATTTTTTGTCTACCACATCATACAAATATACTGCCATCTAGTATATGATCAATAGAGAAACAACATTTTCTGTTATTATATACCATTGTACTAAATTCTAGGATATATCAGCCTTGACCTTTGACCCATGGCAACCTTCAGTCCGACCCTTATTTTGCTCTTCCAAACAAGATAATACAGAAAAAACAGACAGTCGGCGATAATTTTGAACTCCAATATATCCATGACCCTTGGTAAATTCAAGAACCATTTTTCATGAAAATTAAAGATCTTATTCTAGGACTTGTGATGGTTGCCATGGAAACAAAGCCAGACAGATACAAATTCTCTGATACAGAATTAGTGATCATCCCGACTGTGATATTACTACCTGACGGGGGTTTCTCGGAGAGTTGGGAGATAGCTAACCCCTCCTCAATACCCTCACCCTCAATTATCTGATATTCCATTTTCTCTGAAACTTTCGCCCATTAAAAATTATCAATACAAGTAAATTATCCACAAAACTCATTGTATCACATTGTATAAAAGTTAAAACATACAACGTTTATAAACAAGTTACTGTGAATTTAGCAACATAATATTATCTGAAACATAATCTAGGTCCTTGTCCACAGCAAAATCTCTACTGTAGTACATTACAATAAGTTAGCATAGACTAGACTGATGAACAAATATTTCAAAACAACATCGAAAACACATGAAAGTTCATAAGAAGGAGTGCAAGTGAAATTATTCTCTCTGCTTCTTTATGTATGTACAATTATGAAATTGATGTTATTTCATTGGTTTATTACAATGATCAATAAGATGATTTACGGTAGGTTTGACAAGGGTAATATCTGATCAATCTTGTCATGAGACTGAATCCTGTTGGCATTTACACTACATTGTATCTACATACATGTTGTATTTCATAATCTTAATTGCCCTATAGACAACATCGGTCAACATACAAGACAATGAATGCCTATTTATTGTAAGCCTTTAAAGATTTTACTTAGATAAAAAGTAACTATTTTAATTAAAATTGAAACAAGCATATAAAACTAACTAGCTTATCACCTTTTACTATCACAAAACTGAGGGGCGAAAGTGAAATGAGTCTAACTTCTTCTTTATTTATATGCGGATAGACTGATTTCGCTTTCAATCCTCGAAACAAAAACTATGATAATACCTTCATATACCAAAGTGCAATGGAAGCATGGCAGATTAGCAAAGTGCAAATAATTAAAATGATGATGCATTATATATGTATAACGACAGTGCCAGTATAGTAATTGATAAAATATAGTCGGTACAAGTTTGTACAGTTATAGTATGAACAAATACAATGTGGTGTATTTATACATGATTGCGTTGTAACAGAAAAGAAATATGCAGGTAAAAATGCAAACTGGGATTCAGATATTGGTAACACATATTGAATGGATAAAGGGTGAAAACTCCAGGAAAATAAAGAAATATGGTGATATACAATGAATCACTACCAACCTGCTGAGGATCGTTTTGACGCAGACGGACGTCTTGCAGACAACACCTTTTCACTTGACCTGGCTGATCCCTGCCCCCTTTCACTAGAGGGTGGGGTAGGCTTTATATCTGGAGCTAGGGTATTACTAGCGGGTGGGGCGAGTCCACCCTGATCATCTGCAAGTGAATACACCATGAAAAAAATCATGTTTGAATTACTTAAAATAAAAGCAGGGACAGTACACATCGATCCAAGCCAATTCTTGGAACGAGACATGGAGACAAAGCGTCTCAGTGTAATTATGTACGTAACAAGCCACTACATGTAAGCATAAATTGTAGCCCTTCTAAACTTGGCTGCACTAACTTCTACAAGATTATGAAAACTAATACAAATGTACCCAGATACCACAAGCACACTTGGTCATAGAATGAAGTCCATTACGTCACCTTATTCTTGTCAATACCCAATATGTATGATGAAATATAACAAGAACATTAGTTATGTTCATAATTTCTAGATAAAGTCCATGCACCAGAATACTCATCTGAAAATGTCCTTATTCACTATAAAATGTTTCTCCCAAATTCATTACTGGTATTTTATATTAAAGTTTTAAGTTTGGTGTAAACAACATGAGTTTGGAGGCCAGTCTCAGAACGCAGCCTTGCCATTGGTCAAAATTAAAACTGCACTCAGAACTAACCAATCAGTTTTGAGACTACTCTCCAAACTCAGATGAACACGCCGTCAGTTATAACGAGTTCACATTTTAACTGTTCTTGTCTTAAATCAATTCTAAATTGAAAGCCAAACATGCAATCTTATTCAAACTAATTTTGTCGTTCTAAAACACATTTTTCTGCCAAAAATGTACATCAAATGTAAGAGAATAAAAGGAAGCTGAGAACACTGACAATTATACATAACCTATCCAACTGTTGTAGACTAAATCAGATACAATACATAGTATCACCAGTAAAGTTTGCTTAATAAATATCTTAAATAGCACGTAAGAAATAGAACACAAAATATCACTTTTAAATCTTACTGTTTAAGCATCAAGCATTAAAAGTGCCAAAATAAAAATGTGTAGTGTGTACATGCAAGTAATTGAAGAAAGTCCAAACAGACACAAAATAAGCTGAATCTCTTTTTAAATCAATTTTCTTTTTCATGATTTTTTACTTCTGAATAGGAGTAAACAATTTCAGCCAATGAAAAAATATTTTGGAAAATATTGACCAATAGACATAGTGTAGACAATAACACTATTCTCAACTAATTTTGAATGAACCATATAACTTTTACAATAGGAAGTAACTCAGTACATGAACATCAATAAATGAATCAAACAAAGAATTAAAAAAACATGATTATGACACAAGTGCCTGTGTGTGTATATAAATATATAATGACCACATGTCACTGTACAATATCTTACACGCTTACCCTCAACAATAGAACACAATTGTAATTTGAAACCAAATGTTTTCTTTTTGACATCTGAAATTCGATTGTTCATTTGAGATGAAAATCTTATAATTGTCTAATGAAAAAATAGTAAAAAAGTATGGAACAACTATACATGATAAGGCAAACTGCTTTTCCTAAACACCAATGATTTATATAATAACTATTATAACTTTCTGAATTGTAATATAAACAAATTTGGCATAGCATCATGATTATGACAGCAAAAGCAATGCACTTAATTAATAAATGTATGATAACAAAATCTCATCAACATATTCTAGCAAATATAGGCAGCATTCTTCCATAGTTTCATAAAAGTTACAATACCACTGAATAAAACATATATCTGTTACATCATATGGAACTTCGAAAGAATGATGACAGTTTTAGTATTTTTGCTGTTATTTACTACCACAAAAAAACTTTTTATCCTGGCTAAATACGTGTATCCTAATGGACATTTCTATCGAAGCCTAGCATTGTTAACTTGCTTAAAAATAGCTTGAACATTGTACCCAAGTCAGTTATTAGGCATGTACAGGACACCATACTATCACTTCCAATAAGGAGCTTCATGTTTTATTCTAAAAGAATATCAATACACCAGGTAAGGACTGGACCCACACAAAGGATCCCTAAACCAAAAGCTTGAAGGGATCTAAAGATTTCACAGGTAAATGTATACATCTGGGGTAAACAATGTTAATACATGTATTCTACTAAAAGAAATAAAGCTCTTTCCGTATAATATGCATATAATTACAAAAGCTAGCATGGGTGTGGTCACTACAGAGTTACCTACCCTTGTGTGAGGCTTCACTCTCACTGTGTTCGGATCGTTGTTTGGCTATTTCCTCGTCACGGAGACTACGTGCGGCCGCAACTGCTGCCTGTTGGTTCAGTTTGTTTGCTTCGATATACGCCATTTCTGCTCCGATCTCATTCTGTACAGTATCATAGAACAGCCCTGGAAAGCAATATCATACACATGAGTATGTCGTAAGGTATTCATTATAAAGCTAACATGGAATAACTTGCTGTAAAATAAGAACAGAAATGGACACTTCCTCACAGTGCTTTGATTCCACTATTCAAACAATTTACATTCACTCATTGCCTGATAATGCAAGGCCATGAGAACTAAGAATCCAATACGTTTTACAGTTCATGAATAAAATGTGTGCCTTAAGTCACATAAACAGCAGGATCATGTAATGACTTTTCCAGCTAGATGGAGGAAAACCCTGGGCAGATACCTGGTTGGGATTCAAGACTGAAGAAGTGAGAAGCAAGCGATTTGAAGTTGGGGACCATGAACATTTGACCATGAAGGTCCCTTCAATATCAATGTACATTCAACATTGGTTATTGCCTAATGGTATGTAAATGGTAAATATTTCAATAACACCAACGTGAGGGGCGAGAAAAAAACTAGCGTATCTGCATATAAATAAAGACGAAAATAACCTTGTTTTGCTTTAATCTCAATTTCTAAGCAGACCAGCCATTGCAAATACGGTGCCATTCACCAAACTAGAAGTTGTAAGTTGACAAAGAATTCTAAGTTGTTCTATAACTTAACTATAAACATTAACTCAAGATGACAAAGTCTATACTTCAAACCTAGCATCATAAATAAGGGAAAAATGCTAGTAAAGAAATGTATATATACCTAACATTGTCCATGCGAGAATACTTTTAGGTTGTACACATGTTGCTGCTTCAAAGAACGTTTCAGCAACTTCATGTTTCTCTTGTAATGTACATACAACACCATACAATAATAACCTGCAATGATATATAACACAATGTATAGTAATGATACATAACACAATGTATAGCTAATCATGTAAAATTCACATGAACACAGTAGAAATATGAAATAACTATCATTTCTACTCATAAAGATATAGATATAACATCATACTAGTTGTTTATCAGTGACTAAATACACATGAGCATTATTTTTAAATAGAAATACTTGGCCATTGATTTTAGTTGAAAGGAGTTCAAGTAAAATGCTTTATTTAGGTCAATCTGTTATTTTTATGAAGCAATAACTGACTAATAGAAAGACAATCAGTAAATTATCTGTACTTACCCATACAAATGTTTTTGATCAATAGCAACACATTCCTTAAAGCACTCCTCTGCCTAAAATGAAAGAGAAATATGTGCAATTGCAGTCCAGTTCTTTACACAAACAAATAGAAATACCCAAACAATAAAGCCACATCCAAGAAAACCTTAAAGGACTGTAATCTCTACAATGCCTGAATGAACCCTGAAAATAAACTAACGCACCCCAACACTTCACGAGGATCATGTGTATGAAGCTTTGCTGGAACCCCATTAAAAATGTGGAAGTTGTTCCTGCCACAATTTTTCCAATGGACCAACCACATGACCAACTGACCGAAATATTACTCTTAAATAGCCCTTTTAAACTTTGTTGCGGGGATTTAATGAATGTTTCAGTTAAATATAACGAAAGATTGAACACTCGAATGATAGCGATCATACATTTTGATTCAGACTACATATAAACATGCACACCAACCGTACGGGATGATTAAATAGAAATAGAAGAAAAATACTTACCTTTGTAATATCATTGATGTACAGACAGAAGGTACCATAATCAAACCAATGGCTTGGATCATTTCTGTTCCTTGCAATACGCTGGAATATGTAAATAATAAACAGAAATCAGTCATAACGATTACATAAGTATAACAATAGCTCCCAGTTCAGCTGAGGGGCTCATTCATACATAACGTTCATCATCATGTTTTCCTTAGACTGAACAAAATACAACGTTGTGTGTTGTACTGTCTCATTTAAATATTACCTATAAAATGGCTGAACTGAATTTCAAAGTAACAAAACATCCAAGACCAAATAATTGAATGATACGTTCCCTTAAGCATAAAAAAGCAAAACAAGTCAACTGCTGTAAATAACACATGAACATTTTTTCAGAAAGTTCTCTAACCAGTAGTTTTTTCTAAGCATTTTTAATTCTAAGAAATTTCCCATTGCCCATTTCTTTAATGCAAACATACCCATGCTTTACAAAACAAGTTAAATAACGGCATGTTAAAAGACATATGTGGTCTGGTAAAGCACTTATCAATGTTTTGATGTGTGGAAGGAGCAGCGGGGATACATGTGGGATTTCAATGATTCCGGGGACATAGAATTAGGTAGCATCTCCCATTGTGGGGATTTATACACAATGCTTGGCTCTAGGGTGGGGTATTAGACCCCAAAACAAGACAAATTGTCTACTTCCCCTTGGTCAGCCTGTCGCTTCCCCCACCCCACTCCTGGGGCAATATATTGATAGGTGCATAACTGCTAACAAACCTGCTTAAATGCAATCTTTCACAAACATATGGAAGTTAAAATGGAGTATATTTTGTTAACTGTAAGTTAGAGCCTGTTAAACCTGAAAGCAACATTAACACCAATATGATTGAGAGAACAACAGCCTTCCTTATTCTTCAAAGAGTCATTAGCTTAACAAAGGGAAATACCACACTTACCTCTTGGTAATACTTGGTAGCCAAATCAAAGTTCCCATTGACTTCGGCTTCTCTAGCGAAATGTTTGAGCTGAGCGGAATCTGTAAGCGGTGCTGGGACAGGGGCTTGGTCTTCTAGAGCCAAAGTTTTAGTGAGGGATTCATGCATTTGATCGATCAAATATACATATAACTCACTAAGGAATGTCTGAAATCAGAGAATCAAGAACATTTATAAAGTGCACCAAATTTCAACCACAATATACATGTATATATATACACTAAAACCTCAATAATAAGACCACCCTTGGGACCCTTGAAACTGGTCTTCTCATTGAGGCGGACTTAATATTGAAGTTTTACTGTTACGAGCAAAATGTGAAAATGGACTTGAAATTAGTGTTCTTAATTTAGATGTGGTCTTATTATTGAGGTGGTCTTTAAGTGAGGTTTTACTGTGTATATATATCAAGTACTGGAACATAAGTCAAACATATTTAATAATAACATACATGTACAATTAAACTCAATATATTCAATTCTGCAGGTAGCATATTGATGTGATCATACAGTCACTTCCTGTTACCTTAATTTAATCTTAAAACATATAGTGTATCATACATTTACAGAACTAATCATGGATTGCACAGGAAAATGAATGATTTCTGTTTTACTGAAAACTGAAATAATTGTCTTACCTGTAATTCTTGTCTGTCATCAAAATTAGTTGTTTTCAGATATTTCTCTCTCACAATTTTAACCACAGAATGTTTCAACTGTTCTTTGAAAGCAAAATATTTCCCCGAAGCATTCAGTTCATATATCAGTTTCTGACGTCTGAAATTAAAGATACAAAACATTATTTAAAGTGATATACAAAACAAATTATGCACAAAATGTATGCTAAAAATCCTTATTTGGGATTAACATACTTTTTAATGGAAGTATTTTCATTTCAATGAATTCAACGTATTTTGCTAGAAATATGCTATTCCCTGTTTGTAATTAAAAAGATAAATTAGAAAATTATCTTCGAGCTTTCAGAAGTTCTTATTGAAGGTCACAGAATATCCTAATTCTGGATTTTCATGTCCAAATTGGCTATTTCTGAGTTTGAAAATACATTCATATCAAACTATCAGAAAAAAATTGTTGTAAAATAAAATGCAATGTGGGTGGCTTGAACCACACAGACATGAGAGAAGAAAAAAGCCAAGCAGCTTTAACACAGCAGTGAAGAACAACTACATTTATTTCAATGTTAAAAATATTGAATTAGTGTTTTTTTCTTTGAGATCAACAAATTAATTTCAACTATTTAAATGTGCATCACAAACACAAACGTATGGCAATACCTGGACTCCATAGCTTCCTGTGACAAATTTTCATCAGTTTTTAACTCATCTCCAAACATGTCTCTGGAATAATAAATATGTAACTTAAAAAAAGGGAACAATGATAATGTAGCATTACTTACATCAATACCCATTTACAATGTACAACCATTTCAGTACAATTTATTTGTTTACAAGAATTTCAGAATAGAAATTTGATTACAGCAATAATGACAACACAACAAACATATGCAAAGAATCATTAGGATTGTTTTTCAAACAGTCAGATTAAAAAAGTTGCAATAATACAAACATATCCCAAATTTGAGACCATTTTCGTTCAAATAGCTTACCTGAATTCATCCAGAATTAGTCCAGCAACACTAGATACTTGATTGTGGAAGTCATCAACAGCCTAAAATATATACGACAAATAAAATCATTTAAGGCATGACTACTGTATGGTAGGAATGATATTTTACATTTATAAATAGACAGTACATGTATATACATTTTCATGCAAGAAACACATTGCAAAGTACATGTACAAAGCAAGAACTTCAACAGATTATCAACCTTATTTTATATCAGGTAAATTAAAACAGCATTCTGAATAAATAAAATGTAAACTTAGAAATACTTTTTTCAAGACGCCAACATTTCATAGCTCTTATAATTTGCGGAACTACAAATGTATATCAACCGCGTTATATTTAATCAAGGTCAGTTTTTCACAGCTTTTGAATTTCATGAATAGATAGGAGCCATGACAATCGTTAACATAAAACCATCAAATTATTTTCTAGTTTAACAAAATTAAAGCATTACCCTATGAGCTCCATCTGTTCTCTTGGGAAACAATGGTCTGGGTGGAATATACTCTGCCACACGTCTTGCGAGCTCCTCTGCAGGTCTCTTAGGGATCAAGGCCCGTGACAAGCAGATTTCAAACATGATATATGACTTAGAGTCCACATACTGTTGACCTTCAAGGTTCACAGGGGCCTGAGCGTCAGGCTCTGATCCGGCGTCAGATTTTACCGTCTGAGAAGTCTGAAAACAGGCAAAATACATGATGACAATCAAGAAGCATTGTTTTGTTCACCATTGTGTTGATAGCTACATTTTATCTGTGACATTGTTACTTTGCAAGGCAAATGATATATAAATTACCAATCTTGGACTTCAGACTGAATTTCATAAAAAAATAAAGAATTTTTTTTGAGACAAGTCTCACATTTTACAAGATTGGTAAAAGTCAATCGACAATCTAAAATATATCAACTTATTAAATATGTTCCTGAAATTCAGTATTTAAGTTCAAGACTGATAATTTAACACTTTACAAGGGAATTTTTCAAACTGCACTTATTCATGATTGATATGAAAAGTCAGAATTTAAGCATAGACATTTAGGGGAGATTGCAAAACAAGTCTATCTACTTTTTCATTCATATGTAGACAGGCTAGTTTTGCATTCAGCCCTTGATATTTCATCATTATGAATAGAATGGTTTAATGAATGAATATGAATACAAAAAAGACGTAATAAACCAACATGTAATTACAATTCAACAATAAACATGATATGAAATGAACAATAATTCCCATTATTAGAACATAATGCACAGGTGGTTAATGAACTGTTTACTATGAAAAGAACATGATAAAAATACAAAGCCATATAACACGAAAACTGCAACGATACATGTCCATAAAAGACAATACATGACTTATTATGCTTTTTATATGGTGGTTAAGTATTTATATCATGCAAGTCATAATGATAATAACGATAATAGGGACCTGTTGCGTGTAACAAAAGATACCTATGGTAATTGTTAAAGAACCCTTTGTACTGAGCAGAATTATTCTATTTTTTCCCAACAGCCTTCAATATCAATTACGGTAATCGGCAGGCCAAGTAATTTGTATGCATTGAAAGATGATTCTCATAGACGCAGAGAATTACAGTCAACAAATCCTAGTACAATAATACTTTATTATCGCAACAATTAGATACCAATTCAAAAAAAGAAAACTAAGTTACAAGTCCTTTGTATCAAACCCTCCAATATCTGAGACTTCAAACCGAGCTCACATTTCCCCGTCTTCCTTTGCGTCTTATGACAGTGCACATTTTCTAACATTCAATATAATGGTTCTACACTAAGGTGCTCTCATACCTCATGACTATTTCTTATAATTGTGGGTCATGTTCCAAAATTTGACAGCAAAACAAGTCTGTTTGCACATACATTAGGACAGACTTGAATGACTGTCACCCCCTCCCTTTATAGAATACTTCCATGTCATACAGTTAGCATGTATATTAAATTACAAATTAATTCATGCATTTACAAGGTTAGCAAACATGTACATGTATTTCCTTTCAATAACATGACCAAAACTGATTGAAATGAACATAAGTTCCTTGGAAAAACTGTCTTTGTGTAATTTAAGAACTTACATACGTGTTACTCTGCGCAACCTTAAAACATGTTAACATCAAAATGACATATGAGTTAGAATAGCTTGTTACACTATCTTACCGCTTTCCCAAAACACAATGTAATGATTAAAGAAGAAATCTCTTTTTTTAAATCAGATTACAGTTTGAAATCTTGTTTACAGGGAAAACAACACAGCATGAATTCACTAAGAATATTGAGTGCAGTGCAGATTATCATAAAAAACCTAAAGTTAAGCCACACAATACATCCAGGTTCATCAAATATGCCATAAATTGAACCATATACCTCTATAAATGCAACTAAATTATGTGTTAACAAAAAAAATCCATTTATTAGACACAAGTGGGGTCAAGGTCACACACACAGAGATTTTAATGTCAAGGTCAACTCTTGTGACAAAAGTCAAGGTCTAAATTGCTGTGCTCAACAATACCAAACAAACATTGCAAAATAAATATTCTGATTTTTAAATTAAACAAAAGCAATGTAAGCATGTTACTGTATACATAAGTGGTACACCTCCGGATAGAGCTACCTAGATTACCTTTTTGTGATCATGGTGTTCTTTTCCATGGGGGTCATGATCCTACGTCACAAACAAACATGTTATTACACCCAATATTAACAACATTTATCATGCAACAATATATACAGGCAGCATGCTGGACTGAGTAGAAGCTAAATGCTAACATTTTTAGCAGAACATATAGCTAGGCTTGTCAGCAACACTATGATCTAACAAAGGCAGTTTGCAAGTATTCAAGTGGGGAAAAATAATGCCTGAGTTATGTTCGAAACTGGGGACATTTTTACAGAGCTCAGTGTAGCTTTGAGCTTAACAGCAAATATACACAGTTATTTCACTGAGTAATACCACAATATTAACAGACAATTAAAGCTTGGACATTCATTAAAAAAATTTGAAATATCAAGTAATCTCAAGGTGAGAAAGCGCAGTTAGTATAATTGCTTTCTTTCTCTATATGCGGGTAGACGAGTATGTTTCATTTGTTGATATTAAAAAACATCTTTCGTGCACTGCCTGATGAATGTGACAACATTATAGTATCATAAATTTACTGACAAAGGAATGGATCAGTCCAGCACACCCAACAGCGTTATGTAGTGACTTTAATTTGTAATCATGTCTAGTAGAGATCACACAAAAACGTAACAAAATAAACACAAACAAACATACATTATGAACAGAAAGAACATATTAAGTCATGAATCCTTTGTTTGGAGTTTAGAAAAGTTCTAAGAAATTTTACATGATAATATTAATCTGGTCTACTTGTAAGGAACGAGTGTATTTATGTTGATCGTTGACAGAGAAAAACAACAAAACAACTATTACAATAAAAGTTGGTAATGCCGTACTTAAGCACATGAATCCATAATTATACTGGAATTAAATTAAACTCTGGTTAGCAGTTTAATTGATATATTACACTAAATTATAATAATTTCAAGCTATTGAAATATTTATGAGACTGTTATATGATATTCCATGTGTATTCTAACACCATTTTAGATGGTGTACAATGTATTAATAATTTATGCTAAAACCTAAGGTTGATGATTAGTTCATGATGTTTGGCATGCAGTGTCAGGAATCTGATCAAAATCATGCATTCTGTAAACAAAATTCAAAATCTTGTTTAAAAAAGCAAATACATGTACAATTATTCAAAAAAGCATATGTGTTATGTTTTATAACTACATCATTAAATGAACATAAGTCAGGCAGCATGGTCTTTGATATCAATTGTAGTTGCTATCCGATTACATTTGTATCTTACTCTAGTACATGTACTTTAGAAGGTATTTAGCATTTTTCAATAACTGTACAGCTTAACCTTCAGCTATGCTTCAATTCTTTCATCACTATTTCATCACTCTATATTATACATCTACATATAAAAAATTACGTTCCCGTAATAGACTAATACCTATTCTGTGCATCTTTTACTGGCATGATTAAACATGCCATTAAAAATATCACAGTTGCAGTTGTGAAATAAAAATAGTAACATTACATCAATAAATCAATGAAATAAAGTTTTGAGGAACACGAAAAATCGGTCAATGGCGCTATATTGTAAGACAAAATAGAACTAAGATAAAAGTTAGATGCATCAATTAACAATAACTAAGTCAACCATTATTTGCTTCTGTCGTGTTTAGCTCTCAATCTAATATCTGATCTCATTAATTAGGGCTAAACCATATAATGGATATTTCAGCATGTACATGATCTCTGAATATTCAAAATCATTTAAATAAGGTTTATATTTCTATAAAAACATCCTTGCTGCCAAGTATATTTCCAATCAGTGAATGTTTCAATGATAACAACTCAGTTTCCTTCTGTTTCATAAAAAAAAACAATTTGAAAGACCAAAAACGTTTGAAAGACCAAAAACATTTGAAAATAAAGTCTGTTACAATTTGTGTGAATTCCACATCAAAATTTGTCAAATTTTATAATTTAATAAACCCCACGAGCCAGCATAAAATATCCATTTCTATGGCGACTAGAGTGATATCGAAATCTACAAATTACCTCAGGCACAGCCAGGGTTACATGATGTCCCTATATTACAAACAAAAACTTCATAGAAATAGGTGTAAACCCAGTGAAATATGGACAACATTCTAAGCTTGATAGAATTAGACTGAAGAGGGTAGTTCACAATTTACTCTTCACAAGGGAGAATAGACAAATTGAAAACTTTGAAGGACAGAATAAATGCACTATAACTGATAGGCTCATGCACTGGACTGCACGAAAGATGCTAGATGATCTGTTCTAATATGTAACTGAAAGCATGTATAATATATCTTTCTTCAGTATTACATGTATGGAGCATTATAGTGAGAACTCTTCCCCAAGCTTTTTGTTGTACTTTTGGAACAACCACAGAGCAACTTCACATCTTATCACTGGAACTTTATTCACATTTTAATACATATAGTTACAACTGATAAGTAATATTTAGGAGAACCAATGCAGAACTAATTAACAAGCAAAGCACAGAGATATATCTTCAAACATGGTGATAAATTGACTTCTACAGAAGGAAAATGCAAATAGTTTTTATGTAAATCATAGTTAATTTAACACTAAATTGCTTTTATTTGACATCTAATTAAGACAATGAAGCGACATAAGTCTATCTGGTTTGATATTCATATGCCAAAAGACTAGTTTCATTTTCATCCCATAATTTTGTTAATACAATATTTCATGTAGTTGAACACAGAAATACATTTTTTTTCAATCAGATGAAGAAATTCAAACTTTTAAGGATTTAACAATCATAAAGACTGGTATACATATTCACTGTGTCAAGACAAGACATACAAGGTGCACACTTCTAGTGACAAGAGGTTGTCCTTTGTGAAATTGTGTGTAGAGTCACAGGAAGTGACATCATTGCATATACACAAAATAGAAGGAAGTGATGTCATATATTATGGATACAATACGGATGTTTAAGAAACTGTGTGGCACTATAGTTACGCAACATTGCACTGTAAGTGAGATGCCTATGTACAAACCTCATGATCATGTGTTTGTGCGATACTATTGGACCTCTGCAATCACAAGGAAAGAAGTGGGTAAAAAAAACATGATAACAATCACAACAGTGAGGTAGAAAGATTCGTCTGCTACATGGGTACTAAACTAAACATGCATTTACATGCATATAGGGTAACATACAGCTATAAATAAACCTACAGACCTTGTTTTCTGCAGTTATTGTACATTCAACATATTGTTATTGAATATTTGAACAAAACATGTCAGATATATCTTAATAGCATAATAATTTCAATTCTTTTAACTGAGAATAGAATAAAAAATTACGTTTACAAATTATTATATTTGAAAAACGATTATCACGACTGTGTATGGAAAGGGATAGTGTGACTCAATCAATTAGTATATATTTTACAGCGAATGTGGAAATTCGCTACAATCTGAGACTTCATCATGATGAACCATAGTTTAAAGGTAAAACAAACAAGTTAGGAATAGTTTGCTATATCCTAAACATATATATATATATATATAATTGCATCATTCAAGTATATAACGTTGATAACTAGCATATTTTTGTACTTTTTATCAAGAATTTATATTTTTTGGCAGAAATTAATTATTTAACCCTTAACATAGAAAAATGAAGGGGAATAGAACATCACATCAAAAGCTTGTAACAATAATACTTCAGTGTGTATTTAGTTCACTGTGCACAACAGGACAGGAAACAGAATGATATAGAACTCCACTCAGGACGTTAATGCACCCTTGCAAACATTCCCTTTTTTAAAGTCTCCAAATGAGACACATGTATTTGTATACACCCAGCATACCAATTTATTCAAGCTAGATTCTGATGAAACCCATTATACCTATTTGAATCAATTTCAAGTCAACTTCCTGGAAAAACCAGTACTGATGCATTATGGGGTGTGGTAGTGACCTTTGCAGGGTTCGAACCCACAACCCCCATACCTTATCTGCTACCACTCCCACTGAGTGAGATATTTAGAATGACATGCAGACTGACGCATATTATATGCTATCCATCCCTCAGGCAAATTTAAACTCTGTAGGACTCACACACCAAAAGTATATAAGGAAAGACAGGGAAAAATGCTTGAGACTTTGTCCAATCACTTCAATCAATGAGAAACATACCCTAGATTCTTCTTGTCTTGAATGCTAAACATACAAGCAATAATGCACTTGTCTGATAATATCTAACAACCTTTAATATGTAATCGTTTCTTGCTTATTTACTTAGTGAATCTAAAATTTGTTGAACTTTATATTTGAAAATTTGCATCAATTTGTAATAAAAGTGTGCATAAAATTATGATATTACATAAACTGGATATTTGTATACAACAACTCTATCATTTAACAATACACCGAGAACAACCACTTTGCAAAATAGTTACAACGATCACCTAACTAGACTTAATGCAGCATTTTATAACTTGTGAAAAATTAATTACAATTTCAGAGACAAAATCAGCATTAGATTTGAAAAAATTAGTTAATTGTGATGAATTCATTTTAGTTTTGGCTCACAACAAAAATTATGATAGGAAATTAAAATAAGCTAAAACTCAAAATCAGAATTCTATAATGAATAATAACAAGGATGGCAAGTTTCTGTTTTTTCCAAAAAAACAAAAAAATCAAATAAAACTCCTGAAGCACAAACAATAGAAATAGAAATGTAACATCGAGCGATACATACACGAGAAGCTTGATGTGTCGGACCCTAGCAAGACAAATTACAAAATGTGTGATAAATACAATATCATGTACAGCAGAGATGACTCAACAATGTCATAGTACAATATGGAGTAAGTCAAACCAAAGAAAAGAGGTAGATTTCACTTAAACAAAATTCCATCCTGAATGCATTCTTTGATAATACTAAAAATTCTGAGAAAAAAAAACAGGTAATGGTCTGGACTTATTAATCCAAAATAGTTTATTACATATGGCTAAGTATAAAAAAATATGTTTCAACCTCATTCAATAATGAGTTACAAAGTGGGACAATAGTCAGTTGGCTTACAGCTGTATCAAGAGTGAATCAAAGATGAAAACAAAACAAGTCTATCCACTTCTTTACTCCTATGTAGATAGACTAGTTTCGCTTTCATCCTTCGGAATGTTGTGACACAATAAGGTAAAACAATAAGGTTACAGTGTTCATGGGGTTAGGGTGACACATACAGGGACGAACAATACAATAGAAATATAAAACCCATTATACCAGCACGTATAAAACAGTTCTATGTTAGATATAAAACCTACCCCTTTCTTTACATCCTTCTCTTTCTTGTCCTCTTTACCGCCGCCTCCCTTTTTAGGTCCTGGTGAGGCACTGCTACGATTAAGAATGTTGTTAGCAATTCTTGCTGCTTCTTCACCAAGCCCTAGCTTTCTCTTTGTCTGTTTAAATGAAACAAACATGAATAGATATACTCCAGATTGGTATAAATACAGGATTTTCCCCTCTAAACCTGCAGTAGAAACAACACTATGCCGTTAAAATCGTGCTCGAACCGCACTGAAAACAAAGACAGGCTGAACTTAATGCATCTAAATTTAAATGTTGTTTGTACCTCAGCGAATTCCGGATTTCATTAGTAAGCAAAGGAGCCATAGGTATTTAAGGAGAGATTACGTTATTACAGGGAATGCTTCATACATAAGACAATACCTGCCCACACAGACCCTAGGGAAATTTAAAACTGGTATTTTGTTCATACGGCAAATACTCCTGTTACTGACTTATATACTTCATAACGTCATGACATCTAACTGTACAAAGTATCGTTTGTTTTCTGTCTTCCTTAGCATTTCTGTTTGACCAATCCTTTCCACAATATTTCACAACAGATCATGTCTGTAGACTCTTACAGCAAGGTACTGAAGCATTATCATACGCATCAGTATATACTTCTTAACCAATTCAACAGCTTCTAAATCAAAATTTGTATATTCAAAATGATTTGTATTGATAAGAGGAGTAGAGGCAGTTAATTACCTTTTCATACAAGGCTTGATCTGTGTAGGAATGTACTTTGTACGCTCCTCGGATTCTTTTAACTGAAATAAAATATAAGAATTATGAAATTCCAGTATATTTCAGGATGGCCAAGTACTGTGAGAGGTTATGAAATATAACATATGACTTTTGTTAGGAGACAATGCATACAGTTTCTGTTAACTAGAGAACTTTTTTCAACAACATGAGTTTGATATTATGCATGATTTGTGTACTTCAAAAAATGAAAATGATTTCTATCATCAAGCTTCCTTTTCATGTGACAGTTTCTTTGTGTGATATCAAATGTGTAAATGGTCCACCTGATTAACACAGACATTCCATTGGACTTTCCATTAACAACAGTGTTGAGTATTGGGTAATGGTAGTAGTCAATTTTGTCAATCCTTGTATTGCATGAAAGGATTTTGACATTGTAGCAGCATACAACCCAACAATCTATCACAGTAAAAAAAGATGGCATGTTCCGGATCTGGGGCTTTCCTGCCACAGTGCCGCATCAAATCATATTCGCAGATTAAGGTCATGTGTATTGCTGATCAAAAGGATTCACCGCCAATAATATCTGATGATATTGCTCAATTAGAAAGAATAAATTTCATCATTTTCAGACCCATTCGATTGCCAACAACCCCACAATGGAATAAGCACTGTGCTGTTGTGCGAAGCTAATACAACACTTTAGAGTTACAGTAGTCGAACATGTTCACCATAAATACAGTAAAACCTCACTTAAAATCCACTTCAATAATAAGACCACCTCAAAATTAAGAACACAGTGTTTAAGTCCATTTTCACCGATTTCTCTATTCAACCTCAACATTAAGACCACTTTAATAAGAAGACACTTTTCTAGGGTCCCAAGGGTAGTCTTCCAATCAAGGTTTTACTGTAGTAAGAAATTTAAAACATTTACATACCTCCAGGGTATAACAGAGGGGCAAGATTGATAAAAGCAACACCATGGAAACTGACAGAGCCATCATCATCCTGCAATGTAACAACAAGTATATAAATTACATATTTACACAAACATTTGTACTATTAGAGAAATTCCGGTTGACAAAATTCCTACATAAGTGTGGGTATTAAGTCCATCTTGGTTTAACACACTGTTAGATTTAAGTAAGAGCATAATGTTTAAGTGCTACAGTCATCTCATTGATGTGAAAAACAGGATAAAACACAAGGCTTCAACAAAACAAGTGCTTATTACATGTATATATTATAATGATCATTATCAATACAATTCAATATTCATTGATTAGCAATAATTTCAAAATTTAAGTTATTTCTTTACATCATCTACCAACTCAAATTGTGCTATGGTAATAAAAACTAAAGCTTTCACTGAAAGTGATTAAAACCCAAACAATACCCCTTTGTCACAGAAAGCAAGGGCCTTTAATTAACACGGCTATACTTGCACCAAGCCTGATAAAGGCTTCAAGAAAATGTATGAAGTTTCATTGGAATCCCTTAAAAAAGGGGTGGGGGGCATAGGTCTTTGGGTGACAAACTGAGCCACTGATTGGTCAACAGTAAGATAACTCCTATGTATCTCCTTCAAACTTCACTTGCAGGGTTATGGCTAGACCAACACATTTAGTTTGTGAAAATATCAACAATAATCTGAGGACCAATTCATATCTTGGGTGAAATTATAAATATTAATACAATTATGCAACATCTTAGGAAAAATTAGTTTCAACAAAATTATTAACTTTACATCCACAAAATTATGGTATTCAACTTACTAAATATAATGTAAAACAAAACATAATTGTTCTAACAGTCTGATACTACAATATCATACACTGATACTACCCTGGGTGCAGTAATAATATATGAAGTAATATATGGATAACATAAAACTATTCTAATTAATTAATGTACAAATTATCACACAATCTAACATAAAGAGTAGTATTACTCATAATTGTTGTAAAGATTAGTAATAATTGAAAGAAAATCAAGGTTGAAATTTTTAATTCTAGCAATAAAATAAAAACGTACAATGATTTTCAAAGATGTGACTTCAAAATAATTAAGTCATGGCCATGAGCTTCTAAGTTGTAGCCATGACATAATTACTTGTGGACATTTCAATTGTTTCCTCAAATGTCACTTCTATGCCTCCATACATTAAAGACCCAAAAATGAATGAAATAAAAGTCAAAAGCTAACCTAGCCAATCAAAACTGAAAGTAATTCAATAATTGCATCAAACAAGGATATATAAGTCGCCGATTGCACAATTCATTGTTCAACCATGTTGTTTAGCAAACTCGCCCAGCAGCAGTATAACATGAACTCACTGCATGTACAGGACACTTTTTGAGAGGAATAACTCAGTTTTTGCTACTGCACCATTTTGATTCTTTTTACAGATATAATAAAGTACAGTGTAACCTCTCCAGAGCAACACCCTGTGATAGAGGACATATTTGGATGTTGCTGAGAGGTTGTTGCTCAGGAGAGATGAAATGGGTTGTAGATTCTTGAATATGATAGAATTTATACAGTTTTTTTTTAAAATAGGTTGTAGCTTAAGAAAGATGAATGGGTTGTAGATGTTTAAATATGAGAGAATTTATAATGTTTTTCGAGAGAGGTTGTTTCTCAGGAAAGGTGAAACTGGCTGTAGATGTTTAAATATGAGAGAATTTATAATGTTTTTCGAGAGAGGTTGTTTCTCAGGAAAGGTGAAACTGGCTGTAGGTGTTAAAATATGAGAGAATTTATAAAGTGTTTTTTTTAGATAGGTTGTAGCTTAAGAAAGATGAAATGGGTTGTAGATGTTTAAATATGAGAGAATTTATAATGTTTTTCAAGAGAAGTTGTTGCTCAAGAGAGGTTGTTCAGCAAAATTTTCAATGATCAGCTCATAAACTGATCAGTTTATTGCTTACATGAGACTTTACATACACATAAGCTGGGTTATAACAAATATTATGTGAGCAAAAACCACCACGAGATTATAATATTGCAACATTGTTCGCTTGTGCAAACATTGGAATTAGACATAATAATTGCTAGAGTATTTCTGATAAGCATTCAGTGACAACATCTATAAAACAAGCTTTTATAATAAAGGGCAAAACCTGTGGCAGAAAGAAGCTGTTTCCAAAACAATTATTTATGTAGTTAAAATAGTATAATCGGAAATGCTGATGACATAAAACACTGCATAATGTCATATTAAATTCTTTTCAGAAACCAAACTGGAGACCAGTCTCAGAATGCAGACTTGCCATTGGTCCAAATTCCATCAAAATACCGAATAAGTGATAAAAACTTCAATTAAAGACTATCTCGCAAGTAAAACCAACTTTCTCCAGCCCAATGGTGGTCTTTCCATAAGGCTTCACTGTACATGTACTTGTTGTATTAAATCATAGACATACAAGGATAAAGCTGCCTGAAACGTTTTTAAGCAGGAAATTTGTCATTGAACAAACAGACAAAAACAGCCTCCTAAAGCCACAAGAAGCATGATATACTGTGCACAGCTGCATCTATCTTGTGCACTGACCTTTTGTACAGCAGCACTCTGCAAATAACCATGCAAAATTATATACATGAGATACATCATAATATACAACAAACTGTATCATATCATCAACAACAACAACAACATGCACACACACCAAGGATAGAAGTAAACCACAGTGACATGTTTTGTATGATGTATAGACGAAATCTGGAATTCGCTAAAAATGGGTTTTACCAGGGGTACAAACAAAAATTTTAGATTCATTAAAGTTCCGTCAGACATTAATCCTGTCTTTGTTGTTATTGCAATGCGAGCATGTCATAATATTAATGGTATATTGTTGTTTGTACCACAGGATTAGAGAGAAAACCCATATTCATAAAAATCCCGAGTACATCTATTATTAGATCTTTCTGGCCTGTCAGTTTTATTTTTAGATAGGCGCATTAAAAATGAAACTGACAGGTCAGTATAATTTGTCTATACAGTGATAATGACACAATGTATGGCAGTATTAGTAGAGAAAATTTAGATTCATCACATATTATTTCATGTGAACAAAAGACAAGAGACCCTGCATGCATTTAATTATTGAGATTTCCACTTAAAAATGAATGGCATTGAGTCAGCTTTGTGTATCAGAAGTCTTTGTTTCCTTTATTTAGCATTAACACACACTTGATTACTTATATCTTATTATTGCAAAAGAATCAGGAATTGTGATTATATTGGTCAGATGAGAATGGATTACTCCAATGTATGGTCAATGAGATATTTAAACATGAGCCAAATGTCACAAAATATGCACATCAAAAGTTTGTAAAAACCTATAAAACTGAACTATTTTAACTTGATAATCTGACTACCTCACAATTAAGACCTACTTTCTTCAAAACCAATGGTGGACGTATTATTGAGGTATTACTGTAACTGAAAATTAAATCGATAGACACAACTAATTTAGCATAATGAACCAATATCACATGTACAACTATACTTAAAATTTTAATTGACCGGTAACTTTTTACGAATAGAAGTTTCTATCATGATTTACAAACTCAAAATAAAATTTACTGATGTGTATATATTTTTAATGCTATTAAAGTATTAGATTATTAATCACCGATTAAAACTTAAACTCTTCACAAAGAAGTAAGAATGCAGGACTAAGACATTCTGTCAAGCTAAGAAAGAATATAGACCACTTCAAACAAATAAAGTGTGCTGTTCTTAAAATGAATGTGATTTAACAAACCTTACGAGGACCATTTCCCTATGTATAGGAAATTGGTAAATAGTGTGATAAAAACTTCTAATAAAATCCAAGTCAATTGATATAAAATAACAATATGTTTATGCTGATATGAGATACAGTAAAACCTCATTTAAAGACCACCTTGAAATCAAGCCCACCTTTTTTTCTTCCATATTTTAACTACATAATCAAACCCCCACACAATAACGACCGACTTTCAATGGCCTTACTATTGAGGTTCAACTGTACCTTTATATTAAATTCATAAAGATTCATGGAAGTATTTAACATTAAAATGACTACTATTCATAGTAATATCAATGATATCTGGCTAAAAAGAAAGCCATAATATATTGTCATATAACTACATGAATATCTACGAATGCCCTCTCATCATACCGGAAATCTAGGAGACCACCGACGTCTCAGAGATCAGTTAAATAAGAGCACAAATCTTTCTTTATTTTTAAGTTACTGACATTCTTTACATATATTTTTTTATAAAGAAACACCGTCATAAAGTGAATTCACTTTCTAGTGGTTGCAAAATCTGTCTATAATAAAGATAATCATCTGTATTTCCAGCATAAACATATCTTTGCATCATAGCCATACAGATGATTGTGTTAAGAAACATAAGAAAATAGTAAACACACAAACAACAAATCAAGGGTTTGGTGCTTAACTGTAGGAACTGCTTCATTACAAAAACTGATTTACAACAGTTGTGCATCAAACCATTGAAATAATGTACGGTATATAGTACAAGATTACACGGCATGTGAACTAAGTAACATGTATTTTGTATCTGATATATTACAAACAAGAATAACAATTTACAGCAGTCGGTTATCAACTACTTGATGAGAGAATTATACTATTTGATGAATTTCAATATTACTTACACTATATCAAGCTAGCAAGATTTTTTGTATTATGTAATGGTGAGACTAAAATGAGTACTAAATTTCATTTAAAAGATATAATTTTACATACTTATAGACTAGGACTTATAAAATGTGAGATCATTTACTGACAAATATGACTACAAATATTAGATGTGAAACAAATGATTACAAGTATATCTTCAGTGAATTTATTATTTAACATATTTTAATGTGATGAAATACAGAGACACACAGTGACATTCTTCATAAAAATAATAAATCAATCATCTTCAAACATCAACAGTTGCAGTACTATACATCATTTGGGTCCACCTCAAAATGTTTAATTTTGTTACATAATATAAAATCATGTAACAACAACGAGAATGAGCACTAAGTGCTGTGCTCGTCAAACATGTAGAATCATTAAAACACAACTTAAAACAATAAATAGCTGAGTCCAACCTATAAACAATTAAACAAATTGCAATACCAACACCTCAAAACTAGTCAGCAATTAACTGTTGAGAGCAACATGACATGCTGTTAGTTGAGTAAACAAGTCAAGAATATATGTTGTGGTAATGTCAAATGTGACACAGTGATTAAAATGGATATGGTAAAGTAACAAAAATAAATATATTAAGCAGTAATGAAAAATGAACTGGTACAAACAAATATAACATTCACTACCTATACGTCAGGCTACACAGAGACATTAAAGTGTTTGTGTTATAGCTGACATGTCGGACTATGCAGAGACAATATATCACTCATGATATAGCCAACACAATACAATGTATTATCAGTTAACACATTCACAACATATCATACAAGCAATCAGTCTATACTGAGACATTCAAGGGATACTCAAGTTAAAGCTGACTCGTCACACTACACAGAGACAATTTTTCATACAAGTTATAGCTGACACGTCAGACTACACAGAGACAACATATCATACAAGTTACAGCTGACACATTAGACTACTCAGAGACAATGTATCATACAATTTATAGCTGACATGTCAGACTACTCAGAGACAATGTATCATACAATTTATAGCTGACACGTCACACTACACAGAGACAATGTATCATACAATTTATAGCTGACACGTCAGACTACACAGAGACATTTTTTCATACAATTTATAGCTGACACGTCAGACTACTCAGAGACAATGTATCATACAATTTATAGCTGACACGTCACACTACACAGAGACAATGTATCATACAAGTTACAGCTGACACGTCAGACTACACAGAGACAATGTATCATACAAGTTATAGCTGACACGTCAGACTACACAGAGACAATGTATCATACAATTTATAGCTGACACATCACACTACACAGAGACAATGTATCATACAAGTTACAGCTGACACATTAGACTACTCAGAGACAATATATCATACAAGTTACAGCTGATACATCAGACTACTCAGAGACAATATATCATACAAGTTACAGCTGACACATTAGACTACTCAGAGACAATATATCATACAAGTTACAGCTGACACATTAGACTACTCAGAGACAATGTATCATACAATTTATAGCTGACACGTCACACTACACAGAGACAATGTATCATACAAGTTACAGCTGACACATTAGACTACACAGAGACAATGTATCATACAATTTATAGCTGACACGTCAGACTACACAGAGACAATGTATCATACAATTTATAGCTGACACGTCACACTACACAGAGACAATGTATCATACAAGTTACAGCTGACACATTAGACTACTCAGAGACAATATATCATACAAGTTACAGCTGACACATTAGACTACTCAGAGACAATATATCATACAAGTTATAGCTGACACATCAGACTACACAGAGACAGTATATCATACAAGTAACAGCTGACACATCACACAATACAGAGACAATGTATCATACAAGTTACAGCTGACACGTCACACTATACAGAGACAATATATCATACAAGTAACAGCTGACACATCACACTATACAGAGACAGTACATCATACAAGTTATAGCTGACACATCAGACTACTCAGAGACAATATATCATACAAGTAACAGCTGACACATCACACAATACAGAGACAATGTATCATACAAGTTACAGCTGACACGTCACACTATTACAGAGACAATTTATCATACAAGTAACAGCTGACACGTCACACTACTCAGAGACAATATATCATACAAGTTACAGCTGACACATTAGACTACTCAGAGACAATATATCATACAAGTTACAGCTGACACATCACACTACACAGAGACAGTACATCATACAAGTTATAGCTGACACATTAGACTACTCAGAGACAATATATCATACAAGTTACAGCTGACACATTAGACTACTCAGAGACAATATATCATACAAGTTACAGCTGACACATCACACTACACAGAGACAGTACATCATACAAGTTATAGCTGACACATTAGACTACTCAGAGACAATATATCATACAAGTTACAGCTGACACATTAGACTACACAGAGACAATATATCATACAAGTAACAGCTGACACATCACACTACACAGAGACAATATATCATACAAGTTACAGCTGATATATCAGACTACACAGAGACAATGTATCATACAAGTAACAGCTGACACATCACACTACACAGAGATAGTACATCATACAAGTTACAGCTGACACATCACACTACACAGAGACAATATATCATACAAGTAACAGCTGACACATCACACTACACAGAGACAGTACATCATACAAGTTACAGCTGATATATCACACTACACAGAGACAATATCATACAAGTAACAGCTGACACATCACACTACACAGAGACAGTACATCATACAAGTTACAGCTGACACATCACACTACACAGAGACAATATATCATACAAGTAACAGCTGACACATCACACTACACAGAGACAATATATCATACAAGTTACAGCTGACACATCAGACTACACAGAGACAATATATCATACAAGTTACAGCTGATATATCAGACTACACAGAGACAATATATCATACCAGTTACAGCTGATATATCAGACTACTCAGAGACAATATATCATACAATATACATATAATTAACAGTTGTCAATTTGTATAATATACAGAGATTAGTATTTTTAATCTGAAAGCTTCATTTGGATAGTGTTATCATGCATATTTCATGTAGACATTATTTAGTATGATATTTAAAAGTGCCTATCTGGTTGTCATTGAAATATTTATTAAAATATTATTCCCCAAAAAACAAGGCCCTAATTTGACCACTTTTGGGACCGACATTCATCAAAATTCCACAGTCCTGGTGCATTCACCCCCCCCCCCCCCCCCCCCTTAAGTTACTGAAAATTACTCCCATGAGAATAAGAAATTTTACTCTTTTGGTTATTTTTCTCATAGAGATTCACATTTCCTCAGCAAGTATTATTGCATAACACACACATATATATGGGAATAGTTAGTAAACTTCCATCAGAAATTTTACACGAAAGAATTCCCCTTTTTCATGGACCCCTTAAATGAATGAAGGGCCCTGTGAAAATTTAAATGATATCAAATTTACTATATCCTGTGGCTCTGTGTACGGGCAGTATCAACTAAAATAACATTTGCTTTATCATTTTTTCTGAAAACTTGCTTATAAATTACTTTTTGTACAAATATGCATGTTTTGTTATTTATCCTAAAAAACTGAAATGTTGAAACAGTAAAAACATGTGCATTTTTGTTGTTTTCAAATTCATGAAATATCTACTGTGAGATAGGAAAAAACAACCTAATGGTATTAATCTAGTGTGTACACAGAAATTCAATTCAAGTGAAAACTAAACACATGCAATGTAAATAAATGACCAGAAATAAAGTCCCGCAAAGATTTATGGTACTTTCATATCTAGAAAAGCAGTTGTAGAAGACTTAAATTACCCCTTTCTTTGCATCGCCTTGTTCTTCTTTGTGCTGAGTAATTATGAAGTCAAAATTATGTTTATTGCTTCAATTTTAACAAAGAAACATAACGTTATTTTCTAAATGACCTATATAGGACATTTTAGCATTGAACAAATAGTAATACTGATTATCACATCATGTAACTAATAAAAATGAATTATAAGGTAAATTAAACAAAAAAGACAATATTAATCACAAGTCAGTTAGCTATTAAAGTATTAACACAGTGATTTATAAGTAGTATTTAAATTCAGTAATTCACAGAAAGGTTGAGGTTATCTCCCTTGAACATATTATTCTAATATCCGTTCATCAAAACTTTCTTGCTACAACCTAGCACCATGCCCATGCAACAATACGTCTAACATTAACCACTAGGACATATCTTGCTAAATGCTGAAACACTGGTACCACAGTACAAACACCATAACAAGCCGGGTTCCAAAAACAACATATATAAAATCAATCAAAATAAGAATCACAAGCATTTTTACCTTCTTTCCCTTGGCAGCTGCTGGTTGTGGTAACCTCATCACTTCTAAAGGCCAGTAGCGACACTTGGCAATCTTGTCTTGTAAACTAACAATATAATTCAACAATTTATTTAAGTTTCATTTATAAATAATGATCTATGGTTTTGTCATATTTCTCTGAATTCATTCATCCTTTCTCAGATACATTTCATGATGATTCCGTGTCTCACAGAGTGACACACCATATGGCTTTATATGACAGTCACAGCCTCAGGTGGAGGCAATCATATCAAATTTAGAAATTTCGTAGAATCACTGATGCGTTTCAAACTCATATATGACTCAAGTATCTAACACTGAACTTCAACTTCACCATGACCATACCTATCAGGCCACCGAGATATCCCCTCACCATAGGAGATGGGATTTTAAAACTTTTGAGGTCAATACTAAATTTCAATAATTTTGATATACAATGAAACTTTATAAAAAAGGAAATTAACTTTATTTAACCATGTTCTAGACAACACTGCACTGGTGAACAAAAGAACATTGTCGCTATTCCACTTACTTTTTTATTGCACCACTTTCTAGGTATGATCTACGTTCAGTATTCCAGGTCACTCTGTTTTTCTCAGTCTCGGAGACAGTTCTATGTTCACGATCATCTTTGCCTCTAAAATCGCCATCTTCATCATCAACAGCATCTTGGGCAATACATCTATAATATACATAACAATATTCACTAAGTGGTCAGAGTCAATAATTATTATGCCATCTTACTATTTCCTGTTTTAAACAACTAAAATGTGAAACTTCGAATAAACTAAAAAGTAACATATTTGAGACAGACTAAAACAGACATAAGTATAGGATATTCAGGGATCTCATTACTTATACTCTAGCGTTATTAGGAGTCTGCAACATCATTTATAATATAAAAATCATTAAAATAGTGGAACCTACAGATCAGCCATGTAAATAGCATTTCCCTGTGCAGTAGCTGGAACTGCCCATTTCTTCTGTTTTTGTGGGGGTTCTTTATCTACTCCTGGCTTCAGACCACCATTAGCAAATACAATTGGGTTCTCTTTCTGTAAATATAAACACATATTGGTTCACAGTCTGAGAATAAATTAATCAACAAATTCAGCAAAAGCTTGATGTCAAGTAAACATTTGCATCTTGGCCATTTATCATTTGAACAATATCTGGATTTTAGTAATTAATGCGTGCAAAATAAAACTAATGACATATCAGTGTGCATTTTTTATTTTATGTTCCCACAACAATTTTCTGTTACATGGAGATGGTAAAGCACAAATGAAGAACATATACACCCAGTAAAATAGATACCCAGTATACTGTCTATATACAAAACTGTGTACATGTAATATTAAATACAATTTATGCTTTACTTAGACGATATTGTGCAACCTCTTCAATGCAGCCCCCTCTTGAGAACAACCTCTTCAACAATGGTAACAACATTTTTTAATAGTAATAATTTACTATCAAGTTATTCTCTCAACATTTGACAAGGGGTCCAAGGGCCACTGAAGCTCCTGGCTTTTAAGCATCTAAGATGGATTAAATTGTCTCAAAAACGGCCCTTCCAATGTGTCGAATCCGCGAATTTCCACGAAAAATTTACATGCCTGATAGACATTCATAAGGTGCCTATATATAACACAAGAACAAACAAACCTCAGCAGTGACTGGAACAGGTAAAGCCGCAGCATAAGCATATTGTGTTCCTGTCACAGTCCAGGATTCTGGAGGTGAGAACAAACTCTCTACAGTCACTGTCATCAAGTTACCAGACTGTGAGCTATCATCAACTAGTGGTTCATTCACTGACAACATCACATCTATTTCGGGCTGAAATTACAGAGAAACGACATAAAAAGTAGCTACGACAAATATCAAATGGCTCTGAAATCATCATTTGGTACTAAAGTGATGTTCAACTTATTTTATTCACACTGTAATTTCAGCGCAACAACAACATGTGGAATACTTTTAAAAGACAAACTTCAAACAAAAACATTCCATTATCTAAAAACTGATACAGCTACAAGTCCACAAAATGTTCAGAAAATGCAAGTCAATCTTTCTTATGATTATCATTTCCATAACACAATAAAATGTTGTGGCAATGATCTAAAAATGAACAGATCATAGCAAAATTCAATGCTGCCAAAATATATAAAAATATCAGTTAATTTAAACTACAAACACACAAATATTACAAATAACACTTACCCTTGGAGCATCTGGTGGTATTGTTTCTAATGGAGATCCTGGTAGGGAATTGATGACCAATGTGTAACGCTGCTTTGTTTCTCCTACAAACACATATGATAAATGAAACAAATATAATAATAAAAAATAAACACATAAAAATCAAGCTTGAATAGACTATACTAAATGGATTAAATCTGATTTGTCATAACGATCATTGTTTCTGCAAAAAAGTTTGAACATATAAATATGAACAACTTCTTATTTTACATGGTACATAATAAAACCATTCACAATTACAAAATTGCAAATACAAAAATCCACAAGAAAATTCATTACTAATACTGCTAAAACATGTAATAATAATATCAAACGGAAGTCAATATTTGCAATTTACCTTTCACTAGTGGAAGCAGATCAACGGTAACCTGTCCTAACAGAATGGTCTTTTCCTCTTTCTGTTTCTTCTCTTTGGGAAGAACTTCAATAACAGTCACTAAAACACAGATGATTAATAATGAAAATTTAAACATTTACCAAAATGATAATATATGATGATGCCAAGCACGGAATAATTGGTAGAATGTATAACAAATTATTGTGTATAACGTTGTTGCTTTAATTATAATAGACAGGTACAAACATTAAGAAAACCTAAATCAATGATAATTTGAATGCCTAAGAAATAGAAGTATAGTCATGGTTACTTACACACAACAGGTTTATAGGCTATTTCATCTAAAGCTGTAGGATCATCATAAGTACAACTCATTGTAGCATTGTAGTTAAACTCTGCTGGGGTTTCTGCAGTACAATCTACCTTTGGTGACTCTCCGAGACTCTTCTCACCAAACTCAACTTTTACCATAGCATTGACAGCATCAGCCTTGGCACTGGAACCTTTCTGTAATGGAAAAATATTCCTCCATTGACATAATCTGCCTTGTACAAACTGATTTGATCGGAAAAATGTCTTAATCAAAGATGGGTATTACTGAATTGTTAATCTATAGTTTAGAACAGTATCATTTCATGTAAAATCACATTCTCTTCAAGCAGAGTGAATGTATTATATAAAATAGAATAATGTCAAACAACTAAACCAGCCAATATTAACCTTTTCATTTCACAACAGTGAAAAAAATGTGTTGACAATCAAATATGGTTTAGTAAATTAACGGCATTTAGTTATAAATAAAGACTTTCACTCATTTACAGATAATCTTATTTCAATTATTTGTAATGATTCTATATCTCAATAAACACGGCATGGCATATAGCTTACCAGATTCCTAGCTCGTACCACTGCTACAGTGATGGTCTCAGGAGGACGAATGACTGGAGGTTCACTGTCGCCCATTTTGAGTACAGTTTCCTTACTTTTTTCTATAATACATTAGATATAAAAACATGATTTTAAAATTCAAATCAATTCTAATTTCAATATTATCAAACAAAATTTACTGCAATCACATGGTAAATGAATGAAAAATATTGATGTCAATTTTGCCAAAACTACGCACAAAAGCACTCACTTAATTGATGCATGAAGGCGACCACTATGACCGCCATAAAACACGATGCTTAACCAAATCTAACCAGTTGTGCAAACCTTAACTATGTTAACGCTACAATTATAATTTATAGTAAATAAAATGAAATGAAAGTAGCTGGGAAAAACACGAACTTCTGCTCGCCATACCAAGCTAGTTAAATGCAACTTCATCTACAATATTCAACGGGGATGATAATTTCAGTCAAGTTGTGCAAGCCTGAGACCTGACTGAAGTTATCGAGGCATGAGACCGGGAGGCAGAGGGACTCGTTAAGTTGTTTACAATTTAATTTAGACATGAAATGATAAATAAGGAACTGTCATGACTGTAGTTACATTATTATTTTTACAAGAACAAGGAAAATGGTTCAAGACGGGTGCAATATGCAATAACGAAGTATTCAACACTTACTTTAATTATGTTAAGGATGTAATCGCAGAAAATCGTGTCGCTTATGTTCACACACTGCACAAATTCTTGGACGCCGTGGTTGCCTATGGAAACTTCGATTTTCAACTTCCGGATACTCTTCTTCCGGTTACTCTTCAATTTGATGCTAGAAATAAAACTTACCGATTTATTCTGACTTAGGTCTCAGAAATGAAAGCTATTGTACAGAGGGTAACAAAAGCTAGCGTGTCAGGTAGATATTACTTAAACCCACTGTTTTTTAATATCATATTCGGATGCTACATTTGTTTTGAGTTTTCGCGATCATTGGCTATACACCGTCAAATTTGTAGGCATGACACCGTCAAATGTGTATTCAGCCCATCACAATCTGAAGGACAGTAATGAGCCTTTTGTGACTTTTCATTCATATTTGTCGAACTGACTATAATCAAAATGGTGTCAAGAATATCATATAAGTTCAAATACCAAACAAATTGTACATTGTATTTGACAATTCTGAAGTTACCTATGTCATTTTTTAACTATTTAGTTATTTATAATTTAAGTTAAGTTTCACATAAAACTGCATATATACATTTCAGTGGATGGGAAGGCTGTCAGTAGTATAGGGAATGGATTATGCGTTCTTGTTGGTATAGGTCGGAAAGATGCTGCAAAAGATGCAGACTGGTTGTAAGTTTTTTCTATTGAATCTAAAAGTACAATGGGTACATAATTGAATTGAAGAGAATCATCACTATTTAGTATTTTTAAGTTAATTTAACTTGTACGAGTACTTTGTTAAATGAAAACGGAGATTGTTTGCTTTCTATTCATGATAATGATTGCAGACAGTTGTTTGAAAGTAGCATGAAAATTTGCCACCAAAAAGATGTAACTTTTACTAAAATTGTGATTTCATTTCAGAGCTAGAAAAATATTAAATCTTAGACTGTTTGATGATGATGATGAGGGGAAAAGATGGAATAAAAGTGTTATGGACAAACAATATGAGATCTTATGTGTTAGTCAGGTATAAACGTTTTAGGACTAGTCTAGTTTACTTTTATATTCAACTTTTTTTCAAGTTTTCCACTTGCCAGAATATGGGCCTTACACCATTTTCAGTTTGGCTCCATTTATTCCGATCGTTAAAAAATTCCCTATTTAAGTCAGATTTATTGTGTAGTTCTTTTAGAAACTCGCACCGTCAGACAAAATTCACTAATATTGATCTGTATTACAGACAAACTGAGCTATCTGAGAACACATTGGAAGAGCTGTACACTATAAATAGTATTTAGAAACTGAGAACAGAAAAAGAAATAACATAGAATATTAACTTATTTACATCATTTGTTCATACATTTTCCCTTATTACAGCAATTTAATTACAGACTGTGAAATTCTCAATTTGTCCCAAGGCCCAAAAACAGTTGAAAAAAGCCCTGATATTAAAATAATTTATGTCAAATATATTTTCTCAGCAGAATTTGCCGAAATAATTACTATAGTTATTCCTCCTTTCATATTTTAGAAAGATTTTTAGGCTAATGAAATGAAATTTATTCTGTTACAGTTATTAAGCAATTCAGTAAAAATTAGTACACATTCTTTGAATAGAAGAAAAACTCTGTAGCAACTGACAGAAATTTAAACAAATGATCTTCGCCACACTTGGTCAAACTTTGATGTTACAATTACTGCAACGTTTCAGTTTACATTATGTGTTCAACTGAAGGGAAACAAACCAGATTTTCATGATGCTATGGGACCTGATCAGTCACAGCAATTTTATGAAGACTTTGTAAGACTTATAAAACAGAATTACTCGGAGGAAAAAATAAAAGGTGACTTTTATCTTCTTAGTTCAGTTATAAGAAGAACACTGACATTTAGCCTCTTTGTTCATCGAATATGCTTATATTAACAAATTTGGCTGAAAGTAAGATATGTGTTATGCATGCAAGTGTTAAAAGTGGTGTCATGCTGAGCTATTTCCATTCAGGTGTATAATCTCAAAGTAAGTCAGAATAAAAACAACACATACAATGCATACCATTGTGTTTCTCTGGTAAGTTCTTGATGAAACTTAAAAAAGAAGATCATTGGCATTATAAATACAAGATTCTTTTAAACCATTCAGCTCAAAAAGTCTATAATAAATAGAGCATAATTTAGTTTAATGGAAAATCGCACTTCATTTATTGGACCTATATCTTACACAGGTAACATAGACTATTAATGGTAGTGAAAATATTGTTTATTACATGTACATGTGTTTTCAGATGGTGTATTTGGAGCTCATATGAGTGTTAGTATAGATAACGATGGTCCAGTCACTATACCATTAGAATCACCAGCTGGCTTACCTGTAAGTAAAACATAAGTAATTTAACCCTGGTGGTCATATACCTAATAGATTTCTTAGTTAATGTAAATTGTAAAATACTTAGTGATTTGGTATGAAACGTCCATTGTTTAATACACTCAATACAATATAACATCAAGTTAGTGTGTATAAATAAATTGCCAGTCATGAAACAAATTTAATGTGTTAATCTAACTCACTTCATTTTGTCAAAAAATAATGAGTATGTTCAATTGCCAAATTATATATTTTACAAGGGTGAAAGTTTTCCTCTTTCATTTGATTTCCTACTTAACACAGAATAGTTGAAAAGAAATAGTATAATATTACGATTTGTGCAAAAATGATACTTTTTATTATCATTAAAATGTGTGGGAGGTTTGAAGGTTTCCTCCTGCTGCCTGGGTTGTCTCCCCTGAGTACAATTCAACTATTTGTTATTAAATAATGTTTATAATTGTAGGAGCTCAAGGTGAGAAAACCTCAGAATAACAAGAAAACAAGTGCTGCATCCAATCTAGAACAGTCAAATACTGAAAAGAACGTATCAAGTGAATCTCATGGAGCAGATGCGGACAGTTGATGAAATGTCATCTTGTACATTGAGACAATTTCTTGACATTTTAGTTTCCATTATATTATCGTATTTTACTAAATACTAAATCCTGCTTTTGTGATTGATTGAGAGCCTGCAAACCAATGATGAATTTGAAAAATTGATCATGACTTGCCTACTGTAATTCACAATCTGAAGCAACAGGCCGATTGAGGTCGCTCTCCACTTATGAAATCACTTGAAAACAATGAAACCCCATACCAGTGTTGACATAGATTTTCACTTAGACATGCTGTAAAAATAGAGAGTGCTTATGATAAGTAACTGTTTTATTCAAATCAAAAAATTAAACACAAATAAATGCATGCAATGTGGAAAAAATCTTGTGACCATGTTGATAAATGATGCTTGGGATGGTATTGTGCATGTTTCAAATCGTTTGAGTATAGTTTTATTACCTAGCCATGCTGATCCAATCATTATTGTCATTAATTTGTAATGAAAGTTAATCAACAAGCTATTCATTAACTTAATTTATATTACCACAATATTTCATTTTGAAAATAGAACCACTTCTGTACACGGGTCAGATAAGGTCGTGTCCTTGAGAATACTACATGTAGTCACCATATTCATATTGCTGGTCACATGCTTGTTGTACTATTGTGTTTTACTTTTGTGTTGTCATTCGCTAAAATATATTTATAAAATTGTATATATACACCTTTAAAGTGCTTTTAATAAATTGCTTACACCTTTCCGATTGGTGTACTGTTTTTTTTCAAATAGGCTGTTGCTTCCCTCAGATTGTGTCTGCTGGTTATTTATTTTTTAGTCTCTTATTGAATGTGTCAGTATTGAATATCTGATAAATATGATGGTTTTCAAAGGAAATATTTTAGATTATACATTCTTACAAGACATGTGCTAGACTTATAGTCTCATCATTATGCAGGCGTCACACTGTCCCGATATTGACACCAGATGGCCATACGAATATGGAATTTTGCATTTCGCGCGAAGATGGCCCCGAACTTGGTCAACAGCCAATCAACAGCCGAAGCAAGAACGATGCCTACAGAAGGTCACACGATGGCACCCGAACCACACACGAAGGCAACACGAAGATGTGAATTTTTATTCAGTAGTTTACCCGCAGGACAAACGAAGGCCACACGATGTCTACACGACGTCGTATTGAGAGTACGATGCGTTCGAACTAGGTCACGAAGGCGTCACGTGACCTACCGATGGTATAAAACCTTTGGCCGACCGTGGTCCTCTAAGTCCATCAGGTTGTTGTGGGTGGCTGGATATCTCAGTCTGATGAGACTGTGAAGGATCACACAAGTTGTGATGATTTTTCTGCATGTCTCTGGCCTCTGGTTCATGGTCCTCAGCAACACTCAAAACTTGTGTGCCAGAATACCAAAGGCATTCTCCACGACACGCCTGGCTCTGGAGAGTCTGTAGTTAAATATTCTCTCATGGTGCTCCGTGTTTCTGATGGAAAACGGGTTCATCAGGCGCTTGTTGATCCCAAAAGCATTGTCCCCTACTATGTAGTATGGGACAGGAACGTCATCACCAGGTAGAGACTTCTCTTCAGGGGCATTGCATATGTTGTTCGGACTCTCCAGCCCTTTGTTCAGTTCTGATCCATTGTAGATACTGGCATCGTTGCTGGAACCATCAGAGCCGACATCAATCCAGAGAAATTTGTAGTCTGCGTCGACCAGGGCCATGAGGACAATGGGGAAGAAGCCCTTGTAGTTTCTGTACACAGAGCCAGTATTCCAAGGACAGGTGACCGCCACATGCTTGCCATCCAGAGCACCACAGCAGTGTGGAAATTGCCATCTCTTCTCAAACTGTTCTGCAATGGCGGTCCACTCTTCAGTAGTAGTAGAACACTGAATCACCTCAGCAGCAAACTCGGACTTTATCGATGAGGGAGATAGTGTTTGGAGCAACTCTGAAGTTGTAGGACAGGCTTGGATAATTGTCACCGCAGGCCAGGTGTCGTAGAGTGATGGACAGCTTGAGACCAGGAGGGAGAGACTTTCTGTACCATGTGTCCTTCTTCTCTTCTGTCTTCAGCTCATTTAGTAGAGTGCTATAGTGGCCATAACGTTCTCTTCTTTTGTCAGACAGCCATTTCCTGACCCACATAGACCTCGGTTTCCTCCTTCGTCTCGGTTTGCCCCTGCCCTGGAAAATAAAAAGCAAAACAAGATAAGTACATTGTCGAATGCTAGAAAGGCAAATAGCAAGAAATGACAAAGTGAAATAAGACAATTTTTACCTGTAAGAGGCGGTGCTTGGTCTGTAAGAGTTGCTCATCATGTTCTCTGAGGTGATTCAAACGAAGCAATGCTGCTGCCTTCTTTATCCTGGTTGTCTCATCATCAAAGTATGCCATTCTACAGGAACTGAATTGTGATTAATTGTGATTGAAGCTTTGGGAGTTACACACGCCTCTGCTCTGTAGAGTTGCTCAGGACTGACTGAGGAAGATGCTCTGAGGCTGGCCTTTTATATGTCCACGTTACCATGACACATGAGCTACTCAAATTCGGCTGTCTTCGCCGACACCGTGGTCCCATCTCAATGTCATCGTACTATAAAACGATGGCTACACGACGGCATTGCGAGGGCTTCACGTAGTCGTGTTGTCTTCCTAAGACAATCGGGCAGCGTCTTGTTTCCTTCGTATTGTCTTCGTGAGGCGAAAAATGCACGATGGCACCGATGATCACACGAGGTAAAGACGAAGATGACACGATTTGACAAGATGCCCTCACGATGGCCTTACGAAGGACAAAATGGACACACGAATTCAACACGAACATGAACCTTCGCAAGGTCCTTCGGCAATTTTTTGGCATGCCAAAGATTTTGCCACCGCTCACGAAGTTGCTGCCGGAGCCTCAGAAACTCCACCGGCGGTCATACGATGGCTTAAGATGCCCTCACGAATGGCCCGATGTTTTTACGATCAGAGCCGAATTTGAACATTTCCGATATCGTGTGTCCATCTGGTGTCAATTTCGGGACAGTGTGACGCCTGCATTAGCCAACACATATCTATCAAATCTCACATCAGGAATAAAGTACAAACGTATTTTAGAATCAGTAAACAGAGGTATTATCTGGTCAAGAATGTAGATCATCATTTGAGGTTGTAGTCTCCGTGTTAAAATCTCACTTTCAACTATATTAAAGTTAACTTAACGATAACTTGGCATTTTCTGAAGACCATCAGTCACGGTCCTTGTTTCACCAAACTTCTCAAATTCGGACTTTCTCAAGTAAAATATAATGAAAATTGTGCAATAAACATATTTGCCATTGACGGTGGATATAGTACTTCTATATCTAGTTTATATTTGAGCCCTGTTGAGCTGTGTGTTCTATAACTCGAAATGTATGATTCTGAAAATGTGTGAGTGTGTGAATCCAAGAAAGTCTCCCTGAAGAGTCAGTCAAATAGTATGGCTCGCAGTAATGAAATGTGACAGCAATGTTTTATGCTTCCCCCAATAGTTTACATCATTATTCATTTGAGAAAGATGCATTGAAACGAACAATAAAAACAGTTTAGTACTATATTTCTGATCTTTTATTGAAGCAATAATCACCATACCGTGAATAGAAATACATGTATGTAAGGGAACAAAGAACGTTAAATATAAACAAACTGACAATGTTTTGCACATCTAATATAATATATATAGCACCAAAAGATAAAAAAAAGCGAACAAATGCAATCCGCAAGACCTTTTTTCAAATTTTAAAATGTTCCATCTGTCCTTTAAAACATCTAATACAAGTAAGGAATATCAAAAATAGTGTTTACTCTATTGAAATACTCGGCACGAGATGTTAGATGATATTTCATACAAATGCAAGTGTAATTTAAAATTTTGTTAAATCAATAAAATTCAAAAGCAAGTCAACATGATGCTGGTACATTCCATAACAAGATTTTATTGTAGTTCTCAAAAATTGCATAAAAGTTAATAACGATGTTGGAACATTTTATAAAATTAAAGATTGTGACGCCATTACATTTCACTAAACACAAGATTTTTTCATGATGCCAAAAAAACATGAGAGATTATACCGATGTTGGAACATTCCAAAACACATTCCAATCATTCCACTGCACATACGATTTTATCATGAGGCAGAATCATTTCACTGCACATAAGAATTTATCATGAAGCTGAATCATTCCACTGCCCATAAGAATTTATCATGAGGCTGAATCATTCCACAGCACCTTAATTCATCAAGAAGCAAAAAATACCCATAAAAGTTTATAACTATGCTGGATCATTTCACAACACATAAGATTTTATCATGACACGGGTACATTTCATAACACAAAAACGATAAAAAAAATTAACTGTATCTGCTACATGATAACTTTAATATGATTAAATTAAAAGAAAAAAAAACACCATGCTAGTGAATCGTACCTAAAAAAGGGTAATACGGCAATCAAAATGGCATAAATATGCTTAAAAAAAATGAAAAAAACATGAAGTATATCATTTATCTACTTGGTCAAATGCAGGCTTCATTACAAATGCAACACATTGAAGTTTTGGTAAAATTTGTCTGTATGGCGAGTTTTTAGATGCAAAATGTGGAGGAGTTCCAACAGACTGAAGAACATGAACAGCAGGAACAGATAACGGTGACTCGGCTTTGTTTTTCTTGGATACCCTAGCTCTCTTTTTCTTAACATTATCTTTTGTTTCATCACTAGGAATCTTCTTTTTGTATTTTCTCGCCTTTCTCGGTTTAGAACCCTTCACTGTATCACAATTTTGAGTCTGTGTTTGGAGAAGTGGACGTGATGACAACAATGATGATAGCAAGGGCGTTGGTGAGTTGTTAATGGCCTCAACTGAAATTGGGGACATTGTTGTTACTGATGTGAATGTTTGTAGCGATGATGGCAGTAATACAACTGCATTACTTGAACTACCTGGCACAACAGAATGTGAAGATATCGGTAAAGGTGCAAAAACTGGGGATAAATAATTTTTGCCAGAAGAATTCATCGATTGAGAAGAGGGTGTCATGGAGATGGTATATTTTGGCAACGACATGACCACAGAAGTAGAGGCAGCAGTCGGTTGAGTTGATGACACAACTGTAGATGATTTACTACATGTAGAAATGGCAAATTCTGGGTTATCTCTTGAATTTTTGCCAAGGATTTGCAAACTACTTGTACCTGGAACAATGCCAACTGTCTGAATATTGCTGTCTAATGGCTCAGATTTAAATACAAGATCATTAGCATAAAATTTTGATTTCAAGGAAGATTTCTGCCTGGATGGTTTCCCATTTACTAATACCATTTTACTACTCAAATGTGATCTTCTTGCTTTCTGAGCAGCAATCTGTTTCCTTATTTCAGATAAATTAGACTGACATTTTAAGGAGGAAGGTGTTAATGAAACTTTGCTTAGAATGACATCATCAGAGGCAGTAGTACACATAGTTGATTCTTCATCATCACACCATTTCCTTCTCTTATTCAAATTTGAAAAAAGTTTCACTTTAAGACCATCATATTTTTTTCTTGGAAGTTTGGATGAAACAAATCTAACATTTCTATACTTCATTTTTGTACCAATGTCATCCTCAACAAGGGCTTTAAAATCCATATCTGAATCTGATGTTCTTTTATCTACATTAGGCTCTTCTTTAATTTCCAATTCTGCGTCCTGCTCTGATTCTTTCAATATAGACATATGTCCAAGCACTTCACTATCACTAGAAGAAAGTGAATAGGCAGCCCCTTTGACTGCTCTCACAACTGGTTGCAGTGTATCAGTGCTGACTCCTTCAAACTCATTTCCATTTTCACTTGAATGCTGTACACTGTCTTCAGCACTTGTGATATTATTGCTTTCAGATGAACCATCAAACAATTTAAGTTTCAACTTGGACAAAGGAATTTCAACATCACCTTCTAAATCATTTTCTTCAAATTTTTCGTTAGATCTGACATCAACAAATTCCTGTACTTCTTGATTTTCTTTCAAGTGTGAATCTTCATCCAGCGGTTCAGTATTATCTTTCATCACAAAAGACTCATCATCTTCTATCTCTGTCATCGACTGATCTATAGTTTTCAAATCTGAATCTAACGCGGATTGGTCCACAACATTAGTCTTGTTACAGTATTTCAATTTCCTTTTCTTGCTATCAGATACATTTGCACCTTTGTCTACAAGAAAATCTTTTAAACCCACACTTTCTTGAATAGACTTCCTCTTTCTCAGTAAATCACTGTCTGGCATACTTTTCCATCTCTTCCTAGCAAATTTAGCATGAGAACTTGTCAAAAGAGTATTAGAACATATAGGGCTTATACTGGTGGATGATATTGTTGGATGGTCCACTTGAATCACATGTTTTCCAGTTTGAATTGAATGACTCAATATACGCAATGGAAATCTTATCAGTGTTACAGGCACCTTAGGCAATATTGCATGCGGCTGTCCAACAATAGAATGAGACAAATGATTAGCAAAACTCTGTACAGGAGACACATTGACTGTAGACATATTTGTGCATGATTTAACACTTGAACAAACAGTCATTGAATTCTTCACACTAAGATCAACAGATTTCAGATTCCCACAAAAAACATTTGATCTTTGTCTTGTAACATTAGAAACAGGACTAGCTTTCAGTTCAGAAGAGACTTGATCATACAACTGACAATTATTGGTCGTAGGTTCTAATTTGTCACTCGATGCACTGACTTTCATTTGATTTCCATTGGATTTTCTAGTTCTAGCAGACACACTCCTGTCTTTTTCAGAAGTCTTAGGCGAGTTGTCTTTCACACAGTTATTTTTTCTCGCATTTTCAACCTTAGTCTGGTAATTTTTAACTAACTGTGCTGGCGTTAAGGACAATACTTCTGATGCTGGAATAATGCATTCATCTGAGGATGATTTTATAGGCGTTTCCTCTCGTGATAGAAAGTTTAATTGTTTGTTCCTGTGGTTTCTCATACTTAAAGGAACCTTTGCTTCTATTTCAGACTCATCATCTATAACAAAAATTTCTGTTACAGGTTTTACTTTCTTGTCTTTATTATTGATCATAACATCACATGAAGACTTGTTACTAGACATACATACTTTTACATCATTTCTTGTGCTTGTTACTGCTTTGAGTTCAACAGCTTTGTCATGCTGATTTTTCACTTTCCCTTTGCTCTGATTACTCGGTTCAATGGTATCAACACTACCTACATCACCAATCCTGCTTACTTGTTGGTCTGCTTGAGATTTACTCAAAATATTGATTTGACTTCCAGAACAAGAATCCACATTTTGAATTGATTCCTTCAGAAAGGCTGTAGCATTCTCAGTGAGCACTTCACATTCAGCCAAATCAGTTGGAGATGACCCATCCACTTTTTCAAATTCAAGTTCCTTTATTTGGCAATAAATATTTTTACTTCTGCAATTAAGTATATCAGCAAGAATAGGAAATTTCTTATTTTTTGGAGATTGTTTGGATGATTTTTTGAACAAAGGCTTTCTGCCAGATTTCTTCATTACTTTAGCCTTCTTCCCCTTTACATTACTGACACTGGATTTAATTTCTTTTTGCGACAATATTGGCCGTTTACAACAGTGAGTCAAAGCAACTTTACAAGTAGTGAACATGGCTGTCTGTGAAGTATGTGCGATGTTTGAATCACTCATCATACTTGAAGTATTGTCGTTTGGTGCTTCTTGTCTTATTTTAGTTGTTGTCTTGTTACTACAGCTAGGTCCACCAACTTTGAATGATGATTTTGGCCTCAATTTCTTATAGTTGCACAAATCAACTCTACTAAACTTGTGATCATCATTTAGTTGCATAGATTCATTATTCACATCACCAGCACACTGATCCTCAACTAGTATCAATTTTGGTTCATAATCAAGCTCACAAGTTGACTGATTCTCTATACATGGTTCGTTATCCACTTCACCATGAAAATTTTCCTTAGTTACCACCTGTTTCGATGTATTGTTCATAACAGAATTTCCAATAACAAACTGATTCTTATCTGTCACTTGTTTTAGTTCATTATTCACTTCACCACCAGACTGTTCCGTAGCTAGAACTTCTTTTTGTTCTCTATTCATTTCATCAGTGAACTTATCCCCCTTGTTATATTCTGCTCGAAAGGCTTGATCATCAGAAGCCACAGATATTGATTCATTAGTCACTTCATCATCTGAATGAGACTTAATTAGTGCTTGTTTTGATTTACCATTTGATACAGAAGTAGACTGACAACTTGACTGTTGTTCTGATGTATTTACGCAGATAACGTTAGAGGTCAAAGATATATCTGGACTCACATCAAAGTGAGACTGCCAAGTACATGTTAGATTTGATTTGTTTGATGAAGATACAGGCAGAGACAAAAACTGAAGTTGATTGATAGAAGTATCGTTGTAAGTAGAAGTTGTTGCACTTGAAACACTAGTGTCTGGTGAAGAATGAGATGACTTTACTGCTTCACTTGAATACACGGTTTTACATGGTTCACTTACTCTTGATAAAGTAGATAAACTTGAGGGTAATTCATGAATGTGGCAGTCCACATACTCATTTGCTGCATGTCTAGTCATCAGATTGTGAGTCACTGAAAGTTCACTAAACATTACAGATGTGCCATTTGCTTCAGAAGATGGTTCGGTTTGCCCATGGGATAACTGAGCGACGTCTTCAGGTATAACATTCACACATTCATTTGTAGTGTTGAAAGTTTCAGGTTCATTACCAATATTGCCTGCAGATTGGTAAGGCTTTATATTGAGATCTGAACAAGCATTCACATTTAGTTCTGTAGTTGGTAAAAACACTGACATTGGTTTAATTGCACTAGTTTGTATATGATCAGATTCATTTGAAGACTCTAAATGAGTACCATCTGAAGCATTCATGGGTTTTGTAGTTGTTGCAGATGCTGATAGAGATTCTCCTATTGTGTCCAATTCTGAGATGGTCAGTTCATTTTCAGTTCCTATAGGTTCTTTGGTCATCACAGAACCATTCAGTTTTTGTTTGACATTTTGATACACTCTTTCAACTTCATTCATGTCAAAACTCTTTTCAACAGTTTCACTATCAGATGCAATCTCTTCCTTCAAGTCCTGAAGCAATGATTCATTAATATCATCACTAACATTGAATAATCGTTTTCTAAAATGGTCAGATTCTTCATTCCTTGGTACATCAGACGCAGAGTTTGAGACGGGACAGCATGAAGTTCGCTTAACAGACCATATAACAAGTTTAGACACAGGGCTTTCGGGTTCTTCTTTTACTGAATGAGGTGATAAATCTGCACTCTCTTCTGAACTATCAATGTTGTCATTAACTGGTTCAGTATTTGCAGTGCTCAGAGTTGTAATTTCGTTCCTTGACTGAACCTTTCCTATATTTTGTGATGCACAGTCGACGTCTATTACTTGAATGTCTGTTTGTGCGTCAATTTCAATTTTAATAGGAGAATCATTATCGAATGTAAAACCTCCAACCTCGTTAAGTAAATACACCATGTCCAGTTTTCCAAGTGCCGATAGTAAGAGGTCATACCTGGAACAACAGAAAGAAAAACAACAGTAACAAGAGATGTTTGAAAACATTATGCCCCCCCACCTCTAAAGATACAAGGTCAGTGAGAGGATTTTATTAATTTTATGACCTAGAAGTGAGTACATAATTTTTTATATACAAGGGTTTGATCTTGATGGTCTAAAATGCTCAACAATTCTTTAGTTATCGGGCAGACAAGAATTTCAACTTAAAGGTCAGTTTGACTTTCACTTCTGATCTAATGACCCCAAAATCATTAGGGTACATCTACAACCCAAAGACAATCATCCTTCCAAGTTAGGGCTCAAGGGTACTTGAATAATTGCATGGAAATGGACGACCTACCAACCAACATGGGTAAAACAATAGAAGGGGGCATAATAATGGTACAGCAGATATACAGTAAAACTGATAGCAGCAGAAATTAACTGTGTAGATACCTTTAGTATTTCCACTAAGAAATAATTTATACTTCTTCTGTCAAAGCAGCCCTTGATAAATATGTAGCTTAAATCATAGTAAGACTCAACACAATGCAGGGAGGCAGAGTGGTGGTGAGGTAAAGGGCCGGGCGCTTAATCCTTAAGTTCAAACTTCAAAATCGCTGAATAAGGTGCAAGTCCTGGTTAGTTACCACATAGCAATCACTGAGAATAATTGATATAAGTTGTCAGACCTTGATTCATATAGCCAGGGTAAATTAAAAATGTTTGTGTAAGTTCAAACCAAAATGAAGTCAAATATTCAAAAACACTGACATAGCTTTCAATGAATGAGAGAGATAACTTTCATTTCAAAATTTATCCATTCATTTTTGCTTATATATATATATATATATATATATGCCTTCAGTGGCATACCTCGACGATTTTGAAGTGTACGCCAAGTGTGAGCATCGTAGGAGCAAAACCAAAACGAGCAGCAACGCAGCGAGAGGGGTAGGTGTAGGAAGGGCCATTCCCAAGAAAATTAGAAGGCAAATGGTGCGTTTTCATGGTATATTTCAGTGTTAATACATGAATGCCTTTTTTTTGTCATTAGAATACTACTTACATGTTTGTTAACAATTTTAGGAAAGAAACACTATCAGTTTAAATCGAATAGAATATGGAGGTCTAATACGCTGCTCACGTTAACTGAAAAGTTCATTACACTATCTAGCCTATTTCTGATGAATTGTACACATTGGCGTACGTGCTTATGCTTGGAAACGCGCGTTGACTTTATTTAATTAAGTTCAGCTCCCTCACAGCTCTGATACACAAAAATACAACTCACAGTACAGTCAGACGACCACCACAAATAATTAATTAATTAACAATTTACTTGGCAAGGATATCCAGGTAACACATCTGATACAAACACACAAAACTTAGATAACTTACTTCCTCTTTTTTGTGACAGTTCCACCATACATAAAATCAATCAGCAGTTCAAGTTCAGCAGAAGATAAGTGTGAAAGGTACATCTTTTTCTTAGACAACATCCTAATATCGGATGAATAAATGTATGCTTGTTGAACAGCTAACTGGAAATGTTTCTGGTTCAGGGCAGTGAAGACAATCTGGTGTATGTTAAAAGATTTGTTGTCACTGGATACAAGTTCAAGATCGCACTGAACATTCTTCAGCCTCAGCTCATTAAGCTTCGCTATCATCAAGTTACCCAACATTTTGCTCACAGACTGAAGAAAGAGAAAAGTAGGAAATTATAAATTAAAGATATAAATTAATAATCTGAAATATAAGAATACTATATTACTCTTTACAACCGTCAGTGATACAAAGACACAAAGAGAGAGTCTAGGAGACCATTTTTAACCAGACTTGGTGTCAAATTGACCCCATTTATAAGTAATAAAGTACATTGCTTAATATGTTTGTAAGTTAACAATTTATAAAAACATCTCAAAACTGTGTTATTTGTTCATTGTATACATCAGGGACCGTATATATAGTGTGTTTCAGTATACATTTCATGTGCTGTGGTACGTACACTGACTGACATATCTAGTCTAAATAATAACGCATTTAGGGTACTGTAGAACCCTGTAGATAACCGTTTAATATTCGCTGTCCTTTCAAACGCGTTAGTTGGCAACTGCATAGTATCTGTTTATAAAACAAACCACTCAAATAAGCCGAATGAAGAGCTAGACTACTTGTCTACTGTGTCTAGTTCTGTTATAGACAGATCTAGCCCTAAAATTATGAAGACGCCTGCTGGTATCTAGGCCAAATGGAGAAGAGTCACAAACAGGCAGTGTCATTTGCCCATTAGTTGATGTGAACTTACGTTTAACACAGCATGTAGAATACAGACTGGTCTATCATTCTATGTAACATATTTCATCCTCATCCTCTTGCTAGCTTTCGGTTTGTCCATCTGAGATCAACACTGTTAAGCCAATAGTGCTCGCGCTTTCTTGTGACCTATATTCTTTTGAACCATACATTTCTACTGATACAACACAGACTAGCCAATCAGAATGCGTGTTTTAACTTCACACGAAGTAGGCCAACTACCGCTAAAAACTCTTCACATGGGAGGTACTGGATAAAAACAAACCCAAATATGACGGATGACGTTTCTGCTGCCCTGAGTTGGTTTGCAAATTATACCAACTTCTATTCCGTTTTGAGCGTTTTACTTTGCTTTTTGGCCATGGTGGTATTCATTCTACGGTAAGTATTTATGAATATTGTGTTGTCTTTAAATGATACGATGTGATGTTTTTGTTCATAAATCTGTGAGTGTGTTTTGCATCATTATTTTTCATTTTTTTACAATATTTATTCTGTGTAGATCTACGCATCATTATTATTTTTTTTACAATATTTATTCTGTGTAGATCTACAGATGTCAGTTTTGCCCAAGTGGCTAGTCTTGGACACAAATACATGAACATAATGTTGAGAGACTCCTGAAAATTATTGTCCCTCAGGCCTCAGATTAGTGATGGAAGTCAATTAATTTCTGTGTAGGCAGTGGTTAAGGGTACAGGTCTGTAACTTTAGAACCTGAGTGAGTCTAGAGCCTGTTGACATCCTATACTGGACAGGCTATGTGGTTTGAGTAATACACAAAATCAGCTTGAATAATCATAAGTTAATGTAAACATTATCCGTATTATAATCGTTCAAACAGTCTATACTATCATGTTGATTCTCAGAGCAGTGTTGGCCGCAGCCACCATGACCGGATTGATCTGAGTATAAGGTAGTCATTCGCATATAACTCCAAGCATTTGTATACTTCACGTTTTACCTTCATTTTTGATGATATTTTACATTTTACATTTTCTGTCAAATTCGGAGTCATATGGGAATATTGTCATTTTCCTGTAGCACTTTTTATATAGGGGCCGATTGAAATTTGGTCGGGACAATTTTATGCATATAAAAGCAAATATTTCACCAATAAAACTTACGACAACAACACATTAATAAATAATCAATTACGGTATAGTTGCAACAAAAACTATGAATGAAACACTCGCCTTGATAATGCTGATTGAGTTTAAATCTGATGGGTAGTCGAGTAAACAGCTCTATGTAATGGCGAACGGTGACATACAGCGAGTTGTTTACATTGTGATAATTAACATTTTTGCGTTTTTCATGCATGCAACTAAATCAGATTTTGGCAGCATTTGACATATATATCCGAAAAGCGTGTGGTAAAACAATATAATCCAAGTGTTTAAATTTGAGCAGAGACTGATTTTGCTACGCGTTTTTGATGAGATGCTTTTTAGACTCCATGCTTGACAATGAAGGTAAAATATGAAAAATGAAAAAAAACAAATATTGAAAAATTAAGGTAAACATGAAGGATCTAGCTTGGTTGTCTAATTGTTTGGACTAAGTATAAGGATGAAAACATAGCTGGACAAACTTTTCTTCATATCTTTTTTCTATCTATCTTTACTATTGAGCACTATATTTTACTTTACTTTCAACCAACTCTGTTGTGTTTTTGTGTGTGTGATGATAAACCACAAAGCGTGGGTATACAGTTCTATGATTTTATTAAGACGGCCCTAGCAGTCGGGTGTACCTGTACAAGAGGTAATTGTATATATATCTGAGCATGCGTAGAGAGGTTTATGGATACGTGGATAATACAACATCTCCCTTCTTTTAAAAATATGAAGCTCTTAGAAGTAGACATGTATTACTATTCAAAATATCAAATTAATAAATGTCCACATATTCACATACCGGTAGTTTGTTTAAATAGTATAATCAGAAACAGTTCACGTTAATCTTCGCAGTTCATGGCTATAGGTATTTAAACAGTAAAAAATTACAGCCATTTATCAGTAAACTAATTATTACTTGTCCATGATCCACACTGCAAGTACAATAACATAGATAAAGAGATTATAATTGTCATTTAAGCCAGCATATGTTTCATTTGGTCCTACATGCATTTGGGAAAGTGGCCTTGCACTTTGATCATGATAATATTATGATTTAGTTTGTGTCTCTTTCATTTTGATTGGCTTAGGGGCTAACTGTTCATTTGTTGAAGGCAGTATGGATCTTAATCTCCTACCCATTAACAATTGTGCTGGGGAATACCCACATGTTGGTGGTGTATTTCTGTACTCTAACAAAGGCAAATAAGGGTCTTTATTCTCATCTTTGGCCTTTTGAAGTATTAGTTTTGCTATTTTTACATGGACTTCACTGAGTCCATTGGATCTTGGATACAGAGGGCTTGATGTCTCAAGAAAAAGTTCCAATCCCTCACAGAATTCTTAAAATATTCTCCTGTAAATTGTCCAGCATTGTCCATTTTAATTTTCTCAGGAATGCCAAACCTACTAAAATGAACTTTCATTTTTCTGACTACTGAAATACTCTTGGTGTCTGTTAGCAATTGTACAATTCGAATCTCTCCCAATAAGAACTTAGTGTTTTCTTTTCGTCTGCAGACAAATTCCATGTTGAGTATATATGTCTCCCTTTTTCCCCGGTCCATAACATTAAGTAACTGCATTTAGCATCTTCTAATTTTTTCTCCAGAGGGCCACTGAACGCAAACTCAGCGCGTTCCTTGAATCGCTTGAAAGCGCCTGGTAAATCATTTGATTCCCAGTCAATGGGTTATGTCCACTCATGTTTAAATTATCCATAATTCAAAACTACAAGAATTTTAAGTCACATATGCACTAGTATGTTAAGTATGACCTTTCACATGATACGTAGTTATAGATGTGTGTCTGTGTTGTCATATAATGCAGATGTATCATGATTATTCTAGTTATTTATATGACAGCCATGCCTTTTTCAATATACTCTGCAATTCACTTATACATGCCCTCGAAACTCCTAAAAACACTGCAACAACATCATTTTGTTATCAGGGTGGTTTCATAAGGCTCTGGAAAAGTTTAAGTTATCCAATAAAAACTGTGTACATGTATTACATATTCTGTCAACCAAATTGGATATGGATAACTAAACACTTTAACAGTTTATGTAGTATCACTTTTAAAGCTTAAATGATTTTAGATACTATTCTAAGTTGTTTTTATAATGGAAACGTTGTGGATTACCCCATTTACAGTATAACATATATGTATACACTGAGGGCCCGGCTAATCTGTCTCCAGACTAGAAATTCAATTCAGAAATATGTCTGAAAGGGTATTGTTCTGGCAGACAGAATAAATTTGTGATGAATATAATTATTTATGTGCTATGTAGATCTGATAAACTTAAAATTTTATATATACAGACGTTTTGTGCTGAAACAACAATACTAGTTGGTGACAGTAGTTTCAGTATCAACCAAAATGGCTGTTTCATTGTATTATTCCAAAAGGCAACAATTTAAACAGTTGTAACTATTTCATTATATTACAATAAAATAAGCCAGTAATGTGTACTAGTCAAACTGATGTTCCATGATGTCATTCCAATCAGGCCTGTTCCAATAAAGGAAGTCTACAGATTCATGACTCCTGTACTGCTAGACTCTGGTTCTAGAGGTACAGTCTGTTACACCTAGCCACTGCCTAAAGTGTATATATTTCCATAACAATGAGCAGAAGAATCTTGCGTGTTTAATTTGTAATTACATGAGCATCTCAGCTGAGACATCCAATAGAAAAGGCTGCTAGGTTCCTGGCACTCTG